>OX457007.1:3167581-3767581 GCA_949752705.1 Callimorpha dominula | reverse complement strand
ACGCAGGTTCTTACCGGGCACGGCTGCTTCGGGAAGTACCTGTACTCGGTCGCTAGGAGGGAATTGAGTCCCTGGATTGAGTGCTTGGAATTTGTAACATAGAGACGAGCCTCTTCATTTGCATTAATAACAAATAAGCTAAGGAAATAGCATCTTAGGTTAATATACCTAGTTCTATTTTTTAAGTCAGTACTCAGGCGTTACCGGACGCGACGGAGTGATACAAGCGGGATGGACAACATTTTTTAACGCGGATGAGCAGAACAATTCCTATGTCAACCACGAAAGACTGCTTGCTGCTCAGATACACCTTAAATATTTATTTGTTAGATATATCTAACACCATTTATAATCACTGCTGCATAG
Organism: Callimorpha dominula; assembly: GCA_949752705.1. Taxonomy (NCBI): domain Eukaryota; kingdom Metazoa; phylum Arthropoda; class Insecta; order Lepidoptera; family Erebidae; genus Callimorpha; species Callimorpha dominula. Next base: position 3,767,215 of record OX457007.1, on the reverse strand, counting down.
TATAGGAACACTAAGGTTTTAAATTTATAGGGGCGCCACTTTGAGATCTCGCACCACCTAAAATGTAGCTAGGGCCACCACTGTTAACTTGAATATGAAATACGACGAACCTGGATTACGACAAATCTTGAGTACGTTGAATTTGGAACACGATACACGACGAATACGGAACAACCGATTTTAAATAGTTTAGTTGGGGCCCTAGCTTACCTTTTGCCCCAGGGCCTTTGGTTACCTAGCTACGCCACTGATGATAACCCCCACGAGTCAACACCTCACCGGGGTCAAACGGTAAGATAGTATATCGGACTCGAACTCGAACACTCGAATGGAACAGTACTATTTGTCACCCGTTCCTTTTCCGCAGCTTCTTTTGCAAGCGTCACTCACTACCTCGCAGAACGAGGCGGCGTAATCCCACCCACTCTCGCTTGGACCATACACATAATCATGGTCTCCAGCGATTGCGCGAAATGTGAAAACCCCCATGGGTCATCACCTCAACGGGGCCAAATGGTAAGGTGGTATATCGGACTCGAACCGACTATTTAATACAAGTACTTTTATTATTATATTTTTTTTCTGACATTAAACAACCAACCTCTAAAAGTGTGGTTTATTTATTTATTTAAATCTTAATGCACAATATGTACAAAGGCGGCCTTAAGGCCGAGGGCATTCTCTACCAGTCAACCTTGGGGTGGTGTAAACATCTTATAAGGTAGGTAGGTGCACAGAAATCACATTAGAAATTATCAATCATAATCTGTTAAATCAATACAAGATACACACAGTTTTTAAACAGGAGTACACACTATTACTTACATAATAAATATAATAAAATAATAATATATACCCAGATCAACACATACACATTCATATACATATATAAATACATACATTATATATACAGCGTGTAAGTATCACCGTCGCGAATAACTTACAACAACGTCTTTCTTTGGATACTTATCACAATGCAAAAGTCAGTTCATCATAAAATTGAGAGATGAAGGATTTTTACATTCAATAGTTTGATTTTGAACTACGCAGTGTAACGCAACACGTACTTTGCGGTACAGTGAATGACCTTTAGCGCACGGAGCCGTCGAAGCAGCTACTGATTACTGATTTTTTTCGGTAAAATGTTCTGTTTACTTATTGTGAAATCACTTTTAAGTAAAAAGAAGAAAAAAAAAAAAAATTATGAATTTCCGGCAGAAATTTCCAATTATTTTCCACTCATAATGATGGTCTGAATACACTATTTCAGGATGCGGTACAGTGTCACTTACACCCTGTATAGTCGTTGATACGTATAAAATCAGAGAGAGATCGCTTGATCGCGTGATCTGCTGCCGAGTCCCTGCGCCGTGATCGTGGTACTCCCGTACCACCCGGGGAGTTGACATCTATGTATAAGGTATTCGCACAGCTCACTCGCGTGGTCTGCTCCTTACGCAACGCACCCGAACAAAATAGTGATTTCTCGTAAGAAAAATTGAACATTCGATTGATAAAATTCTTTTGTGAGCTAAAACTATCTGAAAAAGTTCTTTTTAAAGCTACATTTATGTTAAAGAGTTCTTTTTAGAACGACAACTTGCACATTTCTTCAAATTAAAAAGTTCTTTTGAGAGCTGTAAATACTTAGAAAAAATCTTTTTATAAACATTTATGTTAAAAAGTTCTTCTCAGAATTAGTACTTTTACTTTTCTTATTACGTCATTACTATAATTATAGTTACATCAGAACCTATTCAATTCTTACCTTTAATATTTCTATAACCTATATACTGTACCTATAAACGCTTTACCACTTGATTTTACCTAATTTAATGGTTTCAAAAGATACCTACTAATATACCTAGAAAAAGTTTAGAACTTTCTAAATAGTACTCCCAGTGTAGGACAGTTAAAATGCGTCTTCCTGCACAAAATATTAGGACCTCGCAAAAACGCGTGAGGGAATCGAGTATTGAGCGGTCACAACGTACCACTGTCCACTGCACAACATTTTAGGACGTTGCGAATCAAGCACCGGCCGCCCGTCCATAGCGGCTCAGGGTACAAAGAGAAAGACAACAATTGAGAACATCTACAGCGCGCAGTTGAATTTTAGCTCACAGTAACAGGTCGGCTTTCAGTTACGATCCAAACTACTGTAAATTTGCAGGAATGAGTAAGATTTGCCCTAAGTGCCATACAAAACATGGATAGATGAAGCGTGCGGTGTGTACTGTGAATCCAGCAAAGTGATTCTTCCCAATATATAGGAACTACCACAACAGATACAAAATCTTTTGATGGACATTCGTTTAGGAATAAAATAAGTTAAGAAATTAAGGAAGGTAACTTCATGCCCACTTTTAAGAACGGAAGGGCAGGTTTATGGCAGTCTTTTCCCGCAATCAAACTTAAAGTCACAAACTGATTTTAGCGAAGCCGCGGGCACAGCTAGTTAATAAATATTTTACTATTTAAAAATTTCTTTAACGCTTGTTGCTTGTCTAGTATATAAACTAAATTGTAACAATATTGAGTAAGGGGAATCAGGCATGTTTCATTGCATTTTTACATGTTTTGTTTTTAATGGGATCTCATTTCATTTTGTTGGCAGGTACGTATATTAAAGGACATATCGTTAGTCTATGACATTGTACCTGTGTATTTTATTATAATAGTGAATATAGGTAATATTTACTATTAATCTACCTGTCTATCTATTTATGTAGGTGACGAAAAATTGTGCAAACAGCAAAAGTAACTGTATAATCCCATATTTAATATATAGGATTACAAAGTAATTTGCGTAGTTTGTCTTTCAAGGAACTGGGAGTAAATAGCCTTCTTTTATAGTTTTCCTTGCTTTATAAACACTAACTGTGTTAATTGTATGATTAAAATTCGTCGCCAATATACCTAGTTATATTACGTCCTCTTGATTTTTGAAAAATCAGTCTTTTAGCTGTATCCACAAAGAAGTTACAGAGGGTCTTCTAAAATGACCTGAATGGCTTCGAGAAAACGATTTTACGACCGGGGTGTTGTTTTAATTTTTTTCTACTTTAACGGTAGCACTGCCATGCCCCCGGATAGTCACTGATTGATGAATATTAAACTTCTAATAGACCAACCACTTCATAATATTGTCAAATCGTAATAATGCCAAACGGTAATATCAAGATGCTTAACATACAGAAACATGTATGTAATATATAAAAGCAGAGTACACTGAATAATATAACCAACCTGTCTTTCTCCAGCCTCGCCACGAAGTTGCCAGACTAATTCAGCACACTGGGCCAGACCAGTTGCTCCCAGAGGATGACCCTTAGCTATCAAACCTCCACTTGGATTCACAACAACTCTACCACCATATGTATTTTCACCTGCATCAATAAACTTGCCCGCTTCACCTACCCCACATAACTGCAAACCTTCATAAGTGATCATTTCATTAGGAGCAAAGCAATCATGCAGTTCAACAACATCAACTTGCTTTGGCGATATACCAGTCTTTTGGTATAAATGTTGAGCAGCCAAACATGTCATATCGTAACCAGTAATTTTCATAAAACTATTCTCAGTGAACATTGCAGCTGTATCACTGGCCATTTCCATACCAATAATTTCTACAGCCTTTGACTGTAAGCCATACTTAATCACAGCTTCCTCTGACATGAGAACAGCAGCACCAGCACCATCACTAGTGGGGCAACACTCAAGTTTTGTAAGAGGGCCATAGATTTTTCTAGATTTCAATACTTCTTCAACAGTGTATTCGCGTTTGCCTTGTGCCCTGGGATTATTACAACCGTGACGGTGATTCTTTACGGCAATTTTAGCAAGGTGGGTCTCAGTTGTGCCATACTTCTTCATGTGTTCCATTGCAGCATTTCCGAAATATTGTGTAGCTAAGGGGGCCCTCACAATTTCGGCCATGTCTGCCATCTTTAGTGTGTGTCTGTCCAAGGGGTTGGTTCTGTCCGTAAAGGTGCCTTTACTAAGAGCTCCTGGCTGCATTTTCTCGAACCCTACGGCTAGGATTACATCGGATATGCCACCTTCAATGAGTTGTTTGGCCAAAAATAGTGCATTTGATCCACTGGAGCAGTTATTGTTGACGTTGTAGATGGGAATGCCGGTCATTCCAACCTGGTATAACACTCGCTGTCCGCAAGCAGACTCTCCGTACACGTAACTACATACCGCTTGTTGAATTTCTTCATATTTTATGCGTGCGTCGGCAAGGGCAGCGAGTACAGCCTCCTTTCCTAACTCGGGATAATCACAACCGCTGCCGGGCTTAATAAAATTTGTCATACCGACGCCAACGACGTATACTTTTCTAGGCATTTTGGAAAGTTTTTAACAGTAAAATAGGATTTGCAGACGCAGTTCTCAATATAGTAGAATCAAAAAGTTGAACTTGACAATGATATCTACGGATGAAACTAATTTATCTTTAGTAACCAACTACACTAAATACACTATACTGAAGTGAACGGACAACAACCAACTAAAACTACAAACTTCTATCTCTCACTATTATAAAGTATTTCTTTCTCTCATATCTTTGTAATTATTAAGGTGCGGTTTGAACGAGCAATATTTTTACTACAATATGTGTCTACAATATTGTCAACTGTAGTCCGACACATGGATTAAAATGTTTTTGTGATGATCGGACTACGATTATGTCAGAAAAATATAAATCGTCTATAAACCATTATGGCTCAATTTTTTTACCTGTACACGGGCTACAAAGTCAAATAATGGCTATTAAATTTTTCTCGCATACTCGCATAATAGAGATTATAGAGAGAGACAGAGAGAATATAACAAATCGCGGTGTCTCACCCACGTCAATGTTCATGTTACTTCGAAAGGGATGCACTTATGCCACAAAACGAAACAGCAATAGAAATAGGACTGAGCAGGCAATATATAGGGTATTTTTTATTCCTAAGCGATCATTCTGAACCTAAAGCTAGCTCGCTACATATAAAAATTAAGTGGCCATCTTAAAAATGTGTGACTGTCGTATTTTGCATAGTCTGGCTGTAATTGGGCTTTTGAAAAAAAAAAACATGTTTTTTTCCTGTATTTTAAAACTATTAAATAATAACTGTATAAATATTTTTGATAGTTAAAACAAAAATATTGAAAAAATTTAATTATAAACAATTAAAACGTCATTAAATTTTAAAAAGAATCACCACCTTCTAACGCACCACGCACCATGATTACTTATTTGTGACGTCATAATGTTAAAGTTAATCCACATTAGTACACGGTCGACAATTGCTACATATGTTGTATTGATAAATAATATCAGAAATTTAGTGTAATTTTATTATTTGGCGCCGACTCAAAATAAGTTTATATAAAATTTGATAGTTTATGTAAATAAGGGCAATACTTAAGACTTAAAGTTTATTTATTTTTTGCTTTTTAGTTCTTTTCGTCGGTTTAATTTTTTGTTAAAAAGATTTTTATTTCATGATTGTTTTTTCATCATCAGCTCAGCTACATGAAGTGATGATTTTTAAAGGCAAATACCTGATAAAGTAATGAAAAGTAAACAGAAACACTATTCGTTCCTACAATTTTCGAGGGTTTCTCTCAATTTTATCAGGATCCCATCATCAGATCCTGACTTCCTTGACATGGGACCACCCTTGAGGTATACCCTATCCAACAAAAAAAGAATAATTAAAATCGGTTCATAAATAACGGAGTAAGGGCTGAACATACATAAAATATATATATATATTTATACATATATACGGTCGAATTGAGAACCTCCTTTTTTTTCGTCGGTTAAAAAATCTTAATTTTGTCCAATTCATAATCTAACATAATATAGAAATAAAATAATATTTACTTACTAAATTAAACCAAGGTCATTCAACTGCATAAAAATTCATTAATTGATTGTTTTAAAGTATTTATCTGAATGTTTTGGTATTTGTTACGGATGCCAGAAATCGAACCTTTGCAAGTCCGCAACAGTGCGCTGGTCACTGACTGGTTTAGTGTCCTAATGATGGTTACGGTTACAATTATGGCTACGGTTGTATCTTGACTATAATATTTCTATACTTGACTATCATCTTTACTATAATAATTCATAAATGAAACACCAATTTTCAAGTATTTTTCTTGATGAGGTTGACACTTCTGTTTGTTCCTCCCACAGCCTTGAGGATGCGATAGATTCGTTACAAAATGTCTATGTTACTGTGTTGCTTATGTACCTCGAAACTTTACCATATCGTGAGCCGCGGCTTTAAAAGCGCAAGCTGGTTTATTTTATTACGAATCAACAACGTTAATAATAATAATCAATACGACCTGTCTAATGAAGTATAACACATAAACCTAAATAACTGCATTACGAAATAATTACCGAAGAACTATGAAAAATGTTGTTTAGGGTGGCCCACTAATAAAAAACATTGTTAACTTCGAAAACTATAAGGGTAAGAACTACTCGTATAGAATTTGTGGGATAACCTGAGCAACAACATTGGTGGCGATTCTATTGTACACTCGACTAAACTAAAACTTGATTTAATTTCTTCATGTGAAATCAACCTTGTCATTTTCGTAACAAGGTCTACAACCAGTGATAGCAGCACATTCTGGTCTTTGGAATTTTTGCAGTTTGTTTCTGACGGTACCGTACGTGATGATTGGCCATATGACCGTTTTGTATAGCCATAGTGTGATTTTTGGTGATAAGCCCCAGCTTTTGCCGAGGAGTCGCTTGCATTGGCAGAAAATAGTACTAGTTTTGTTCAATTTAGTGTCCAGGTGCCTATTCCATAGGAGTTTACTGTCCAGTATCACTTCTAGATACTTGACCTCCTTGGGCTAGACGGGTATCAAATAGCTTAGATAGTCTTAGTTCTCCTAAAATACGTTTATTTGTGAACATGATCAACTCTGCTTTTGGCGGGTTCACTGTTAAGTCGTGTTTCTCACACCACTGTTCAACGACCTTCAAAGCGGACTTCATTCGGTCCATACCATTCTAGAAGGAGCTCTAACTGCTCAGCTAACTAAACGGCTGGCTCAACTAGTCAGCTTATCTGAACGCATAATGGACCGCCTATGAGTCTAGATACGGAAACAGAGCCCTATACCAATACTAATACCACAAAATGCTAAACGTCGAAACCAGTGGTTACAAGCAGTGCGCCGATTAAATCCTAAAATGATTTAATTTTTTTTTACTGTGAGGAGTAGGTATTGTAAAAGAATTTAATTATTAATCATAATTCATTAAACCGTATAAATTTAATAGCAGTGTCAGTGCCAATTCAGTGTCACACTGTTAAAATCTAAGAACAAAAATATTCCTCTGAGGTTAAAATAGTGATGTTCTATCGCGTGGTATGACAGGTTCGAGACGTCACGCGCGGTCCTGTTAGTTCGGGAACTGTGGGTGTGTTTTCGGGATTGAGTTAAAAAACATATTTTTAATTTTTTATTTAAACAATAGTTTTGTTATAAAACTTTATATAATATAAATATTATGATCTTTCGATTTATGACACACTATTTTTTTCAAAAACCCTATTTCTAGCAATGTTGCCGACAACTGTATTGAAAACATAATAATGTATTAAAAGTATTGCCCGTTTAGTCGCAGCCTTACGATTACGACGTCTCCGCCTCGGAAATCGACATTATTATTATTCGTTGGTCAAGAATAACCTCGTAGATAATGTACTATATATAGGAAACAGATAAGCCACTCTCAACCATTAGAGGGGGGACAAAAAGTGTCAGTTATATAAGTAAAAGAGATGGTACTAGCTCTTCGTTTTAAGTAATGACGCCCACTAGATGGCGATAATTCTATGTATGACAATACATACCTAGACATATATGTATTCTTTTCGATACAATGGATATATAGATGTATCTACTTATATATCAGGTGTTATCGTTAAGACTTCTAATATAATGTTACAATTAAATGTATGAGTGATATTACACAATGTTCAAGACAAATCTAGTTTTTTTTTTATAAAAATTTATAAGTATAATATTACTCATTCGGAAATGTACTAACACTATCAGTTTAAAGATTTTGGATTACTTTTATGTTTACGAAGCAATTATCTGGACACATAACGATCACACCTGTATATATATATTTTACTAGCAGCGCCCCGCGGTTTCACCCGCGTAAGTGCCGATCCCGTTTGAATATCGGCATAAAAAGTATATGTTAATCCAGGTCTCCAGCTATCTACATACCAAGTTTCATCGCAATCGGTTCAGTAGTTTTGGCGTGAAAGAGTAACAAACATCCATACATCCATACATCCATACATCCATACATCCATACATCCACACATCCATACATCCATACATCCATACATCCATACATCCATACATCCATACATCCATACATCCATACATTCTTACAAACTTTCACGTTTATAATATTAGTAGGACTATAAATGAAACAGTTAATAATAAATAACGATTTACTTTACTAATTTCGAAAAATTATGCGAGTAGGTACGATCTAACCTGTACTTTAATCGGATCACTTGGATCAAATTTGTAAAATTTACCTTTTAAGATATTATTCACACCCTTACACAACTGTTAACGTCTATATTAATTGCCGTTTGTATAACGCACTTAGTCAGCAACAATTTACTTATATTATGTACTTCACTTCACTCATTCATAGTCCCGATCGTTAATCCACGAATTAAATCACAGCATATTTTGAAAAATAATCTGAGTTCTGGAGTGGAGACCACGTCAAGGGAAACATAGTGTAGGACGCCCTGCGGCCAGGTGGAGTGACGAACTGCGCAAAACGGCGGGGAAAAACTGGATGAGGAGAGCTGACGATCGAGCTCAGTGGCGTACATTATGAGAGGCCTATGTCCATCAGTGGATAATGAAAGGCTGATGATGATGATGATATTTTGAAAATGCAGTGGAAAAATGATGCAAAACGCCTAAAAACAATTAAAAACAATCGTTTATGTTTACTTTAATCATGTGACAATTATCATAGCATAATCTTATTCTTAAAATTTTCATAAAATTTATGTTTTAGTGCTTATTATTAAGTATTATTTATTGTAAGTTATTCAATGTTAATTTGATATATACGGAATACTTTGCCGTCTATAACTGGTATACATTTGAGAGGTGTATTTAACTAGCATAATGAACAATGTTGTATATGTTTACGTTTACTATAGATGCTCTTTAATAAATAAATAGCAGTGATATAATTTCTGGATCTTACCTTGCTCTTTATATCCATGGTAACATTTTTCATAATCCGAAATAATGTAACTTCGTAAAATCACAGTCCAGTTAACCAGTTAACGAAAGAAATAGTCAAAACAGAGAACATATCAAACAAACCACAATGGAAGGCAAGATCATAAGAAATATTACTGCACATAACAGTTTTGAGGGTAAACTGTCAATTATTTTCGGAAACTAAACACAAATCATTGATGTTCTGATTCTGAGACGCAACTATCAAATAAATATGAACTTAGTTTACTCTATTTACATCGTATACGTCAAAAATCACTGACAATAAAAGTAGGGAAAAGCAACCATTATACGTTGTAACAGAGCAAGTGTCATTTGTGTCAAACTGGGGTTTATTACATCTCACGGAGTATAGGTACACTTAAATTTGAATTTCCTGGAATCGCGGGATTCTTTCGATAAAAAAGTGCTTTCCATAATAGCCAACATCTCAACTTTAGGTAAATATGCATCCGAATATCCGATCTCTAGTCATCACCGACACTGATTGCTTTGCCACTTTCTGCCGTTGGTTTGCCTTAAAAGCCGCAACAATAGGAGCCAGTATACTAAATTTATGCTCGTCGTAGCTGCACTAAAACCTCCTTTCACTGCACCTTACATTCGAACAAAGGCCATCATTTAAAATTGCGGTAAAAAATAATCCAGAGAAACAAAACACATCGTGACATTACAAAATTATTGATGTTATAGATAGAAATTTTTAAAATCCAAAATTCAAGTTTGTTGAACTATTTAAAGTGTTAAAATTTAAAGTTTTATACAAATTTGTTGTTTTTACAAACTTTACGATATGGCTCTCGATAGGCAGAAAATATTAAACGAGTTAGGGAGTGTGGTAAATCAACTACAAAGCGCCGATTGGTGAGTTTTCACTATACTCCACTCGCACTCCTGATTTTTCTTTAAGATGTGGTATAATACAATACATGCTTATTCAAAGGTTCAAATATGGTATTTAGGTAGGCCATGAATTGGTTGCCATAGGTTGTCATCATCTAAGCCCACCTTGATTTCGAACTTTGTAATTCATGGACATTAAAGTTAAAAGTGCAAAGGTTCGTGATCGCCTTTAGGTTATATAAAAGCTTTTATAAAAATGTTTGTTCCTCGTTACCATATTTATAATGTGGTAAATAAGCTGCTTCAGCGAACTCTGGTCGTTAGAGAAATGAAACCCTCTAGCGACCAGGCTTAATCTTTAGCCCTCGATGGACATACACTTATAATATTATATATGTATGTAAAAAAAGTAAAATTACCTACTACCCAAACATATTCAATTAAATAGATAGGATATTGAAAGAATTTTCATAGAATGTGTGACAGTGTAACAGTTTCACCCTCGCGGCCTCGGTCACAGTTCGGCAAAAACAAGTTAATATTACAATTAATTTATAACATTTTAGCTACTGACTGCGACTTTGCAATGATAGACGAGTTAATATTGGTTTATTACTAGAGTCCATGGACTGACTGACACTAATAATATAATATGTTTTCTTAAATATTAGTTAACAACAAACGATATAAGATATAACATTGTAAAATGGAAGCCGGAACATTTCAAACTAACATGTTTGCACTGACAGGACTATTGTTGCCAATAAGCCTGAAATAGTAACAGACCGAGCAAAGCAGCTGGATTAAGGGCTTGATGCAGAAGGCGGTCCTTCTCGATACGACACGTATTGTTAGGTTTCTGTCACTGGAACCCTAACCACGGGTAGCTTGGTCCCCGTACCCGATACCGGTGGGACACTCTTTTTAAATATTGTTTTTTCGGTCTTAATATATTTTAAAATGTAATTTATGCATGCATGATTTAACTTGTGTTATGGGTACCATTGGAGTTTCTCCCTAATTCTAATACTACATAAACTTATAGACTCGTATCATTTACTGTAGATTTCGTTGATAACTTTATCTTTTAGCTTTTTTAAAAAGACAATTCCCGCATTAGGAACATTCCTGTGTCGCGGGGGCTTCACAAACATTCAAACAACGAACACAAAGGACACCCAGACTCGGGTCAACTATTTGTGGATCACACAAATTTTTGTCCCGTGTGGGATTTGAACCCACAACACTCGGCGCGGCGTAGTGGCGAGGTGACCACTTAAACCATTGCGCCATCCGTGCAGTCAACTAAAAAAATAAAGTAACTGTTCTTTGGATGTGGTAAAATATGAATGTTGTTTTGAAAATGTGGTATTATGACATTAAGATATTTTGAAATGTGATGATTTGCGATTATGGTGTTTTGAGATTGTTTTTTGCGAACATCGCGTTTTGAGAGAATGATATTCTACTACGAAGGCGATAGCCATACTACTCATCAAAAGGTAGCGCTAAAGAACTTTTTTAACCCTCTACTGCACTAGTTTCTAGACGCCATATATTTTTCTTTTTAGGGTTCCGTTCCTCAAAAGGAAAAAAGGAACCCTCGTAGGATCACTTTGTTGTCCGTCTGTCTGTCTATCTGTTTGTCAGTCAAGAAGTATTTTTCTAAAGAACCCGTGGACCAGGCGACGGAGATCACAAAATGATCCCCGACCTCCATGTGCGCTGGACTGGGGGTAACGGGTGAGGCTGCCCGTTACCCTAGCAGAAGCAGGCCTGAGATGGTGGCACGATCTTTTAAGCACGTGCCTCTGATGGAAGGGGGGCGAGGCCCATTTTAATATGCAATTGACCCATTTTTGTCGCAACACTGTGTGGTTTTAGTCGGTTCGATTCCGACATACCACTTCACTGCTAGCCCCAGTGAGGGTTTGGGAGTTTCCACAGGATGAAAAAGAAAAAAAATAAAATTACCCTTATTAGATGACTTTGTTGTCTGTCTGTCTATCAAGACCATTTATATCAAGTACCCGTTGACGTCATCAAGTTAAAATAAATACCAAATACTTATGTCTGTAGTCCCTTGAAGTTATAAAAAAACATGGGTCGTCACCCCACCGGCTAAGCGGTAGGGTGGTATGTCGGACACGAACCGACTAAAACCAAACGGTGTTCCGTTACAGTCCTTAATGCCAGGGCCTGTGGTGTACCCTGGAAAGGAAATCCCTGAGAAGCCTGGTAGACTTGGCCGCCTGTTGACGCCAAGCGACCCCGCTGTGATGTGGGGGATCTTACCCCCCTGTCAGTGAGGGGCATGCGTGGAACACGGCACCGCCGTCTCGGGCCCGCTTGTGCTAGGGCGCCGGAAAACCCTGTCCGTCACCTTCAAGCAAGCGGTCAACGAGGCCAGAGATCGACTTGCTCTCTCCGGGGCCTGGTGCGCCTTCTACGAGGCGAGAGAGTATTCATTCTTTCCCGTTCCTTTTCGTCTTCTTGGTATACATTACCTCCTTGAAAACGAGGCGGCGGAATCCCACGCACTCTCGCTCTGGACCATGTACAAAATCTCCATCGTATCCATCATATCCGCTGTCGCGAGGTCAGCACGCTGGTGCGTCCATGCCAGGCGCTCCACTAGAGTGATGAGTGCGGTATCCTCACGGCAACTCCCGCAGTGGTGGCACACAAGCGTTGGCTCTTGGCCTATCCGACACAGATACCTCCCGAAACAGCGTGTCCGGTAAGTACCTCCGTCATCCGGTAGGAGAGGCTGCTATGTCACCTCTCCAGCCAATCCCCAGCTCAGCTCCTGCTCCTGCGCCTCTCTGCACCACTAATAAGATACAACTGACGGCCATTACCACCTTAAATTTGGAACATTGCGGGTCGTCAGGGTCCCCACCCAAATTGGGGCTCCATACATGGCCATAGTCCGCACGATTCTCACAAAGTCTCCTATAGGAGAAGTCGGGTAACCCTAAGTTTTATTCGAATATAACTTAGGTAGGTAGCAGCCGCCGTTGTCCATATTTCACCTGGATGTACCACGGAAAATTATTTTTAACGTTATATTTACAACATCAATATTACAAAATTAAATAATTAAAAAATCGGTTGTCTGTAAAGTCGGTTTACTGACGATAGTTCAACGTGACAACGTCATAGGAACGATTCAGAGCGAGGTAACGCCGCATGAGTCATGTTTTTTCATGCGTGCAGCCGGCTCCATCGAATTATACGTTGTCACGTCAAAAAGGTTCATAAATGTGGAGATGCTCGTCTTATAAAAAGTTTAAGTGTAGGCGAAATATAATTTTCAATGAAAAAGTAACATTTTTCTATATAATTCGGAGGACAGTAATGGGCGCTTAACTGTAGACATACTCACCTTATATGTTTATATCCATATGTTAGCGAGGTGAAATATAATATCCGAATAACATAAACTTTCACGACATCAGAGTTGATTATAAAGAGAGCTAAAGTTTACAAAAACATCCTGTAATTACGTCAATTGTGACGTCTGCGGTCGTTACCGAACATATTTACACATAGTTATAAGACATATTGTTGCTTCCTGCACTTCTTCTATATATAAACTGTAAATATTCCGAAATTCGGTAAATAAGTTCGCGCAATATTCTTAAAAAGGGGTACAAATAATTTTTCTTCACGTATTAATATAATAATTTATCAAGGAATTTAATCACAGTTAGAAATAGAAGACAAAAACATTTGGAACCGAATTTTCCTTACTGCATCATACTCATGCAATTAAGTTCTCCGCCTCAGATCTGTGAAAATAATGACGGCAGTCCTAAAATCGTTAATTTATTTTAAAATATGCTTTATAATAACGGGAAATAGCTATAACACCTTATTTTGATAACTAATAATTTTACAACTTTATACTAAATGTACTTACCGGTATCACATGAAATCCTTTGACAATTTTATTAAATTCAAATTCAAATTCAAAATCATTTATTCAATTAAGACACTAAGTGACATTTATGAACGTTAAATTGAAGCTAGAGTTAAAATCATAGATCGGCACAAACAGACGCCACAGCATATACTGGATTGTCAAGGTAAATTAGGTGAAAAACACCAAAATCTACTGCCCGTTTGGGTCGATCTATAACTTCCAGTTTCCAAAATGCGTAGTAGGGCCTTATGAGAAGAATACTGGCAAAGAAACTCATGGCCACTCTTTTTAAAAGTCAGATCTTCAGGTACAATAGTGTTAGTGTTACACGAGAGGTAAACAGGATGCAAGCTGATGCCACCTGAATTTCATTTTATTGAAATGCTCCAAAAGCTAACGTACTAAAAAATAAAAATCACTCAGTGATACCGTTGATTACACTAGCACCTTAGCTGACCGACTAAAAAACTGTTGAGAAATGCAGTGTGGTTGCGGTTCCCGCGTTTGGAAACTTGACTCGACTTTTAGAACTTTATGTACTTATTCGGAAATGATGTTAATTTTTGAAGTGATACTTCTTTAGAATCGTTGTGATTTGAAATTCAATGAAACGTAAAAGCTCACGATAAAGTTCCTATAATCTTTCTTTGCGCCTGCGTACTTTCGCCACGTACTAAGCCTTTAGAAAATATGTCAATGTCAACGTGGTGTAATTTTTGTGCATTTGCGTATTAAATTTATTTTAGTTGTTTTTTCTCTATATTTCACTTATACTTAATTGATTATTTACAAATTTACATTTAAATCCAACCTTAACCTATATTGAAAACGAAGTATTATTTGTTTTGAAAGTTGTGTACAGTTGTAACTTCAGGTCTGCTGACTGTTTCGTATTAAGGCCATTCTTTGTATATCTGGATCTGTTGTCTGCACCTATTGAAAAAAAAAAATATTTAATTTGACCCATAACTTTTATAGATATTATCTAAAATTGAATTTATTAACATTAGTAAATTATTTGTGTTGATTTTACTTTTTATTTCTCATCCTCTCGTAGGCTACTTTTCTGAAGTTTTACTTCTGCCGTGTTTGACTTGCACACACACACACACTCTTATTTTTAAACTACTCAAGTTGATGAAGAATTGTATGAAATCATGATTTTACATAGGGTTTTCTTATTTTACAATAAAAAACAGAATATCACGGCATAATGTACTAGGGTGGCATAGTAGATATTTACCTTAGGATAAAATGTTTTAAAATGTAATTAGGTGAAACTGTAACACATTATTAAATTTTGTGTCCTAATGTGTCCTATCTATTGCATTGAATATTTTCTACAAGAGATGAGATTGACTCTTAACAAACATTATGCGAAAAACCAATACACGTTCACAGATATCTAACGCTTCCATGCACTTTCTGTCTCGCATCTATGAATTTTATTATTATTCGAGTCTCAATGGCTTTTTGAACAAATTACTTGTTTATTTATCTCAAATACTCAAATGTCACTATCACTAATTTCATAAAAAAGTAAAAGTACCAGAAACCTCATAACTTATGAGTATGACACAGTATATTACCATACTTACCATAAATATTTTTTTTAGCGGCTGTATGGGAAAACTTTTTTCGAATTCCGGCCAAGATAACTATAACCCAGGTCCGATGACAGGACATCAGGGTGGGTATAATATGCAGAATTACTACGGCCATGGCCATAACCAAGGCTATAATTCACCGTGTGCCGGCGAACCATGTGCTGGTGCCCGACGCTGCATGGGCTGCTGTGATCCACCAAAATTATACAGCGATACTTACAGCTATTTAAATCGTAATATGATGCAACCAGTTATCCAGGAGGTTTACCAGGACTTGAAATCGATCAATCCCGATAACACCATCATGAATAGCCCTATGGGCGCTCAAATGGGGCTGCCAACAACAAATAATCCAAATCAGGGAAATATGGGTCAAAATTCCATGCCAGGAGAACCTTTCGGAAATCCAAATATGCATAGCGGTCACGCACACGGACCTCATGTTCATTTCGGAAATGTAGCGATGAACAATCCAAACTTACAAGGCATGGGTCAAATGGGGCAAGGCATGGAACCTACTGGGCATGGTTATATGGGTCAGGGAATGGGGCACATGGGACATGGCATGGGTCATATGAGACAAGAAGTAATTGGAGAAGAACAAGGAATGAGACAAATGGGTCACGAGCAAGGTATGGGTCAAGAGCAAGGAATGGGTCAAATGGGACAAGGAACGGGTCAGATGGGCCAAGGGATGGGTCAGATGGGTCAAGGAATGGGACAAATGAATCACGGAATGGATCGCTCAGGTGGAGTTATGGGTGATATGGGCCAACATATAATGAACATGATGACTAGTAGTAATGGAAGGGTAAATAAAACGCCAAATATAGTGAATCCACCAACTAATATTCCCAGTAACATGCCCCCGTCTGGCGATATAGGTCACATGGCTGGTGCAGATAATCAAGGGCAATATAATTCTGGCCAGATGCAAAATAATGCTGGTTATATGCAAACGGGTAATATGCATCAAGGTCATCCTGAAATGCAAACCGCTCAATATATGTCGCAACAGAACACACTGCCTGGTGCGGCCGGAAACGCACAAATTAATCAAGTGCACGGCAATATGAATCAAATGATTTCAGGATCAAGACCAACTGGAAACATGAATGCGAAACACATTGACAACCATGCTGCTTATGGTCAACATAGTGCTGGTATATCCAAATTTAATGAGATGTTTCCTGGTGTAATGAAAGGAGATTTAGGATTTGATCCTATGGCTATAGCCATTCAGATGAACCCTTCTAACCAGCATAAATCTGCAATGGATACGATGGAGAAATTGATGATGAACAATTCTAGAGGCCTGAATAAAGTTATGGATAGCAACGGAAATGCATCGCCTCATATGCAACCTGTTATAAATGCTGCAAATGCAGCATCTGCAAGTTTAAGTCAGCCAAACCAGCCAAGAACTGAGGAAACGGGTCAACGAATCCCAGAAACTCAGCGTGATAATAATCAAATGCAACAACAAATATACTCTCAACAAAACGACCATATTCCACAACGACTGTATCAACCTCCACAACAACAGTATCAACCACCACAGCAACAGTATCAACCACTACAACAACAGATGATAGACCCAAACACTGGAGCAGTAATAAGTAACCCACCTCTTCCAACTGTATACGAAGGATCCGAAGACCCTAATCCTAAACAACCTGCTTCGTATACATCTCCGCCAACTGCACCTGATATGTATAAAGATCCTATACTTCCTGCCGATACGTCAAGGAATTTATTACACTCTCATCATTTTCCAAAGGCCCCTAAATATTATGAGTATAATACTATTGGCCAACCTGTTGAAAGACAGTATCAAAGTGCTGATAATCCCTCTAAATACAGCGATGTAAAACAGACTGTTAGTAAAACAGCACTAGTGGGAAATAAGCCTATTGGTAGAACACCGAGTAGGAGTCAGCAACAGGTTATCTATAATCAATATAAAGGCTCGCATTCGTTTACGGAACAGAATATAAAACCAAATGCTCGAAATAATGTTTCACATTCAGATCCTCGTATCGCCCTTCCCCAATATACGCTGCAAGCACCTATTGAGAAGTTTAATGGAGATTCTGCAGCTAATGATGAAGTTACACCACCCGTAAATGTAAAATTTCCTAATCTATCTTCAAAGGTAACGATTATTTTTACAATTTACTTTATAAAATGTGATTAATAAAAAAGAAACAAATGTGATACCTACTCTTATTATTCTTTATTTACAGCAAGCTGCGGAGAAAAATGTCAAGCTCCGAAACGGTCTACAAGATCAAATTTTCTCAGCATATCCTACATCAGCAAAATGGAGTTTTCATGGCAATAACAATGCTGCACCTTATTCTGTTGGCTATCGTTTCAGAACAAAGTAAAGATTGATTATTCTCTGTATATTAAGAAATGATTTTGTAAATGTTTTTTCTTTGTTGGTTTTATTTTGTGGCAAATGTGCGTGATTGTAAAAGAATGTTAAGTGTTTAATCGTCATGTTTTGTTAGGTTCATGATTTGTAAAAATATAAAATTATAAGGTATCTGTTTTCTTTTTTTTTCAAGAAAGTCAAGTCCATGTAAATTAGGAATATGCTATAACATTTTTGTTTTTGCTCTCATATTAAAGAATTTCATGCATAGTAGGCCACTATGTATATAAAAAAGTAGTGCTTCGCGCGGCTTCGCTTGCGTGTACACTTTATATTTTGCGTGGAACCCTCTTTTCTTACCAACGAATTTTAAAAATGAATCATGTATGATATATAAAAATCTTAACAAAAAATAAACCGACGAAAAACTATCAAATTTTATATAAACTAATTTTGTGTCGGCGCCAAACAAACTGATGATTAATAATCTAAATTTTATATGTACCTACGTAGAAATGAAATGGACATGGCTCTACGTAGGTAATTAATCATTTTATATAAATTTTTATAGTTTATGGAAATAAGCTCAATACTTAAGACTTAAAAGGTTTATTTTATTCTTTTAGTTCTTTTCGTCGATTTAATTATTTGTTGAAAAGATTTTTATTTTATGATTTTTTTTCTTCATCAGCTCAGTATGTACATGATGTGTTGATGATGTGTTTCTTAACGCAAATACCTGATAAAGTAATGAAAAGTAAACAGAAACACTATTCGTTCCTACAATTTTAGAGGGTTTCTCTCAATTTTACCAGGATCCCATCATCAGATCCTGACTTCCTTGACATGGGACCCCTCTTGAGGTACATCCTATGTAACAAAAAAAGAATAATCAAAATAGTTTTGTAAATAACGGAGAGGGCTGAGCAAACATAAAAAAAAAATATATACATACGGTCCAATTGAGAACCTCCTTTTTTTTCGTCGGTTAATAAAAATTGAATCGGATTTACTTAAATAAGTTTGGAAAAAAATATTCTTTGTTACATTTTACGCTCAGGGATGTCAAAAAAGCGCTTTAAGTTGCATATCGAATTTCATTACTAATAATATTATATTACGAACGTGTCTATTTGTTTTAAAGTCTAAAACACTGAACAAATTTTGATGAAATTTGGCAAGAAGAAAGAATGTTTACATGTCGATACAACTTTTGATCCAGCACAATGCTTACGCGCAACATTTTACATCGCAGACTTGAGACTGATCAAGACCTACGTCCAACACGGATGGCGGAAAGCTAATAAATATACACAAGCAGTACAAAATCTAATTATTTTATATTTAAGCCATCTCAAACGAAATCAAAAACCTCTTGAGAGTCATCCTCAATATCAGATTCTCCAAAGGACGTCCGGTTACATTTTCAATGTTGAACACTTTTTTGTAATACTGTAATTCCTCCAATAATGGCCATTTTACACCAAGTGAATTTCAAGCATTTTTCTTAAAATTTAAATGGATTTAGCCTTACCTATTATTTGGTAAGATAGGTAAAAATATTTTTCAGCAATCTCGGCGTACCAAAGAGTCAAATATTTTATTTTGTGGATTTATCCATATTTGATGTTACGCCACGGAACGATGCTTTATTATGACAAATTCGTAGTTGATTTGTCTCATACATTTGAAACATCAACTACGATTTCTACTATTGAATCAAGATTCTCAGCAAAACTAATTATAATTTGGAAAAATAAAATACTGACACCATGTCTCTAGTTAACTAGTGGTTTAACTGTTACTTACAAAAAATAGGAGGTAACTTTTACCTCAGCTATTTAATCAGAACTCGATATAACTTTATTGGTGCCTTTTTAAGTGGGTGAAAGGGCATTGTTTTTGTTTTTGTGTAATTTTCTTCTATTAAATTGTGTTCAGCCATCCAGAATGCTGTTTTCTTCAAAATTGACTTTAGTTTCTCATTTAAATTTAAGCTACTTTCACATGTTACAAGTAAAGAGATATCATCCGCAAACAATACACATGGTTCACCTATGACTTTAGGCAGATCATTGTGTAGATGAGAAAAAGTAAGCATCCATCCAATTTTTCCAGGCACTGACCACTATTATATAAGTACGCTGGACTGCATACGTCGATTATCAAACTGAAGCCATTTGATTTTCGCCATTTTGGTAACTGACACTGATAACAGTGTGGTCGTCCGTGGAACTAATATTAGGGATGATACATAACGCGATAAAAAATATTGCATCACTGTCGATATAAATGCTTCTTGTAATTTCCTACTTCATAATATGAAAAAGAAAAGAAAAGAAAATTTTTAAAAAGAATTTCACGAAGCTATTTATACTTTATTAGCATTTAATTAAGAAAACAACTTTACAAACCATTTTTAAGTTTATTAAAATGTAACCCTCTGCGAACTACTAATAAATAGGCTACTTTCATAGTGAATAAGAGGCGGCTTAAATATCTCGACAACTATTTGACCTATTGGGCTAATATACGATTTAAAAAAAAATTCTTTAGAAATCTACTTGCGAAATGTTGTAAAGATCGAATCAACGATACTCTAAGTATTATCATCAAACAAATAAACACATACACGATACATACAAACTCCAATTTACCGGTCTTGATAAGGCGATCTCGCTTCGCTCGATGAATGAGAAACCTGACTCCATTTTCCTGTTGAAAGGGTAAATGCATGGGGTACGAAAAGGAAAATAAAACATTTAGAATTAATAAAAATACTTATGTTTGTTGTCACTGACGAGCCCAAATAATTTGACGTGACAAAAAAATCGGTAAGTGTTTACTACACGATGGCCATTACATTTAGGACTCGAATTTTTCTTTTCCATGTTTTCCACGCATGACTGCTTAGTGAGTGTGTCGGTGGAAAATCTGAAAGTTTAAAGCAAACAAGTAGAATATACAAAGTAGCGTTGTAAATAGCGAGTTAGATGCTAGGGCTTATTTTAAGGATTTAAGAATAATAATGAAGAGAATAATGAGAAATAATTATAAAGAAATTTATCGACACATTATCGATATGGAATAATCGCAACCCTATTCAGTAACTGTTTTTTTTTTATTGACAATTTCTTTCAATTTCAATTGAAAAATTCTGAATTCTATTTACATTTCAATGTGATGAAATTTAATAAAATAGGTATATAATAGTATTAAAAAGCTTCAGACATACAATTGAAACATTTATAGTCAAGAAATTCACTTGCTTGTGAAACGTTATTCCGCTGCCTTTTTATTACCGAGTTTTACAAAATACACAAACTCTCATTACATTAATGTTTTCTATATCACTTAGCAAACACCAAACACAAAAAGTAAAGTCTTATTTCCCGATAAATAAGTAAATCAATAGAGACGCGTCAACAGAACACAATGGCATTTTGCAACAGTGGGTCAGTGCTTGCAGTACATAAACTTTTAGGCGATTTTAAACTGTGCAACACTCTGTCCATCGATGTTTTATAATCTATGCTAAATAAAAATAAAGGTTTTGGAAAATTTCTCGAGAGCTCGTGAGTGTGCTAGAGTTTTCTGTGACTTTATTCAAGAACAAAACGAGAGAAGCGATAGGATTTTTGCATAAAGAATTTTAGCCAATCGTTTCTATAATAATCATTTCTGTCTGACTTTGCCGGATCATTGATTTTGTGCCACAAACATGTCTCTTTTCGGATCTTTGATGGGCGACGTGGAGGATGATCCGTTTTTCGGGTAAGTTTTACTGAACATTCTTGTTAAAATTCTTTATTAAGTAGCATTATTCAAAAGAATACAGTCGTCTAGTCTATTTGATATGTTTTTAAAAATACTCTACAGCTATATGGTAAGAAAATAAGCAAGCTACCCATCACCATAGAATTTGTTTTTGTAGATCTCACATGAGGCATATGCGTCACATGAACAACATGATGAATTCGTTATTCTCGGATCCATTTGGTATGCTCGGAGGCGATGGTCCGCTTGCCATCATGGGTCCACAACGCGGAAACGTAATGATGCCATATATGCCCCAGATGCCATCATTGAACAGGCTCTTCGCTGGCAGTAAGTATTACCTCTATAGGAACTTACATCTAATGATTTTAAAAATCAAAATTATTAGTGGATTCTCGCCGCTTCGTAATACTGGTTAG
This sequence comes from Callimorpha dominula, assembly GCA_949752705.1. Classification (NCBI taxonomy): domain Eukaryota; kingdom Metazoa; phylum Arthropoda; class Insecta; order Lepidoptera; family Erebidae; genus Callimorpha; species Callimorpha dominula. The sequence continues at coordinate 3,744,931 of OX457007.1, read as the reverse complement.
CATGTGCGTGGTTGTGTTCGGTGGTTCCGAGACTATTGGCTCTTGTTTTGTTATTTTTGTGTTTTTCTAGCGTATGGTATAGGTGTGTGTTTAACAACCGGTAAGTCTTAACCATGGATATATATAGATTTATGCTTTATATGTAGCTAGGAGAAAGAAATTGTAGGAATGTTATGTTTTAATAATTTTTTGGGGGTGAAAATTGGATTTTTGTAGTTGTTTTCCTATGCTTAACAGTATTGTATGTTTGTTTTGAGCCTGTGTTGGTGAATTTAGAGTGTAGCGTAGAGTAGTGGTGATATTTTAAAATCTGTTTCATTGGTCAGTAGTCATTGAGATAAGGAATTTATGGTGTGCACAATCCCTTCACATTAGCTCCCTTTAGATCTAGGAGTGCGAAATGTACTCTTAGATGTTGAAATTCCTAAAGGGTCTGCCTCAATTAATTCAGCCTTTAAAGCTTTAAAAACAGTAAGTGCAGTTAAAGCGTGAGTAGCTGCCTCACAGCTTAATTGCAAAATTCTCACAAATGAAATAAACTAAGTCTAAATTAGTATGTTTGTTACTGTTTAGTAACAGGGTAATATACAGTAATGCTAAAATGATCCAGCTTGTATGGGTCGTAAGCCATAGTGGCATTATCAGCAATGAATGTGTAGTCTCACTAGCTGCCACTTTCCAAACTGCCGACTCCAAATATCTTGTTCATCACAACTATGACCTTATAAGGATACCTTGGAAAAATTGGCTGTCATCCTCCTCTGTAAAGAAAGGAAGACATTTTTAAGTAATACAGTGCAAAGCCTTAGTTTGTATTACCCCCAAAGCTGTGGTTTTACAAGTTCAAAAAAGTATCTGAATCAGTCATTTCCACTATATGTAGACTCCGTAAGGTTGCTGTAGCTCGCCTGTTTTCTTACACAAAATTCGGCTATGGGATTCATCTCTATGTGAATGTGGATAGAACAAAAAATTCTTTAGGTGTAATTAAAATAACTCTTCCCTAGATTGTTATGGGTATCTAGTAAAATAAAAAATTCTCATTCCCATTAACTCTCCCTTCTCTCCTAACTTATTTATGCCTGGACCTCCTTTAAGCCTTGATGAACTTTACCTACCTGACCTGTGTCCTTATGAAAGTTGGTGTGGTATAAATATTGTAACATATATTACATTTTGACTGGTCTGTTGGCCTAGTGGTTAGTGACCCTGACTGCTATGCCATAGGTTGTGGGTTTGATTCCCACCCGAGTCTGGGTGTTCTTTGTGTCCGTTGTTTGTATGTTTGTAAAGTCCCCTGCGACACAGGTCTTTTGTCTTTTAAAAAAATATATATATACTGTGTTCGTCAATTAATATGTTTTTTTTAAATAATAAGCATTAATTAATTTATTTGTACTTGGCTGTTTGTTACAGTGAACTAACTGCAAGAATAATTCTACACATTCAGTCCACTGATAATCCGGGACGTTTTTATTTAAATTTTCTATAATTTAATTATTTCCATCACACAATGACTTTGGCAGAATTTTCGACATCCACATAACTTGCCAAATATGAAAATTTTAATCGTATTTAAAATTAATAGTGTACATTGTAGTCTTTGCTTGAAGACCACAGTTGGAATTCCTAAATTACAAACTTCAGGCAAACATTTTTTTGTTGAAGGATTCCTTAAAATTTGTTTCATTGAGAGTGTGAGTGATTGATCTTCCTTACAGATCTAGCAGGACCGACTCATGAATTTGTTTAGACTAAAAACTATCACTCAAAGGGTATAAGGTGCTTGTGTTAAGCCATATTTAAGTTGATAGTAAATGTTAGTTTTGTTCCTGCAAATACTAATTTCATAACTTAGAATATTACATTGCTACTATTGATTATTTACGAAATCCGTTGAACTTAATGGTTTTTTCATATTATCATATAGACCACAATGCCACATCCTATTAATTTTTTGATATATAAATATTGAAGTTGATAATTTAGATCTTCATTTATACAGAAAATAGTTTATATGTGTAATATTCATTAACTGTATGTTATGGCTTTTAACTTTTATGGCCTAATTATTATTTCTTAATTTTCGTGCCCACTGTGCCTGTCTATCATGTACATTTACAGACATCATCTTTTTTCTCTTATGCCAATTTTTTTTGTTGTTTGTGCCATGTGTTCTTTTCTTTCATTCTACCCTATCATTTCACTGCTTATTTTGTTTCTGGCCATATCCTCTTTTATGCAGTCTATCCATCTTTTCTTTGGTCATCCTCTATTCTTATATCCGTACACATACATACAGTGTAAACAATACAGGATATTAATTACATATTTTAATTCAGTAAATTCAATTTCCTGACCATGGCATGTCCATGACCATGCAACAATAATGTTTCAAAAGTATTGGCTATATTTTTCAAATTTTTTTAGGTCTAGATGGAAACCACGGCAACATGTCTGCAGGAAGCTCTTTCAGCAGCAGCACTGTGGTGATGTCAAGTGGCCCTGGAGGCAAGCCCCAGGTAAGTCAAAATAAAATTACCTATATGTCTCAGGTCCTAAAAGGTCCAATTACATAATATGCATTTGTTAATAATAAATGTATGTGTCAAATTGAAAAATAAGTTGACAACAAGCATATTATCCACTGTGGCATAGCAAGGTCTGATTGCTGCCTATGAATAATACCGACTTAGTACTGTTATGCCGGATCCACACGTTTGCCACTTGCCAGAAACTACAAACTTCTACAAATGTTTGGCTTGATTTTCGGAATCCACACGCTTGCGAGTGCGTTAATGTATTCTGAGGAGGCAAGTATGACGGACATCGAACTTATGTCGGTCATAACCTCATAACATTTGACCTATTTCATTTCATTGACCATGGCATTTCCATGCATCATTTACATTATTTTTATCTTTATGATCCGTTATAATTTCGGATTCTAAATCCATGGTTTTGCCTGCTGTGAGAAAGTGTAAAGTTTTTGGATAGACGAATTACTCATTTATTTTAATTATTGCGCGGCAAAAACAAACGGTACGGACATACACGTCTGGTCGCCGCCACAGCCTGGTGATCTGTAACACAGGTTTTTCCTAACACAGACACCAGTCTCTCACAAAGGAATAATAGTTTGACTGATCTGTTTTTTGTATTTACTAAGTTGTACCTACCTTTGTGATGATAGAAATAAATACAATTTTATTATTATACACACACAAACATGTAGATTCATCGCAAGCGCTTGTCGCAAGCTTCCTTTGATTTGGGCGTCAAAAACCGATAGAGTTCGGGTTCGGTTCAGAGAATTTGTTACTGCTTTTTGAGGTTTGGCAAGCGTGTGGACGCGGCGTTATTTGTATCCAGCAATATTTTAAGCGGGCGGTTATTGTCAAAATCGGATGTCTGGAAGGGTATTTTTTTTTTAGTGAATTGAAGTGAGGACCCTTACGAAACCGGTTGACCTATGATTTAAATTTTACTTCTTATATGTCCTGACGAGATAACGTCCTAGTAGTGATGGTTAATAGCGGCCTTCTATGGGATGTCGGCGTAATTCGAGAAAAAATATAACTCGTATATATGTTTACAGGTATACAGTTCATCAAGCAGTACAAAGATAGGACCCCATGGTATAAAGGAGACGTGTAAGACGGTACAAGACACTCGAACTGGCACAAAGAAAATGTCCATTGGTAAGTGACATGATTCAAATGAAAAAAAGCAAAATCCATTTACGTAACAAGCAAACAGTTTTGAAAGTCAGAAACTACAATTAGCCTTTTGCTTGCAAAAAGAAAAGCTTTCGTTCTGTTGAATGTCCGGAGCGAGTTCTTAGTATTTACAGCTTCGTTTTGGTTGGATATTATGACTAACCAGTAGATGACCGGAGAAAAAGGGTTTTCTCCCGTCCTGCAGAAGATGCGATGGGCGCCGAAGAGCATAAAATGATCTCCAGCCTCCATATGCGTTGGTATTAGGCAGGATTATCTTCGTCCTATTCTTAACAAAGTTTATTAGTAAAATAGTCTAGGTAACATATTTATTGTATAGTGATACGTTACTCAATACCTACTTTGTACTTTCCGCCCGTCATTTTGTTTGTTTTTATAAAAATAAAACGTGGCCTACGACCATCACAAATTCACAGCTTACTTTACGCAAACCCGCACGGATAGTGTACGAGCGACGCAATGTTTCGAGTTTATAAAAAATGTGATAAGTGATCACATTACGTTTATGGATGATTTTTGTTTTCAAGCATTCATCTGGGTAATGAAAATTCAGCGTAAGGAACCAATTATGGATGTTTTACATTAGTCGTACATACATATACCAAGTTGTTGATGCCTGCAACAGACCATGCAAATAACATAACAATAACATGTCATTGCTAATACTTACGTCACGAGTTTGTTAATCTCTTTCATAATAATAATTTCCATATGGTTTTATCTCAGGTTTTTTATAAATTTGGCCCACTACTGCCTCCACATCCTCCAACACTTCAGTAGTTTAAGAGACGTGGAAACATTCATTGAGTTTAAATAATCTGTTAACGAAATCAGGGTTACCGTTCGCGTGGCCAACCCAGAAAATATATTTTTATGGTATGCATGGCTTATTGACTTACAAATATACGGTCCGCTAATGGACGCAGGCGTTATCGCCTATTTTGTAAGCTCTGTTCTTCTCTTTGGAACCATGTCGAGGAAATGTCTTTCAATTCGAAACTCCGCAGAAGGAAATTCTTTCCAGATCAAGTAGTAAACGAGTTTATAGTGTGAGAGTGAATTTTCTGCAGGAATTTGGCAGTACCTAATTCACAACTGTATTTGAACAGTTTTTTTTTCACCAGCTTATTAACTTCCGCATTAAGAAATTCCTGTGTCGCGAGGGGCTTCACAAACATTTAAATAACGAGCACAAATAAAATAACACCCAGACCCGGGACAAATATTTGTGGATCACACAATTTTTGTCATATTGCCCCATACGTGCAGTCAAATTGATAAAAATAGATTTTGGTTGTCCAGACAATAAATAAATTATATATTGGTACTGCAAATACAAATTTCAATGATTGAATCATTTAGCTTTGTATTTTGTTACTATAAGTATTCAATTTTATCTTCTAATTTATTATAGTTCAGATTCGAAAATTAATAACAAATGCTAATTATTTATGAAAAAAATATATTGGTACCTACTGCAAATACAAACCTGAAAAATAATAATAATTGAATAATTTAGCTTTTTGTTAAACTAATTCTTATAAAACTTCATCAACTAATTTCCAAACGTTAATTACCTTCAGGTTTTCATTGATTCTTTTATTACCATCATTAGTCAGTCTTTAGTTTCAATTATCTATGCTTATAAAGACAATGTGAAAATTAGAACCATTCACGTAGTAATAGTTTTGTATATATAACTAAAATCTATAGATTTAGCTAAATCCTCACCACATATCACCATGGGGGGGGGGGGGGGTAGGTAGGAGTCCATAAAGATACGACGACCCCTAAATCGGAGTAGAACTGACTGAAAATGACATATCGCCGATTGGGTTGAGGGTAGAGTATAGCCTTATTATTTAGGTCGTGCGTGTATTGTTATGTCCCTAATTTGTTGGCCTTACTTTTTATAATTGGCGAAATATTTACGTCATCAATTTAATACTTTCTATATTAATCTTCGAAATCAATCACCGCAACAGTCATTAATTCTGACACGTAAAATACGGTCTTCGCTAATATTTACATTTATGGGTTAATTTTTGACCACAGATATACATTATGAATTTATGATAGAACAGCCAAGAGTTTGTACCCACTCTGGGCACAGATAAGATAATAGTTACTTCGTCTGGGTACCCAAACTGTATAATTATGTACTAATACAAAAATAGAAATATATATAAATGCAAATAGCATACATATTTGATATACACTGAAACAAAAATTTGTTTAATCTTAACCATCAAAATCATTTGAATAAGTTAAATTGGATCTTAAGATGATGGTATGATTAAAAGTTCGCTGTGCTTGACCAAGATTGTGACTGGCCTGTTGGTCTAGTGGTGAGTGACCCTGACTGCTAAGCCAGAGGTCGTGGGTTGGATTCCCACCTGAGTCTGGGTGTTCTTTGTGTCCGTTGTTTGTTTGTAAAGTCCCCCGCGACACAGGAGTAATTCCTAATGCGGGGAGTTGTCTTTTAAAAAAAAAAAAGATTGGGCCAATTGGCCTAGTTCAGTGCGCTATGACGACATTATGATTTTTATCTTAAGGCCATTTATAGGAGCTTAATATCGTTAATGTCTGTCTATATGTATCTATCGAATAGGACCAATTCGGTCTTACTAATTTAAACAGTATCTTATTTTGAATAAATGGTTCATCCGTAAATCTAAACTGTTTTACTTAATGTTTATTAATAATTTAAGAAAATAACTGTCAGTTGTTGTTACGTCATCATCTAAATACTCGTATTTCATCAGTCTTAACCAATTTAAACTCACCTGGCGGCAATTTCCAACTGCTACAATAGCTTGGCTCGTAACAAAGTTTTTTACAATAGAATACTATGCCTTTCAAACTTCGGGCTTGTAAGACTTACTTAGTAAGAATTTTACCATTGGTACATGAAACCTGCAAAAGGCTATATTTTTAAAGAAACTTATAGTACTTTTTTTTTATTACAATGAGAGAGAAAAGGAGAAAATACCTAACAAAATGACTGGCCTGTTGGCCTAGTGGTTAGTGACCCTGACTGCTAAGCCAGAGGTCGTGGGTTCGATTCCCACCCAGGACTAATAATTGTGAGATGAGCACGATAATTTGTTCTGTGTCTGGGTGTAATTTATATGTATGTATTTAGAAATATATAAGTATGTTTATCAGCAGTCTGGTTACCATAGTACAGGCTCTGCCTAGTTTGGAACCAGACGGCCGTGTGTGAGATGTGTGGAGTATTATTATTAAAATATAAAATTTGCAGTTATTATAAATAATGCTATAAACAGTATACATACAATGCACATAATAAACAATAGTATATTTGATACTATACTTATACTATTAATCCTACTAATATTATAATCGTGAAAGTTTGTGAGAATGTATGGATGTTTGTTACTCTTTCACGAAAAAACTACTGATCCGATTGCGATGAAACTTGGTATGTAGATGGTTGGAGACCTGGATTAACACATAGCCTACTTTTTATCTCGATATTCCCACGGGATCGGGACTTACGCGGGGGAAACCGCGGAGCGCTGCTAGTAAATAATAAATAAACATAATTAAATAATGTATGTACTATTATGCAGAAACTAAACGCATTGGTTTCGACAGTTTTACTTTAATCTGTGCTTCCCTACGGAGGTTTTCATTAGCTTTGAACTAAGACGCTTATTTTAGTAAGAAAGTATAGCACTAGTAGAAAAATAACTCAAGTGTTCGTACAAGTGCATGCGAGGAGGATGCACGTCGCTGTCCACTAGACTAGATTATACTACTTGCATACGACTTTCAGCTCTATTTTAATGGTGTGGTTGCAGGTTCGAACCCGTCCCAGTACAATACCGACGTGAACCCACTCCTAACAATAGCATTTCACTTGTTGGAGGGGTTAACAGTAATACTAGTAATGTGTGACAATGTCCACAATTGTTCTATATCTAGTATTTTCTGTGGTATTGTAGCTCCGAATCATTCATCTTTATATTAATAGACTCAACCGGTGATGTAATTCCTTATGTTTTTTTGCTTGTTCAGTAATTTTGGTAATGAACAGTGTAGTAGGTGTTGTTTGCATATAGATTGTAATGTCTAGTCTTGAAATAAGAGCGTAGTTGAAGAAATCTAAATGTAAGAATTGGCCGTAACCACGCTTTTTTTACCTACACGTGAAATATTAAAAAAATCCTAACTATAATATTATAAATGTGTGTTGACAGTGGCACAGAAAAGGATATACCTTTCATTAAAAAAGTACCGTTCTTGAAGGGTTAGAAAAATCAATGCGAGCTAAGCCGCGGGCAAAAGTCTAGTTCTAACTAATCTTACAATTTTTCTGGTAAAAGGGGCAAACGAGCAGACGGGTCACGACCTGATGGTAAATGACTAGCGCCACGCATGGGCACTTGCAACTCAAAAGTCACAAGTGCGATGCCGGCCTTTAAGATAGGATTGGGAGAGGGGGAGGGAAGGGTTAGGGCCTCCGGTAACCTCACTCACTCACTGCCGGTTTTCTTTGAGGCCGTGGTATCACTCCAGTCGAGCCGGTCCATACGTGCTGAAGCATGGCTCTCCCACGATTAAAATATTATAAAGGCGAATGTTTGTGAGAATGGATTTATAGATGGATGTTTGTTTGTTAGTCTTCACGCAAAAACGGCTAAATGAATCTGGATGAAGTTTGGCACACAGACAGATTATAGTCTGGAGTAGCACATAATATATGTTACTTGAAAATTTTATGTTCCATTGGGGATAGATTTAACAAAATTTCCACGCAAACGATTTCGCGAGCAACAGCTAGTATTATATATGCGAATTTGAGTTTATTTGTTTGTTACACACATTCGTCTTAACTACTGAACCCACGAAATTTTACAAACACCTTCTCTGAGCGGTTTTTTCCTGTGCGGAAAGGACAAAAGTTGCCTTGGTCCAGAAAAAGTACTGCTTGCGAGGAATACCTGAATTAATTGATAAAAAACTAATTTAAAGCGAGTGAAGCCGCGGCTAAAAGCAAATAAGTTGCTAATACTGCATTAGTAGTGCTGGTTCCCTGCGGTCTTATCCACCATCCACACATTTTCACAATCGGGCGAATGTACCTATATCGAACAGTAATGGACTCTGTATTTAAAAGGTATCTTTCAAAAATACACATGATAATAGGAACTATGAAATTTAAAAAGACAATGAACGTGCTTACGTAATTACGAGTAGTCCGGCGTAGATGATGGATGACGCAATGTTTGTTCAGTCGAAACGTTGGGCCAACTCCATGTCCAATGAACAGGTTATTCTCCTCAAATCTGAAACTGTCTTACGTCTCACCCACGCGGCCACGTCTGATAGTCAATAACATTCCCGCAATTATCCTCGCTTTATTACGACAATTGCACCTATAAACAGCCAGCAAATGACATATTGTGAGTACAATGCGTAGATAGAAAAAAAGAAAATCGTGTGTACAGATGCGACATGCAAAGGTCATGGGATTGTTATGGATTGTATTAAGCTAATTTGCACTTAATTACGCAGTTGTAAGAGTTGCTATTTATTTAAATATCTTCAGAGGGAGAGCTTTTTGTACGGAAGTACCAATTTATTCTGTTCAGTTTTAATAGCTCTGGGACAATAATGTATACTCTTAGTGTTTCTTTAAATTAACTTCAAAAGAAAGTGGTTCTCAATCTGTGACTATATATTTTTTATGCATATTCAGTGACAATTCCACCACCTTGACGGATTTTATGAGTTTGTTATAAAAGTCATAATTTCTTTTACATTCAATAAAAAAATTGCGTTATTGAAGAGAGTGCACATGCGTGCACAAAAATGTTATTCAATATTCATGCGAGGTCAACAGGATTTAAGAAATATTATCTAAATATTTAAAATGAATTTCGAAGCATTGACGTCAGAGCGAATACAATAAACACATCCAATGTGGAATTAATTCTACAACATACCACTTCTTGATAAATAAGAGTTGGCTTTAATTTTCTCTTATAGATGTAAATATTATTCACCAATACATCTTTCTCTCTCATTTTGTTTGTAAATTTGGAATGTTAACGGAATCGGTGGGCAATGGGCAAATAAAATGTATCACGATTCCTGTAAAATTCCTAGTTTTTGAAGTGAAAACTTTTTTATCGGCGTTGTGCACTTTTTGGGATGGGTGAAAAATGTTAAACTCGCGTCAGGACACGTGACCCTCATCGAAAATTCGTAAGACGGAGCCGTGTTTCTTATACATATTTAAAAAAATATAACATTCGAAATTCAAACATTTATGAGCGGCCAGGAGCGCAGAACTTCCAGTGTACCCTATGTATACATTTAGATATGTTATTTATTACCTACTTTTTATTTTTAACCTAATTATATATATACAGATGTGTGTGTGTGCAAATACATTGTGAAGTTATGTTTTCACTTCTGACGTGCAGTCCTACCATTTTTTTTTTTTTTTTTTAAACTGGTGAAATCCATCATGGACTATCCTCTACCTGGGGTGCGGCAGAGGGGTGTGCCGGACTCCTACCGGCTAAAACCACCAGTGTGTTTCATCTCGCACCTTCTGCCAGGGATACGGGCGTCACAATCGTCCGCGTCCCTGGCGGTTACGACTGACTGTTTTTTATTTACTATTCTTAGTTTGAGAAGGTGCATACTTAAATAGATATAATTAATTATGACTTACAGAGATTTTGTATATGTATAATGTTAATCATACTCGTACGTGTCTAGTAAAGGTACTACCTGTTTTTTTACTGTAGTAATTGTTGTACATACATAATTCAATTTACAAAGTAATTTATGACTCCCTCGTGTGCCTAGCACGAATCGAATCGATCCAGCAACCTTGGGACTTGTTAATTCGAGTTTGGCCGACAATGCTGCGGCTTAAGTGGAAGTGAAGCAAGCTTGCTGTATGAAATACCTCATGAACACATCATACACCTGCCTACCCCGCAAAAATTAGCTTCCTATTATTACGTTTTTAACCCACTTCAAAAAAAGAGGAGGTTCTCAATTCGTCGGAATCTTTTTTTTTTTAAGTATGTTCATCGATTACTCGAAGACGCCTGAATCAATTTTGGAAAATTCTTTTTTTGTTTGAAAGGGTATACCATACCTACTTCCCAGGTGGTCCCATTTAAGTTTTAACGAAATCAGTCCAGCGGTTTTTTTAAAATCAACAAATATAATATTAAAGTTGTATACATCGATGATGTTTTCGTTTGCTCCGAAACATCGCTGTCTCATTGGAGCAGTGCGTTTAGTTGGCCTACCCATATAGTAGTAGTGGAAAGTAGATGTATTTTCTTTAAATATATTAAAGAAAATACATCTACTTTCCACTAAAAAGTCCTTTTTTTAAAGGCAACTCCCGCATTAGGAATTAATCTACAAAAATACAAACAACGGACACAAAGAACACCCAGACACGGGTGGGAATCGAACCCACGGCCTATGGCACAGCAGTCAGGGTCACTAACCACTAGGCCAGCAGTCGTTCAGTGTATGCGTTGGTACTGTAGATATTATAGGTTACCACATTATACCGGCACCGCTCCAACCCAGCAATTAACTTGTCATTAATTAAATCGTGTGTCGTATAATATATTTCATAATTGGAAATATGCTGCTGCAAATATCAATAAAAAAAGCCAACGGCGGGAAGTCAGCGCGTTTGCCGTACAACTCGACTCGCACGCTTTAAGCGAGTGGACATCGTGCTTACAGCGCAGCGCACTGCCAGCGAAACAACGCCACCGCGTGTTCAATCACAAATGCCATATAGGTAATATGTGTTATTCGCTGTGACACAGATAAGATAATAGGCGGTGACAGCAAGCTTATACCTCACGACCTGCGCGCAAACTGCGAGCGCTGCTGTGCCATTACGGTGCCAGTATAATGTGACCTTAAGGCGGTCATTATTGACAGAACCCTACTATTATGGAGACTCATTTATGAATAGTAAGAACAGGTATCTAGAGTAACTTGCTATAAATTCCGCATTGGTTTTTTGCAGGTCACCACATCGGCGAACGTGCTCACACGATTGAACGCGAACAGAATTACTACACCGGTGATGCAGAAGAAACCCAGGAGTTCATCAACTTGGAGGAAGACGAAGCCGAAGAATTTGACAGGTATATATAAAAGTAGTTAATCTGAAGATTTAAGTAATAAATTGCAATCGGTATTAAGATCGCGTATTGTAATAACGGATTTGAATTGACTCCAAGAAAAAAGTTAAATAAAACTTGTATCAAATATATTCAAAACTAGCTTTTGCCCCGCAGCTTCGCTTTCGTTAATGAACACTTCACTTTTCCTCGTTCTTGAAGTTTTTTGTTCCCCTGACTGTTTGCAAATTACATGATGTTCGGTCGAGTGTTGTAACAAAGAAACGAACAAACTCGCATTTGCATTTAGGTATAACATTGTTACGATATTTAGGTTATATCTAGGGGACAACTCTTACGGAAGCCAGTTGTATTTAAACTTTTTAATGCCGCGTTCCAATAATCAAGAAACGATTCGTTTTTTGTTTACTGGAACGCGGCATTAATGATGATGCTTATGAATCAGGACCTCTTTGTACCGTTAGATATTAAAATTTTGAATTATAATATATATTTAATTTATTTTCCAGGGAGTTCCAATACAAAGCCGGATCGTCCCGAATGGGTCGTTCCCGCCCCGCCATCCAAGCGGCCCCACGCCATGTAGAGCCGCACAGACTCGCGCTGCCCGCCCCACCGACCACGCTCAATGTACCCAAGTGAGTACAAATCAGTTTTAGCTGGCTTATATCATGACCTACAACCATTTCATGAATGGTCGGACAAATCATGTAGTGATAAATTCTAAGAATTTCATAAAAGAAGAAATTCTGGCCACGACATAACACATATTTATGTACCTATTTTTAACATAAATCGAGCTGTTCATGTCCAGTATAAGTAGAACTTTTATTGTATAGACTTTCCGTGCTGTGACAGATCAACCGTTTTTACTTATTTTTTTTTAATTTATAACATACTAGCGACCTGCCCCGGCTTCGCAAGGATACCAGAGCATGTATTGATTTTTACCAACATCTTCAAAAATCGTCGAATTTTTAAAAAAAACCTTAACAAATTATTTACATAAACCGTCCTCATGGATCACTCTGTTTATTGGTGGAAACCGCATGAAATTCCGTTCAGTAGTTTTTTAGTATATCGCTTACAGACAGACAGACGGGACTTTGTTTTATATTATCGTGACTAGTGACTTGACCACTTCTTCTACATATAGACTCCGAATTTTACATTCCTCCGTACGCAAAATTTCCTTTATTCCGTATTATTATATTTACATTATTACAACAGATTCTTCTTTGTTTAAACTTAAACTATGAACATCTAGGTATATTTATTCTTAATATTACATTCTCAAAATAATCGACATGGTTACACTGCTATGAATAACCAAATCGAGTTACGTTTTCAGTTATTAACTAAATAATAATAAAAATAATAAGATAGTTTGAGTCCCTTGTGGTTCTGCCTAGCTTTGAATCCTCTCAGTACGCTGTTAGAGGGTTCAGGGCTAGGCTATAGGTCTCAGAAAGACGATCGAGTTATATCTCACCTTCTGTACATGGACGATTTGAAACTTATTGCCCCCACTAATTTGCAATTGACAGCGTTACTGAAGGTGACTGAAAACTTTAGTAACTCTATCAAGATGGAATTTTCGTGTGCAGTCATGCATGTAAAGAAAGGCGTGATAGTAGAATCTGAAGGAGTCGAACTTTCAGATTCAACAAAATTCAGATCTCTGTCTACCACTGAAAGCTACAAGTATCTAGGTATATCACAGTCATTGGGAATACCTGAATCTCATATGAAACAAGCGCTGCAGGAGCGCTTCTTTGGCCGCCTGAAAAAATTACTTAAAAGTCTTTTATCAGGGGGTAACAAAATGCGTGCCTGCAACGGTTGGGTCATGCCGGTTCTGATGTATTCCTTTGGTATACTTAGATGGACTCAGACCGAATTAGATGCCCTAGATAGGAGAGTCCGTACACCGCTGACTGCATTCGCAATGCATCACCCACGTTCATCGGTAATGAGGTTGTATATCCCGCGAAAGTTTGGGGGTCGTGGACTCTTAAACATTAAGACCCTACACAATCGCGAGATATACAACCTTGGAGAGTATTTTCTTCATACTGACGTGGGAGTGCATCGTAGTGTGGTCGCAGTGGACAACGGACTCACTCCGCTCGCTCTGACTGAAGAGAACTGGCGCAAGCCTGTAGTACCTGGTACTAATGATCGCAGGGAGGTATGGAAGGGCAAAGAACTTCATGGTCGTTTTTATCGGGCCCTAAATGGTCCTGATATAGACTTTAAAGCGTCTACATCTTGGCTACGGTTTGGTGATCTTTTCGGAGAAACCGAAGGTTTTATCTTTGCAATTATGGACGAAGTTGTTATGACGAATAACTATCGGAAATATATCGTGAAAGATGGTACGGTGGACATCTGTCGGGCATGCCACCGTCCCGGTGTATCTATCAGGCATATTATTTCTGGTTGTTCTAGTATTGCCAACGGTGAATATTTGCACAGACGCAACCAAGTGGCCAGGAGTGTGCATCAACAACTTGCCCTTAGATACAATCTTGTGCATTCAGAGGTGCCATATTACAGGTATGTGCCCGACCCAGTTCTCGAAAATGGTCGTGCGACGTTGTATTGGGCTCGATCTATCATCACTGACAGAACTATTGTTGCCAATAAACCTGACATTGTGGTGATGAACGATTAGAGCGCCGCGCAATGATTGTCGATATTGCTGTTATTGCTAGGAAAACAAATCAAATATTTGGATTTGTCTCACGAGATTGTCGATATGTGGAATATCGATTCGGCGATCATTGTTCCGATTGTCATATCTGCTCATGGATTGATAGCCAAAAGCCTCGATCAACACCTTAAGAGGCTCGCGTTAGACGGCTGGATCAAGGGACTGATGCAGAAGGCAGTTCTCCTCGACACGGCCCGTATAGTGAGGAGGTTCCTGTCTTTGGAGCCCTAACCACCGGTGTCTTGGTCCCTGTACCCGATGTCGGTGGTATACTATTTTTTATATTTTTAAATATATATTTTGTTTTATAGGTACGTATTTAAAAATGTAATTAATAAGTTTTATGTTGAATAAAGAAAATAAAAATAACACACCTGTAATATATAACCAAACTACTAATAAACATACTGATGTATTATTACTAAATACATACATATTATATATTTTTTTATTTTATGTTTTATTGCAAATACGAATAAATGTTGATGAAATAAAATCAGTCATAAAGTTGGATTTGAAACTTTAACAAACTTGAACTTAAATCACTTAAAAAACAACATAAAACTAATGAAATCGACGTGACCCTTATTCCATTAAAATTATGGTTTAAAATAACTACAAAAAAATTAGTTTTATCTGCATTATAAAGGCGCGTCTGACCCGATCCCCAAATCGGTCCCATTAAGTCCCAAATTACTAGGACGACTGGGTTTACCTCATATCAGAATTGATATAAGAGATACAGGAATCGTAAATTCCCGGGATTGATAATCTTGAAAATCACGATTTCGATCAAAATCCCACCAGACTGTATTTTATTTATTTGACGTGTTCACACGATTGGGCTCTGTTTTTTCTATATTAGTTGAGTATTTGGATTACTTTGGTCGCACGAGGTATGTACAAATATACAGTGTAATGGTCGCGAGATATCAAATGCATGTCCTTGGTAATAGATTTTAGTACTAGATTTATTAATTACTAAAACCCAAATGCTACTTAAAATAATATGTCGTATCATCATTGTATGCTCTAGTTAAAACTGTTATAAATGTTATTTTAAATCGTAAGTACCTGTAGTGTCAGTTGGTATAGCCGCATGTATGTGTGCCTATTTTATGATTTATTTTGGCTTCTTATTCATATTTATATTTTTCATTATTACTTTTATATTTTTAAAGAGGTGGGTAGAATGATGATAAATGTAATTTCTTGGAAGAAATTTCAAGGCTCAGTCTATCTAGGTGGTTTGAAGTTTTTTTATAATATTCTTTCTATTCGTGTAGAGTTTCTACGCGTTACTAAAGAGAAGAAACTGACAATAATTGTGCATAGAAATAAATAAAAAAAAAGTATTTATTGACATGAAATAATAACAATAGTGTTATAACGGGTTCTAGAACAAGGACTGAGAAGATATACTTAAAAAATCCGTACAATTTATATGTTATAAAAATCAATCTGCCCGCTTCATTAGTAGTTAGCTCGCATGGTATATAATTTGCAGTACAAGTAGTGAGCCGTATCGCAGCGGTCGGTCGCCGACGGCCCCCGGCCCGGTGACCCTCGGCCCGGCGACCCCCGGCCCCGCGGCCCCCGCCCACAGCATGCGGCCCGCCTCGAGGAGGCCTCTCAGAACATCCGCGAGCCCACTCACTACTTCCTCCAGGTAAAACAACCTTTTGGCATTTCAACAAAACAATCGGATAAAAATTCCTTAAAAAGAAAGGATTTTTCAGAGAATATAGGCAGTATCAAAAATACTACCCAGATTTAGACAATTTCATTAGTCTTTGGTGCAAATATCAAGTTAATGCCCAAATATTTATTGAAGGTTTACGGGTTTAAGTCTCACTCCAACATTTATGCCGCGTTCCTATAATCAAGAAATGATTCGTTTTGCTTACGGACGGTAAATTTTTCGATGAAATTTCAACGAAATTTTACCGTCCTTAAGCCAAACAAATTGTTTTGAGGACAATTCAAGAACGCGGCATAAGCCAATAAAGTCTAAATTAAACTAATAAACGGATCATGGACACATGTAAGATCCTGCTTTGCATATAAATTCTGGCAAAAGTAATTTGAAATTAGATATGACGTCACACCATCTTCTGTAATTTATTTGAGAAGTTTTTTCCTCTCGACGTGGACTTCAGTGAGTTCAAGTCCTGTTCTAAGATTAACTTTATCGAAATGATTTATTTCAAATTGTTTGATATACTTATTCCAAACTTTCCAATCAATTCCAGATTGCGGAGAAGGCGTTACTACTATTAGACTCGTAATAGTATCATATATATTTGTATTTAATATATTATTGCTATATAAATTTGTTGGCTATGGTTTTATATTTTTTTATTATTTGCTATCAGCATGGATACTTGATAGATGTAGCTCCGATTTTATTGCATGTATGCTGTAAAGTGTATATATATATGTTCATAGATGTATGAAATCCATGCATTTCTTATTTACAGAGGGTCAAAGGCCACAATAAATCAAGACACAAATAAAAAAATGGCCTACCAAAAAACGAATCACGCGCTATCCAAATGACATTTTTTTTCAAAAAATTTAAAGCCAGTGTACACTCCCTTTTTGGGACAGTCGTGTAATTAAACGGTTGAATTAGTTAAAGTTCAATCCGTCAACAACATAATATGTATATTGATATACAGGGTTACTGGTAATATAACGGCAACCCATTATGTTCTGAAGTGGTTAGTAAGCATATATTAACAATAAAAAGTAATTCCATACTTTTTTATCCACAAAGTTTTCGCAAAAACTTCGAAAAACATAAAAATTTTAAATTACACCAACAACAACCGTTTTGGTTGACCCCTATGGTCACACAAAGTCATTTGGTTGTTGATGACTTTCTCTACATCGCATTAATGGATTGCCAACATACTACCAGTAACCCTGTATAGTGCTACTGCATCTACTTCGCCGTAATTATACATAGCTGGTGATGTTTCAGCAACCCGTTCAGTCGAAATCACGAAAATGTCTATTTGCGCTGTAACCAACGGCAAAAACTCGACAATAGTGGCAGAAAAACAAAAGTCAAAACACTAACTGCTTTTATGCTCACTCTCCTCCGCACGATTTAGTGATTAGCGCTATGCATTTTACGGAAAACGAATCGCCAGGAGTTGACTTCCGAAAATAGATTTTCACCTCTCTCCTATTCCCGTCGTTCCCCTCTCCCCCTCTCCCGTCTTACTGATCTTCCCCCTCTTCCCCTATTCACACCTTACAGGGCGGCAACGCACTTGTGACTGGTGAGTTACAGGTGCCCATGGGCGGCGGTAGTCATTTACCATCAGGTGACACGTCTGCTCGTTTGCCCCCTATACCATAAAAAAAAGACAAATGATAATTTGTAAATTTTAATATGTAATGAATTTAATTTAGTTTTCCGCATGATCCAAATATAAAAAAAGAACTATTTGATCATTATTGTCAAAGCACTTTTAGCTGATGAATCTGTTATTATAAATGTACGGGAATCGACGACCTCTCTCCAGTGCTCATGCCTCATCGGATATGTTCTTTTTTTTTTAAGTTATTAAGTTAGTTTGAGCAAGATCTGGTGATTATTGTGGTTAACAAAGAGTGTCCAGGTCTAATTCCTTTAGTTTTGAGAAGTTCGTCAATTTATCCTACTAATATTATAAACGTGAAAGTTTGTGATGATGTATGGATGTTTGTTACTCTTTCACGACAAAACTACTAAACCGATTGCGTTGAAACTTGGTTTGTAGATAGCTGGAGACCTGGATTAACATATAGGCTACTTGTTATCCCGATATTCCCACGGGATCGGGACTAACGCGGGTGAAATCGCGGGGTGCTGCTAGTAGGTAATAAAGAGCTTATAGTGCTAACAGAATAATCAAATATTTGTTTTTTTTTTTTAACTAAAACATGGATACTGGCGGGTTATAGTAAACGATTAATGACTAGAAAACCATTCAATAGTTATAGTGTATCCAAACTGAAGGAAACAAGACACTTTAACTGCTGTTCAAGTAGCCAGATACACTAAGTTTGACGATGAATATTTGATTTGATGTGTTAACTAGTTGAAAGCTGACATGTTCCAAGAATCGCTGTTTGGTTTTTTTTGAATGTGTATATAGTGTGTCGTTTGCTGCAGATTGCTATAATATATCATCAATACTGATCTATCTTGAGCTACGAAAAAGGCTTTCTGCATCGCAAGTAGTATTCAAATCAAATATTTTTAATCAAATCAAAATTTATTCAATAAAGTATGACCGCAACAAAAAGTTTTGTACTTTGTCAAAAATAGAATTATTATAACAAATAATACCGTATTGCTAGTAGTTAAGATTTCTTTTCGCAAGTGTCGATATTGTTGCTGTTAGTTCGATAAAGATCTGAGTTTGCATTTTGCAGTATGATTTCTGTAAATAATTCTATGCGTGTGATCTGGGCATTTTTTTGATTATAAATGACTGTACCTTAGAGGTATACAATATTAAATCAATTTTTTTTCAAAACTGGTTTTTTACACCAATAAAATCGTTAAAGCGAGCTCTATCTTATGGTATAAAGCATATGTCAATGAAAAGAATTATCGAATGATATATTTATTAAAAACTATACGGTTTTACTCACGTTTGTATTTCGGGGTTGCCCGACTAGTTTCGGACCCGACGGGTGCCCTTTCTCAAGGAGTGAAGCGTCCTGCTGCGACGGTGTCAGGCGTCACACTGGGTTTACAACGTGAGTAAAACCGTATAGTTTTTAATAAATATGAATACCACTCACGAAAGTTTTTATCGAATGATATATGATATTAAATTCACAAATTCAAATGTGGTATAGGACCTTAAAAGATCATATAATTTGACACATGATTGCAAGTTTTACTAAAAAAAATTGTATTAATTCTTGTAAATAGCTTTAAAAATAATAAAGAACACAGTTTATATCATGCCAATACTTTTAACACTTCCTGAGCAATGTTGCATTAAAGTTGTATGCTGCGTATTTTTGTATCTACTGCAATATTTACGTTTTGACACTTAATGTTATGTACCTCTGAGGTACAGAATGTATATAGACACTCGCATAATTTAGAACGAAAAGTTACAAATCAGCATTATTTTCGGCATTATTGCTTTGACGAGTTATCTTAAGTAACAAAGACTGTTTTGTTTATCTGATACAGTCGTTTGGATATTTAAAAACTAGGTTTAAATGGTATATTTGTAACCTACAAAATATCATCAAATTTTAATAAAACATTATACAGAGTGACCAAATAAGAGTGCACGATTATTGAGACACCCTTTATTAAACTAATAATTACGCGTGCTGTTGTACTGTTACCTACCTTCTTACAAAACAGTCTACACCTTGCTCCTTACCCTGATCTCTGCAAGTTATTCGGATCCTTGTAAGGTACTGTCCTTGCAAGTTACTCGGGTCTTGGAAATTATTCAGATCCTTGCAAGTTACTCGGATCCTAAGAAGTTACGCAGATCCTTGCAAATTAGTGGGATCTTTGGAAGTTTCTCAGATCCTTTTCAGTTATTCGAATCCTTACAAGGTACTCGTGTCCTCGCAAGTTACTCAGATCCTGGCAAGGTATTGGGATCCTTGGAAGTTACACAGATTTTTGCAAGTTACTCGGATCTTGGAAGTTGCTCATATTCTTGCAACTTTCTCGGATAGCCCGGATGTTACTCAGATCCTTGCAAGTTAGTCGGATCTTTGGAAGTTTCTCAGATCCTATCAAGTTTCTCAGATCCTTGCAAGTTTCTCAGATTCTTGCAAGTTACTCAGATCATTGCATAATTTATCTCCAATAAATGGTTTCTCCTTGTCGACCACGTTCTAAAACATACCGACCCCAACCACGTTACAAGGTATTGGGATCCTTGGAAGCTACTCAGATTCGTGCAAGTTACTCTAGTCCTAGCATATTGTTATCCTTAAACATTACGTGGATGCCTGAAAGTTTTAGAATTAAATAGGTCGTGTACTTCCAGCCCGAGCGTACGCGAGGTGTACGGCAGCTCTCACCCGCAGCGACACCGGCACCGACACCACAAGCAGCGCCACGCCTCTTCCAGCGCCACACACCCCGCTGCGGACGAGTGAATATTCGTAGAGCCCCCTCCCCCCCTCCCGCTACAGACCCGCGGTGACCGACACATGCCACTAGCGGACCGACACGTGCCGGTAGCAGCCCCACGACCAACGGTTACACTACTTTAGTTTTTCATTGCAATAAATTACAGCTCAATGATTTAAGGAAGCATTGACGGATGTATAACTTAAGTCCATTCTCATATAAAATGTTTATCTCTGATTTTAACTTTAATGATTGAGAAAATTTTAACTTTATATTTTTTCAGGTACAATAATTTATTTAAGTGAACATTTTTTTGAAGTTGAGTAAGTTATCATTCGTTAATGTATTTTAGTGGCGTGTTTGAAAATGATGTGGAAATTGTATATAAGATTCCTTACCCGTCAATACCACCCAATTGTTTCATAAACCCTACTTGAAATTCTAAATATTAATGGGACAAATATGATCATAAAAGTTTATTACAAACAAAATTTACGTGCATGGTGTTAACATTACTTAGCCTTTTTGTCCAAAATCAAAGGCACATATTTTGTTGGTATTGGTGCACTTCTAGGTCTTAATAGATGGACTTTTAGGCCTTATTAAGGCGGACTCGTAGGCCATATTAAGCGGACTAGTAGGCCTTATTTGGTATCTTATTGTCAGCATGTCATTTGTCCTCAGTTAATTTTCACTTATCATTCTGAAACATGCCTTAATTTAGTATAGAATATTTTGTGAAGTATTTTTAAAGATTATTTTTAAGTTTCCATTCTCGTTGTCTTTATAAACTATTTCTGTAGCAATCGAAATTGCATTAATTTAATGTAAAGAACTTTTTGATTCAGTTTCTCATACAGAATAGTTTGTCTGTCGTTACCTTTATCTTACTATGTTCAAAACTTTTGATTTTCACTCGCTATAAGTTCTTACTCTATAACGCCTCGGCTGGATATTTCCAAAATGTGTAACCTGGAAATGTAACTGGGATAAAATATAATTAAATCAGCACTTATTTTCGCGTATTTATTCTTGAAACACCTAATTACAAAACATTTAAAAATATTATTCTGAGTATTGTAGATGGGTAATCACCCGGGTTTTTACACAGTCGTGGGTTTTAACCCGGGTGGATTACCCATCTATGCTGAAGATTAGTTGTTTAAAAACATTTAACTACACAGACAAATTTATAATTATAAAGAGGTTTAGAATATAGAGTTTACAGTGTCCTTGAAATATCACTTCAGTCCTACGTAACTACTTCATTACCTGACTCTGCAAGGACAAGAGAAGAAAGCCGTAAGCTACTTCGATAGATGTTTATCTAAAAGTGACCGTTAGATTATAGTTTTAACTCGCTAGGCAGTAATGAGAGGGATACTTTGCAATTGTCCTTTTAGTAGTAATGAATTGGTCACCGCTTGTTGGTACGGCATTTGAACAAGATTGGACTCGGTTCTTGACAATGAATATACGTCCGTTGAATTCCAACATAGAGCAGATGCAAGACTCCATATAACACGATTCTGACGGCTTTCGTTTGAGACCGTTATTCAAAAATAATAAAAGATAAACTTTATTTAAGGGTGTAGGTATTTTCTCATCTTTCGAGTAAACCCTGGACCTAAAGATATGCGTCATTCTTATAATCATTCACTCTCCAACAGGTTAAAAAGTGTTCCTCTCATCTGTAACGGCTATCATTTCTACCTACTGGTCTTCTCTTAGCTCTACTTAATCGCCAGGTCGCTATTCCAAATCGCCAGGTTGCAAATTATTATCTAGCTAATGAGATAATTACATAAAAGCAATATATAAGTGAGAACAATAGACATTCAATGGTATTGTTTCACAATTCTCTCAGAGTTATAATTTAAACTTTAGAAAACGCGAATGCCTTAGGCATTAAGTCCGCCAATGTACCAAATGTGCATAAAGATTAAAATAAAAAAAACCTGAAAATCTTTCGTAAAATGAGAGCATGTATATATGTGCATACATACATATGTGCATATATGTGACTAAAATGATGTATGTATTTTTTCATGACTTTAGCACACATTAGTGTTGAGTAGGTACGTCAATGCTTTCAGTACACGCACACACTACAAGCAGCACTGAACAGCAGTGATGAACATTATTTTAATGACTGAAAACAAATTACTGTTACTCCCAAAGTTTAAGAATGTATAATAAAATAGGACCACTCTTACCTTTTAATGCCTTAGCTGGACTTCAGCCTCGAAATGGTTATCTACCATTACGAGGCTAAAGTCAATGGAGGAGATACGAAAAGTAATTAACAGACAAACGCGATTGGCAACGAGTGCCTCCACCAAATGCCAGAACTTGACCTGGGGCGAAATGTTATGAGATGGGATGTCGCTAATTTAAGGAGTACAATTGAAAAAGGCTATGAAGTAATATTAATTATATTCATAACTGATGAATTCATCATTACATAAATACATTTACGTAGAGCCAAAAGCAAAATATTTCCCGGTCGTTTTGGGTATTAGTAGCTATATTAATATATGAAAGCCTTTGGTGTCTTTTTAAAACGGTTTTAACGATATATATAACGGATAACAATAATATATTTGGCATCTTGGAGCTGATCTGATGATGGAGCCAGGCGGTGGATAGTGGAACCTTTCAGTGGGTAGTAGTAAACCTCTCGATTTGGGGGTCATATGGTTCCTTTTAACGAGTCCAATAGAGTGGGCCTAGTAACGAAGGTCTGATGCTTAAGCCAGGATGGGATAGTAGAAAATGGTTTCACTTTTTAATTTGATTCGCTACTAAAACGTGTTTTTAGGGTTCTGTAGCCAAAGAGTAAAAACGGGACCCTATTACTAAGACTTCACTGTCCGTCTGTCTGTCTGTCAGGCTGTATCTCATGGACCGTGATAGCTAGACAGTTAAAATTTTCACAGATGATGTATTTCTTTTTCCGCTTTAACAACAAATAGAAAAATAATAATAAATTCAAAATTAAAGGGGGCTCCCCTACTACCAACGTGTATTTTGCTCGATCTTAATAATGACAACAAGTAGATGCATAGTATTAAATATTGTTTTAGTTTTTATAAATTATAATTTAGTAGTAACGGATATAATATTCTTGTAATTTGATACTCATGTGACCAGACTTTTAGTAGGCCTTATTTCTACTGAATAAATCGACTAACAACATGTGTGCTTTCTCCAATATACCGTATTGTGTACTCGCCTCGCTGTATTTCTAGAATATTTGTAATGTGTGTCTTGTAATGTATATACATCCGTATGTCGGCGAAAGATCCTTACACTATTAGCACAATTACTTTCAAAATTAAAAAAAAAAAGTTCACAACGAGTCCAGTTTGGACAGAATTAGTGTTCGTTCTCTTTAACACATAACACACACTTCAGCGCACGACTGACATTGGCAGAATTGTCGACAACGGCATCACTTGCCATAAAGAAAACAACCTGTGACGTCATGCATTGTTTGGTTCAACAATTATAAGAACTCTAATTTTTCAGTCTTATATCTAACACTTAATTTCATTGGGATTTAAACTACCGTATTTATCAGCTACCCTCATTTGTAGGCAATTTTGGTTAGATTTTAACCTTCAATTCAGCCCTTATTGTCTAATACTATATATAAGTTAAAATATAAGTTAAAAAAAGTAATAATGTAAATTACTTGCGACACAAAATTCCTGGGTGTAATTTAGAAGGTCGTATTGAATATGCATAGTGTCCCCAAAACTAATGATATGTTATCTCTATAACTATAAAATGTACATTTAAATAAAATAGTAGAAATTACTTAGAATTATAGAAGGTTTAAGAATCATTAATAGTTTTTAATTTAATTGTAACTCATTAGAATATAAGCATAGGCAAAAATTTTCAAATTCCAAGTGAAATTATTTAAAGAATGTCTTTAAAAGCCAATGATCAATATGATGTCTTTAGAAAATAATGTTTTATCTTCAATATAGGGCATTACAATTTCTACAACGTAATCACTCACCGATAGACTAAACGGGGTGTAAGATACGACGGACCAAAAAACTATGTTCTCATCACCTATACTTATCACGATGCAAAAGTCAGTTCTGAGGTCATCATAAAAATGCAAGCTTAATTATTTATAATAAATAATTGTATTTGCGCTACGTTATTTACAACTACCGCAGTGTTGCTGACCATGACGTTTTACTCAGCTGATTACATTTTCGACATTATTAATTTTTTAATCATATTTTGAAGTAAAATGATGTGTTTACTCCATAAAACATTCATTAAATTAAAATGGAATATTTCCGGCAGAAAATCCTAAACAATTTCGGACTCGGAATTTGATCTGAATATACTCATTTCATATTTCAGTTTTCGGTGCTTATCGTCTCTTACACCCTCAATATTATATATATTATATAGGTATAATTTTTGAGTACCTAATCACTATGGTAACATTGAGTTAGTCACTAACCAACATTCACGGAAGTGGGGTATTAACATCTCACTTCTATTCAAATTGTTGGTAATTCATTTTAGATGATAGCGGCGGTAGTGTAGTGGCTAAGGTCAGACTTGCGATCGAGAGGTTCCGCGTTTGAACCCTCACAGTCCCTAAATGAACCAACTGATTGATATAGTTTAGATGTTAGAATTAAACAAGAATTCTAGTAATAAATATACAATATATATATAAGTATATATATATATATATATATATATATATATATATATATATATATTCTAGTAATACCCATGTTACTTATAGTTAAGATAAAAAAACTACAAAAAAAATTGCTTGAAAAACGTTCCCATAAAATACGGATGTATGTTTATATCATCCGAGTGTAGACTGCAAAACCAATATAGGCATATATTATTGAAATTACCCATTGCTAGAGGAAAGATTAATATGATAAAGTATTTTTAACATCGCGATTTGTACAAAACAAAAGATTAAAGACAGGTCTCGGTCACTTATACTATTTGAGGTAAATAAATAACTTTCATTGCCCGACGTTTCGATCGACTTGTAACGATCGTGATCACGGATAACTCAAAAGTTTTAGTTACTTTCAATAGTATCCGCGTTTTCAGACTCTTGTCTTTTATTTTAATTACTGTCACCAAAATATGAAAATGCACTCGTACTAATGATGTCGTTATAGATTTTTTTCGTCTTATATGAAAAAGAATTTATTTCTCTGCTTAGTCAAATATCCATAGATGCACGATCTATAAAAATCGCGTCAAATAATGGCACTCAATAGTTCTACATACTCTACGTGAATGCTATAATATGCCATCGTAATAATTAACCAGATTATGAAATTTATGTTCCTGTGAATAAATATTATAATAGTGTAAATACAAAAACCGCAATGTAGTCGGTAGTTTATTTAGTACTTACCACAACGAGTCGTCTTAGATTCGTGGTACGTATTCCATTACATCCCTTTGACAGTGTGCAAGCTACGCATTTCAAAAATAATTAACTTTAGTGCCATTATACTTATAAATACTTCAAAATACTTATACTTCAAACATTAAAGCTATCATAAAAATATTATACTTATCGAAAGTAGACAAGTGTCAAACGTTTATTAGCGTTTCCATTTCTAAGAACGTTGACGCCCAAACGAAAACGATAATAGATTGATAGACAAGTGTACTTTGATTTAGCGAACGCTAATTCTATTCAACCTTTCTCTAAAAAACAGATCGTTATCAATAGTTTCTTTCACAAACGTCAAGGTGTTTAGCGCGTATTATTTAAGGCGAACATTAGTTACGTGATGCTTTAAAGGAGGAGACGTTCGATCCAAATCTCAGCAAACCACATAATTCACATAATATTTATTCGCATGAAACCTGACTGACTCCTCGACTCCGTGTGGATTATAATAATAATTCTTCTTTTGCTATTAAGGTATTTTATTGTTTGATTTCCCTTCTGTGATTCTAGACTACGTTATGTCTAAATATTAGTGTTCAATAGTCTTAAATAAAACTAATTAAGCAATATGTCTAAATACTAGTGTTCACTAGTCTTAAATAAAACTAATTAAGCAATTTACGTATTTTTTTAAATAAATCCAACGCAATCACGCAAATTACTTTTTTTACACAAGAAATATGCAGTTTAAAATATATCACGTGAGATTAGTGGAGAAAGTCGAAAAATTATATATCACGTAATAAATGGACGCCCCCTAATAATTTTCGTAGTTGCAAAAGTGAGTTTCGCATACCTAGTATTTTAAATTTATTGTAAGTATAATTCCTCATTATGGGCAGCCTACAAAAATTGCAATGAGTGCATTTTTTAGAAATTTGAACAATTATCAGGTGATTGTAAAATTCGCAATTTCGTTTCGTTTTCTACAGGGTGTTTACGTTCGCTCGGTAGCGATCGCTTCGTACCGAAAGCGTTTGTAAAGCGGCACTTGTCTACCGTTTCAAAGTTCTTTACGCTCAGTCACGACATATTTCTTTGGCTTATGTCAATCCCATACATTTACTTTTCTATTCTACTGTCATTATAGAAAATGAAGAGGCACTTGTTTAGGCCTGCAGTTTAGTTGGTGCCAGTTTTTGTCGATCGTCGAAATGTCTATACCTCTATTTTGTATATATGATCGAAGTTTCCCGGATATTTATTCTTAACTCTGCTTATGATTAGTATTTTTATATAGGTATACAAGTTAATTAATCTGTCAGTTCACTAAGTAATCACTCGGTTCTTAAATTAGTTCGAAGATTGAGTTTTTATAATGATATTTGATCTGTGTGTATATGAAGTTCACAAAATATAAGTAAGTTTAGTATTAAGTTCCATTAATCCTTAAGATGTGTATTAAATTATCGGTGTTTGGCAACTCATTAAGTAATATTATTGCCACAGTTTACGATAATGCTTTGTGTCAAAATAAATCATTTCTTACTGGACGTGGACGGGTGCAAAGGTCAAGGGATTGTAAGCGACATTGACTATTTGTGCAGGAAAGGGTAACATTTTCTAACACAACGTATTCCATTTCCAAATGAAATGTAACCTCTGTGTCAATTAAGTATAGTCGAACTATACCTACAACAGAAATACATAATAAAAAAGTCTTGTAAATAGAATGTTATCGTAATTAGCGACGTCACTTACAATCTTTTGGTTTCAACTCTGTCTATCCGTGCCTGAATTTTCGTTCCTGTTTTTTTTTTTTTTATTGTTTCATTATTCTGCACAAAAGTACGGCGGTGCTTAATGCTAAGACCGCTCATATTTTTTTAAATCATTAAATAAAGCGTGATTATTTCTTTTAGTCGTTTTTTATTTATTTTTCGGAATGTTGAAATTAAGGTGTAAAATATATTAGATTACCGGTTGGTGTTAGATGTAAAGATTCAACTTATAATTTGTGTGCGGTATTAAACAAGTAAATTTAATTTAGAAAGGTTTTTTATTGTGCATTTACTGTCATCCGTATTTCACTGTTCCTTTCAAGTCTTTCACCGTACAAAAACTATTGGGTCTTTTGTAGCACCTTGTTAGGGTATCAACGGCCCACAAATTTTAAAGCTGTTTTTAATCGCCGACGCCAAAAGCCCCTCTTTTGGCGTCGGCGATTAAAAACAGCTTAATTTTAAAATTATAAGTTTGACGTGTCTGTGTATCTATCTGTATGTCTGTGGCATCGTAGCTCCCAAACGAATGAACCAATTTAAGTGCGGTTTTTTTTTTGTTTGAAAGACGACTAGATCGAGAGTGTTTTTAGATATAATTCAAGAAAATCTGTTCAGCTGTTCGAAGATCATCAGCTCTTTTCTAATCGTAGCAGGGACTTTCGAGTCGAGGGTATTTTAAATTTATTACCTACTTATATTAAAAAAAATCTAAATTTTGTAAACGGACCTACTTTTTTTTTTTCATTTTTTCTTCCTTATCTGACATTCTGTCTATTGATCAAGAGACATTCAGTCAATATTTTAGCGGATATATGACTTGTATGGTATGCATCCTGTGACACATTCATGAACCAATAGCAGCTTGCTAGTTTTGTATCAAATCTTGTGATATTTGTACTTGAGTCTGCAGAATTGTATAAACTCGAGCAAAAGGTGGTTTGCCAGGATGTTAGGGTGATAAAATATTCTTTTCTTGTATGATTGAACACAATTTTCTATTTCTTCTTTTATGTTGGGGATGCAGAACTTCATTCCAACATACCATGGGGCTATAATTAGCAATAAGCTTATTTTGATACCTCTCAATGATTTGATTTCTATATTGGAATATGATGTGACGAAAAAATTAAAGTCATTAAATTGAATGCCAAGGAGTAGTTTATTAAACAATTAAGCGATTAAAGTAATGCTATCCAATAACCCAATTCCAGAAATAAATATTAATAAAATGAACGTAATCTTAGCAACTACGACAAAATAAAAAATACCTTTAACCCAAAAAGTAGAGAATTATCCAAAAAATGTATAACATACATAAGTAATGAAATTACAAATTAATTGAAAAAGAAAACTAGTTTGAAGATTTTAGACATTCGGCTTTGTTGCCTTCGTCATCAGAGCGCTCCATTTTGTCGTTGATTTGGGCGCCATTTTGTTTTTGTCAGAGGCACATGCGACAGATATCTTCGTTGATTTCAAGCATCTGGTCAATAAAGGGCTGGTTGTCCATTAGCTTGGCAAGTTTGCAGATGATAGACAGTAGTTCGCCGCTCTTGTAGTTCATTTGTGTGTTGCACAATTCAATTTCTTCAGTTATTGATTTTGGAATCTGTGGGCAAGAAATAAAGTTGATTTGTAAATGTTATTTTAATAATTATGGAATGGGTAAATGAATAACGCTCAATTTTTCTTTTCGTTATTTTGAAAACTGTCTTACGGTTAACGCTGCTAGAGAGGCAAACTGCAATAGTCAGGTCATAACCATAAATTCATAATGCCTGCTTTTTAATTACAAGTTAATTTATGTAATACGTCATAGAGTATTTTTCATTGAACTCCGCACATCACAAAGATGTGATGTGCGGACCACGCCGCGCCGTACGCCAAGATCGATATTGCAGTTAACTACCTAAGTACTTGGAATTAATTAGAACCTAAAATATACTAACTTTTTAATTCAATTCAAAATCATTTATTCAATTATGACACTGACAGTGACATTTATGAACGTTAAATTGAAGCTAGAGTTAAAATCATAGATCGACGCAAACAGACGCCACACCATGTATTGGATTGTCAAGGTAAATTAGGTGAAAACACCAAAATCTAAATCTCCAAAATGTGTAGAGCCTTATGAGAAGAATACTAGCAAAGAAACTCATGGCCACTCTTTTAAAAGTCAGATCTTCAGGTACAATAGTGTTAGTGTTACATGAAAGGTAACCAGGATGCAAGCTGTTGCCACCTGAATTCCATTTATTGAAATGCTCCAGAAGCTAACGTACAGCAAAAAAAAAAATTACTCAGTGATACCGTTGAAGGTTTGAACCTATTAAACATAGAAATCATTCAAGGTGCACATCTACCTACATTCAGTTACAAAATCTACTAGTGACTGGATTAAGAGGCTAGAGTTGCAGTTGAACGAACCTAAATAATAGTAGGTATAGGCTAAAGCATCGCTGACTAGGCCGACCAGTGACCCCAAGCAGCACCCGTTCACGAGTATGACGCATGGACCAGCCATCATCTCATCTCGTTTAAACTTTCGCGTTCCGTAATAAAATAATTAAGTTGACGTGAATAAATCAAGGCGATCTATTAATAAGTACTATTATATACATTTGATTTGCCAAACGTTTCGACTGACTAGCGCGTAGTATTGTATTTGTAATAGAGAGTAGGATATGGGTAGGAAATATATCTAGAGTGGCTTCAGTGTTGACAGTGTTTACGTGTAGGTAGGTATTGTTTTTCATGATTTGTTGATCAAGGAGTGGGGGGGACGGGATGTCTGTTTGATTACCAACTTAGGTAGTGTTACCAAGTGCGAACATGACATTTTGTAAAATTTATAGGTAGGTACGTGTCGAACCAGGCAATGTGATATAGCGTCGCATGCTGATGTGATAAAATATTGATCATCTATTTCGAAGTATTAGCCTATGAATTATTGTAGCTAGCCTTCAATATTATGAATACGTATCTTGCTATATAACATCACTCCTATCATTACGTTATTGTTAACCTTTCATTATCTGTTATAATATGCTAATCGGTATCCAGATAGCGATGTCATGGACACTGTATGAAAATATATAAAATGAGAGGCTATTTACCTAGTCTAGTTTGTATATTCATTGCGAGGGCTTGAAATTGAACTACATTTAAAGTAGGTACCTTAATACGCGCTAATAACTAGCCGAACCCAACAGTTACACCAGTCACTGCTCCACTCCTAAGGATCATAGCGTGACGTTAAATAGACTATAAACTAAAAAAATTATCTATCAAAATGCAGAAGTTTTCAAATTCGAAATTCTGGTTAGTAGTTCCAGAGATAGCGCAGTCACCAAAACAAACAAACTCTAGATGATGTGAACTAGAAATACCAATTCCAAAAGGCTCTGATCACCTACAAAATTTATCAAGTTTTTCAGCATTTTCTCCAGCCTTAAACCACGTTATGTATACTGATAAGGTTCGTTGTTACGCCAATATTTACTGAATGTTACAATATTTACACAACAAATTACTATGTTGTTAAACATTAACGATCGAGTATTTTCGAGTAAAGAAGCTACCTTCTTTACTCGAAACTACTTTAAATTTGAGCAACGCCCTACGGCGTTGCTCAAATTTAAGCCTCGATGACTGGAGAAAAACCGCCATCCTAGAGAATCCCGTGTCTATGCTCCTGATGCTCCGCAGTGGGGTCACCACCGCACCAACAAGCTTGAGTGCCAGGGGAGAGTGCTTATTTTTTTAAATAGTGATACATTTCATCACTTAGTTACAATTTATTTATCGACATTTGTCATCATTTTATATGTTATGATGACGTATTTGTTATATACTTACATTGTCAGGATCAGCAAAAGTGCTGAACTTATATTTAGTTTTGATTTTCTCTGTTCCATTGTCGTGGAAAACAGTAAACTGCGCGTCTTTGCCACTGGCCCCTACGGGGAAGTAAAGACCGGCGATCAGATGTCCTTTCTGGTCGCGTGAGAGAAGACTTCTGTAAACAAACCAGGAAAAGATTCTTGAGAACAGGATACCTACATGAATCAAATCAAAATCACTTATTTGAATGAAACAAATTTATTTTTAAATTATTTTAGAGTCAGTCAGAATCAGTTACTTGTGAAGCAAGTTGCCTCTTCTAATACGTACATAGATCCTATGGGGAAGAACAGGCAAGAAACTCCAAGGACACTTTTTTTGAATATGATTTTTTTTTATTAACATTATACCTATATCTTATAGTGGGAGAGCCATGCTTCGGCACGTATGGGCTGGCTCGACCGGAGTGATACCACGGCCTCACAGAAAACCGGCAGTGAAGCCATGCTTCCATTGCTTTTCGCCGAGTGAGTGAGCTTACCGGAGGCCCTAACCCTTCCCTCCCCCTCTTCCACCCTCCCCCTCTTCCACCCTTCCCCTACTCCCACCTTAAAGGCCGGCAACGCAATTGTAACTTGAGTTGCAGGTGCCCATGGGCGGAGGTAGTCATTACCATCAGGTGACCGTCTGCTCGTTTACCCCCTTTAAAAAACCCCTATAAGTTAAGACCAAAAATACCTACTCAAATTTATTCCTCCCCCCAGATAAAATAAGATTTGATGACATTTTATTTGATCCCTTCCCCCATATTTTGGACTCACGTTATTAATGGATTTACCCTTACTGTAGAGATGTCAGTTATTTAGCGGATACGATTCAGTTGTTAGCCCTGACTAAGAAACTGATAAATTAGACACTTGAGTCTCTGTCGTAGTACTGTTATATGTACTACAGGGCGCTTGGTGGTCTATTTTTATACCATAATTCATTAAAGTTTTTAATGTGTTCTTCTAAATCATTAACCAGTAAGATTTGAACTGCCGTTATACAAAGTCTACAAAGACTTTCCGAACCATGATAGGTCACGGCGGCGTAACTTGACCATCTGAGGCCCGTGGCTAATTCATTGGATGGGGCACAAGTTCACTCGACTTATTACAAATATTGGTTAAAAGTTTTAGCTTTTTGCACTTCTAGATATATAAACTAAGTAGGTATTTCAAGTTTCACATTCCAAAGTGCGCGTAATTAGCTTAAAAAAGGGCACAAAGAAATCTCTTCACTTATTAATAATATATGCACCTATAGGTATATAAGAAATTCTGTAGTAATGATTAGGTGACTTTATCGAGGAGGTAAAATAATTGTTATTTATTTATAAATTTCAAAAGTAACCTGAAAGCCAATTACAAGTCTTCACATATGGAACTATATTAACGATTTGATGTGTAATCTAAAAAAAAAAACAGTATAAAGATTTAAAGACCAAATTAACTGAAACATGATCTCACCGAGACGCTTCTTGGGTTTTAAATACTACTTACCAAAAAAAAAAGCGACTAGCAACTTCTAGCTGAAGGAACACTGATAGCGAAGTTATTTAAGTAGTTATTATATATCCTACTAATATTATAAACGTGAAAGTTTCTGAGGATGTATGAATATATTTATGTTTGTTTGTTACTCTTTCACGCCAAAACTACTGAACAAGGGGTCGGGTCTTACGCGGGTGAAACCGCGGGGTGCTGCTAGTAACAGATAATCGTTATATGGACATGTGATGCGGTGGAATAACCGGACCAACCAAAAAAATATGGATGGACTGCATGATAGATATGGTCATTCATCAATTCACTGCTTACACCCCGTAAGCAGTGAAATGACGAATGGTAAAGTGGAATGCAAGAAAAAGCAGATTGCGCTGACCCCAAAAAAAGTTTGGGAGAACTGTAAGATTAGTAATATATTCCTCTGTGCTAGTAAAACTGTTACAGAGGGCACTTAATAATCGTAAATGAAACGGTCAACGAAGTTTTTGCCTAACGTTACAGACGTTGTTACAGACGGGGATGTGCTACCAAGAGTACCATTAGTTGGTCGGTAGGAATTGGTCGAGTTATCACTCACTCACACCAATAAAAAACCTACATGAGCTTACCAGAGCGAGGGCCACTGTCCCCCTTCCCTGGACCGACGAAAATTACGAAGAGTATGGAAATCAAAATCCAAACAAAGCAAATCTCACCTAAAGTTGTATACAAGGTTCCTCCTTTCAGTGACATTGACGCCATCCAAGTACTGCCTAGCGACGTAGACCAACGAGGTCTGGCACTTGATCGTAGTGTCCCGAGTTTCACGCTCTTGCCATTCCACGTAGCCGCTGTTCAAGACGTTGAATGTGTAGTTGTACTCCTTGCGGCAGTTTGGATCTTCGGATTGGGTGAACCAGCCTATTGGAAAATAAAGGACCTTAAATTTTCTAGTTTACTCGTCTAGTCAAGGCGGTGCTAGTTACGTCTAAGACAATAACTTCAAGAGAAATTGACAAATATTTTGGCCTATGAAATTAATGGTGAAAAGATGTTTCAAATAAACAGACCTGTGTGGGGGTACGCGCGATCTGCCATTACAGTAACGATCCTGGGTACGTGGTATCCGGGATCAGCAAGCATGATGCCTGGTCTTCCATCGACACTGATCTGAATGCCGACCATAACGTGCTCTTTCTCAGCAACGGTCACATTTTCCGGCCCCTCACCACATGACACATACTCGGGAACATTGACCACGGCCTCCTCGCACGACAGCAGTGCTGTCGCCGCATTCACCCCATCAAATTCCCGCTCCAGGCAGCGCCAGCGCCGAATCAACTCGAATCCTAAGCCAACACAGGTGTGTTTCTTCGCCCGGATAGGCGGCTTGTATCGTTCGTACACGTCGTACAAAGGCTCATCGCTTCGTTGGAACGTGTCGTAGAGCGAGATGAAGTTGCTGACGGAGTCATAGTTGTCGGTGACTAACAGTCGCCGCAGGATGCCCTCGGCTCGGGTGACCAGGGCCTCGTGTCGCGCTAGCGACAGGCAGAGCGCGCGACGGGGCGGGCCCCAGCGCGCGCTCGGCAGGGGTGCGGTCACGTCGCTGCGCCGAGCCCGGTGCTGCGCGTCCGAAGCGAGTCAACTCGGCCACTCGGCGCCCCAGCGGCCCACGCCGGGGGCGGTCGGCTCCGCCTGGGCCCCGGCCCCTGCTCGCTCATGTACGCCGTCATCGCGGCTCCGCTCTGTAGCAACCGCGACGCTCTTGACCAAGAGCGCCTCACGCTGCTTCTCTAACAACAATGATGATGGTTTTTCACGCTCTGCAAAATATTAATTAAATTAGGTTTTGGCCTTGCTATTTACATACTGTGTAATATTCAATGACGCCATTCAATATTGTGCTATTGTGTAGATATGTGCATTGTTTTCAATGTTTAGAAGATCGGTGTACATGTATAGAATTATAGATGTGAAACATTTTATAGATTAAATATATTATTTGCATACTGCTCTCTCTTTTTCTTTTTCTCATCACTTTTAAGTGTGTACTAACTGTATACGTTTAGAGCCTTGCAAAGTATTAGAGTAGGTATAATAATATAATCTAAGGTGCTTTTTTTTCGTAGCCTAATAAGTAATAACCTAACACTGACTGTTTACGCAACAATAGGGAATATGCATGTATTTTTTTTTTTATCTTTTATTGACTTGTTCCATCATTCTACTCTAATAAAAAATATAAATAACCTTGGCAATGTTCAAATTAATTTTTAAAATAACATTGAAAACATCGATAAAATTTGATCTGTTTGAACGCCGCCATATTTCGCGGGCCTTGGATGACGTCAGATATCACGCTCAGTGTTTGTTTCATAAACTTAGTATACTTACTTGAAGTGTTACAGTAATTTTATACCGATTTTCAGTTGTAATTACTATGTATTGTTATTAATAGACGATGGATAAAGTTTAAAAAACATTTTATAAGTATTGACTTGTCCCTAAGTGTAAAAACACTATAAGAAGTACACCCAATACAGTATTTTTTCCTGTACAAAATAATAATGTATAATACGAAAACAATGGTGTACATTAATGAGAAGAGATGAAGTATCTTCAATATCGTGTTTATATTGTTGTGAAGATCACTTTAATGTAAGCATATTACAATTTAATTGCTAGAATAGTGTGAATTAGTCAGCAGTAGGTCATTTATGTTGGTTTTAAATATCAAGCAGAAGGCAACTTGCTTGTCTACTTAAACTAGGTAACAAAGTCCAATAAAACTTCATGAATATAACTAACTATACATATCTTACCTATCCTTTAGATTTGACCTCAGCAGACGTAAAATCTGGATTTGATGCAAAATATGTAGTCATCATGAATGCATCTATTTTCGGTAGATTGTCCGATTGTTCTTTGACAAAACTACATTCAGTCATCGTCCTAGATAATTTCTAATATCACTAGAACGCTTAAATTGCACTAGCTAAGGGCAAAAACCACGGAAACACCTATCTTTCTCCGTAACACTACGAGTATAGGCGCCGATAAATGACAGGACGGGGAATTTGACGTCATGTTTTGTTTCGACCAATAGTGAAGCGTTTTGCAAAGTTGAATTTCGCTCCCTTATTTTGCATATTTTAATTAATATTTTTTGCAATTAAAGACGAACTAAATAAGAAAATAATCGTTTAGGCATAATATGTGAACAATAAAGATTCAAGGGAAAATTAATCAAGTAAATTTAAACAACATGCATATTCCCTATTACCTTTAGCAATTCGACTGCAGTCAAACAAAATGCTTTCCAAAAAAAAGGATACACCACCACAAAAATACTTTAGGTATTTTCAAGAATATAGGTAGGTATACTTTTGCTTTGTAGTACATAAGTTACTTTTACGTTTTAAATATTCAGAAATTACACACAGATATTGAGTTCATGTTCTCTATATCAAAGAACTAATGGAAATTCCATCGGACGAATTGGTTCAAACTACTTTAAACGTTATTTTTATCTAGAGCTTCCCATCGATACAGAGTTATTCTTAGACGAATCTTGCAGAAAGTACCTACCTTTACAATAGAAACAGAATTGTGACTTTCACTTTGTTTTATTTTATAATTTAGTTAACTACATAATTAACTTTTAAAAATAGTATCATCGACTTCAAGGTCGGTAATTACTATTTTATATCGGCGCGCCGTATATATTTATACGGCGGCTAAATCATGATAAACTGTATTAAGCTGTATTCTTAATCTCTTAATTTTCAACCCTTAGAGGTGGAATATTT
Source organism: Callimorpha dominula (assembly GCA_949752705.1). Taxonomy (NCBI): domain Eukaryota; kingdom Metazoa; phylum Arthropoda; class Insecta; order Lepidoptera; family Erebidae; genus Callimorpha; species Callimorpha dominula. The sequence continues at coordinate 3,707,805 of OX457007.1, read as the reverse complement.
TCTTCAAATTGAAATGGGACCAACCTTGAGTAAAACTAATTCAATCATCATCCTCCGCGCTTTTTCCCAACTAAGTTGGGGTCGGCTTTCAATCTAACTACGATACGGCCGAACTTTGATATTTTACGTGAAGCGACTGCCATCAGACCTCCACAACCCAAGTACTAGGCGATATCGAAGTTCTGTAGTTAGACCAGGTTGTCAGACTTTAGGGCTCCAACTACCCGTAACGAATGCCACAGATGTTTGCATGGCACCTGGGACCGACGGTTTAACATGCTCTCCGAGGCACGGAGGGGCCTCAATGTGTTAAGAATGGTCACCCATCCTAGACTGACCTAGCTAGCATTACTTAACTTTGTAATGTGTTAACCTACAACGGTTACCACTTAGCCACGAGCCCCTCTCAACCAATCAATTCAATCAAAAAATAATTATTGAAATATTGAAATTGAAATGAGATAATAATATTTATAGTTCACTATCTTATCTTATTTCATACTCATACATAACTCATCTTCTCAACTCTCATCTCTTCAGGTATTTCTTTTTTAAGTAGAGAATGCTACTACTTAACAAGAATATTAGTAATGTGTAACGTCGTTAAATGCTTTTGTTTGAAGTGGTTGCACGTAGTGTACCAAGTAGATACGTGTGGTTTGAACCAAGCAACCAATTGATCGGCACCGGCATCCTTTACCCATTAATTAGATAAACTGCCATCCTTTTATATCTGTTTATCAGATGCGAATATTTCTAGTTAGATTTACAAAATAAAACATTTTACTATTCATAAAAATAAATCTATTTATTGTTCTTATAACAATACCATACTTTGCAGCATTTTGCCTTTGCATTGTTTTCGTTGAATGACTGACAGACATGATTAATTAGGTAATTATACCTACAGAAGATGTGTATTGACTATTGTGTTGTGTTGGAGATCGATTTTCCCTCAACACCAAGTCACATTTTCCTTCTGATAATTTAACTACGCTGTCATACAGACCATAATGTCTCTAAATAAAACAACCACGCCACACAACGACTAGATTACTGTTTTGTTTTGAGAACTCGCTTATTAAAATATTATTAGTTTTCAATAACTATTGTTATAAAGATACGTATGAATACATATTTGCTTCGTGTTCCCTATGTCAAATAACATTATAAAAATTTCATCGGAGGTGTTGCTATTTTTATCTAGAGTTTCCGATCAATACAGAGTTATTCTAAGAGGAACCTTGCATAACGTACCTTCGAAGTAGAGGTTGAAATATAATTCTGTTTTTAACACGTATGGTTGTGATCTATGTACGTCTTTTAAAGTTTATATAGGTATATACTTATGCATGTACAGAACTGTTTCTGCTTAAACAAATGACTGGCCTGTTGGTCTAGTGGTTAGTGACCATGACTACTAAGCCAGGGGTCGTGGGTTCGATTCCATCCCAAAGTAATTTGTCTATAATATGTATGTATTTAGAAATATATCTGTAAGTATGTTTTTATCAGCAGTCTGGTTACCCATAGTAAAGGCTTTGCCTAGTTTGGGATCAGACGGCCGTGTGTGAGATGTGTGGAGTTATTATTATTGACTATTTATAAACTAAACGATTTATTATCATCGAAGTTGGAAAGTTATTGTAATAAAGACCATTTTGAGTTTATTAGTCCATTAGCCAATTCTAAACGACGTATATAACTTAAAATGCTTATTAATATTGTTTGACCAGTCTGTATTCCAGTACTGAACACTATTTCTTTCTGTGTTGAGTGTAAGGTTTTACGACCAGGCAGTCAGGCACGTGCATGAGTCGATCGCTCTAAGAACAAAGTTAGTAGTAGTTAGTACTTGTTTCGCAACCAGACAGTTGCAAACCAATCCGATATTTTTTCTCAGAAATGTTAAATATATTTTCAGCATTCATCAAAATTTGACCCCATTTCGTATACTGTAACAACATTCTACTGTGTATCATTAACTCATAAAAGTGATTCATCAACATCGCGTGTTTTAAAAAATTCATGCAAAAGATCAAAATATAAAGTAAATTATTTTGTTTATTTTAGGACGTGTTTATAGGTTTATAAAAAAAAACATTCTTGTTTGATATTTTTAATAGGCCTTATTTTTATTAGCTCAAATAATGTGGTAATGACAGTACCTTATATACTTAGTAACAAGTTATGTTTTACTTTGAAATATGAATAAAAACGACATATAGGTGCCGATTCTATTGTACACTCGACTAAACTAAAACCTGACTTAATTTCTTCATATGAAATCAACCTAGTGTTCTTCGTAATAAGGTATATTTGTTACTAGCATCTATTTCTCAGCGCCGCTAAATTTTACTAACACCTGTCAACGTATACTCAACTTTATTTCCACGTAGCGAGAGTCCATTTATTCAAACGCTGTATAATTGCCGTATAAAAACTTGTTCAAAACGAACAAGGATGACGTGTTTTAAATCTACTCCTACGAAGACGCTTACTAAAAACACGGAGCAAAAGAGATGGCATTCAACGGATAGCGGCTCTCGCTACGTGGTATTAAAATTTATTTAAGCGTATCAGACTTTGGTCGACAAAAAAATTGCTTATTTCGATAGCGACATTTGTTACCTACTTGTTTCAATTTGAATTAAGACCTTGTTTTGAAGTGTACAAGGTTTACATCTTATATGAAGAAAATTTAGTGAATTTTAAATTAGCGAGTGAAGTAACAGAATTGGGACTATTGTTAAAATAAAACTTCAAATACTACAAAGGGAAGTCGTCTCATTAAATCTGTCTTTGTTACTCCTTGTTCTTTGACGCACGTTAGTTCTTGGCTGAAGGTTATCGCCTTTGAGGTTGATTCATATTCAGAACAAAGGAGCAAAGCCTTTTATAACTATAATTTTATTGAAGCCCTATATACTTGGGAATAAGGTTTAACAAACAAAGATGTTTATTAAGTCTTTAGACTTTTCAAAGTAGGGTTGTCGACATGATTAAAAATGTACATAATATGTCGCAGGGAGTGAATTATAGCTGTGATATAGTTACATCCCTAGGGAATAGGGTTATATATTTCTATAGTGAAATGATCATGTAAAATTGATTGTTTTTATAATAAAGATTGACTACTTTTCACATTGTTTTGGTTGTGATAATATCGTAACAAAGATAAATATTAAAGGAAGATAGAAGTACTTATTGTACTTCCTAGTTGATTACATAGTAGTTATTATGTACCTACTTAGGTAGGTACAAGATTTTTATAAAGTAAGTATGTAGTTACCTACCTGCCGATTTACTTCAGTTTATTCTGTGCCTTATATGAAAAAAAGATTGTCTGTATCAATGTTAAATATTTTAATGTCTTACTACTTAAAACATTGTTTGATTTGGTTGTGGAGATCTAAGATCTAAGATGTTTATAGGCAGTTAATATGTCATTGGATTAGACCGCTTTATTTAAAATGAGTAACCAGTTGTGCAAATCAAACAAAATATACAATATATAAGTACTTAGTACGATTATTATATTACTAAATAGTTTTCGTATGATGGTTATATTCCTAGTAAGATAGATATGAACCGCTTTCATGTAACTATAATAGCAACTATATCATGGCTATAAACATCTTACTGAGACACTTATCATACTTACTTACTTATATATGTTTAAAAATGTATGTTTGTACAACAGTTTTTTACAGAATAAATGCTACCTGAAGACAACAAATTTTGAATAATATAGTATAGTATTGACATAACTTCATTGACCTTATTCACCTACAATGGACCATAGATAATTGTATATTAGGAATGTGTTACACAATAATTTTATTTTAATAAATAAACACAGACGCAGGAAAAAGGCCAGCTGTGATTGACGTCACCATACTCTGCTATATTGTCCTTGTTTCATTAGCAGAATTAAACAATTTCCTCATTTTGCAAGGAGGTAACATTCTTTTCCTTGTACGTTTTTGTGCGAAATACAAAACGTTTTATTTTTTAGTCAACTAACAAACTAATAAATATCGCAAAATATTGTTTTTACTGATTATTATTGTATACAGATAGGTAGTATGTATACGTATTTAAAATTAAAACATTACGATATACAAAATCCATACACTAAAATTATATTCTGGAGTCTGGACAGCAATTTGAATTATGTTTAACTAGCTGCACCCCGCGGTTTCACCCGCGTAAGTCCGGGGGCCGTGTGAATATCGGGATAAAAAGTAGTCTATGTGTTAATCCGGGTCTCCAGCTATTTACATACCGAGTTTCATCGCAATCGGTTCAGTAGTTTTTGCGTGAAAGAGTAAATATCCAACAAACTTTCACATTTATAATATGGTGGGATTAGTAGGATATTGCCTTATACTCTGCAGTATCATAAAACAAAATGTAAAGCTACCACCAAGCTACTTTTAATGTAAAGTTATTGGGTTACTTTAGCACCTGGATCAATGTCAATATAAATTGTCTAGAGGACTTAAGGTTACCAATGATAGAGTATGTTCACCTACGTTCAGGTTAATTATAATAAAAATATACCTAAGTTTTGAATGTTGTTTAGATTTGTGTAATAATAATCTAGGAATAAACTTTTCATGGCTTCGTTTGTTGAATTATAACATGTAAACGTATCGTTTTATGTTATTTTTAACTAGCAACCCTCGCCGGCTTCGCTAGGGTCGCAGAGACATCTTTAACAATCATCATCATATTTCAACCAATTTACACAAAACCTTAACAAATTATATACCTAAACCTTCCTCGTGAATCCGCCCTATCTATTGGTGAAAACTGCATGAAAATCCGTTCAGTAGTTTTTTGAGTTTATCGCGAATTCGCGGCGGGGAACTTTGTTTTATAATATGTAGTGATGAAGAACCACACATTTTTAACAAATGGAATACATATTTGTTCATTTCTTAGTTTTAGTGTAGTATTATCAAAGTTATAGTTTTAATGGAAGTTTTCGAAGTCGGTTCTCGGTTTTTCTTTAAAAAAGGTGTTAATACATAGGCTACATGATTTAGAAATCAATTAATTCCAATAGACCAGTCATCAATTTCTTTGTTTATAATTGTAAACATATTCCTCTTAAGCTAGCAATCTTTATCATTTGATTTGTTCATCATGTTTTTATTTCGGCATAAGCCGATCCAACAACAGTAAATGAATTCTACCATCCCTAAAGGATCATATATTAATCAATTGGCACGCCTGAAATAGCCTATTGTGGCATATCTACGCTCTTGTTGTTAAAACATTGTTGGATATATCCGATATAGATCAGCTTACTTCGGTGCACAAGAACGCTTTTGTTTCGTGTCAATAGATTTTCCTTTTCCTTGTCTGCACAGATTGAGATCAGTTGATACTAAAGCCAAGAATAGACGACAGTTTATGTGTATTCTTAAAATGAATGTTGTGTGATATTTTTCTAGTGCTATATTAACCTAATAATATTTCGTACATTGTAAATGAATTCCGTAGTATGTACTATGTCACAGATATCATAATACTATACTAGTAACTATGTAGAGGACTTTAAATTGGGTCGAATGCTTTAACACTCCTTCGGCTACCTTTTTTTTTACTCTTACCTATTTAATATACATATGGTGTCATCTCACTTAGTTTTTAAAGTAGACGAAGTAAATTCAAAAATTCCGGCCTTTTATTCTAAACATTTTATGTTATAACTTCTAAGCTATAAAAAGTAAGTTCCCTTGCTATGTGAATTTGTTTGCACTGAGTTTTAATTAACTGGGTCATGGACCAAGTCGTTAAATCGTAACGTAATCGCAATTTGCAATGAGGGCAACAAGCTCTTCGAAGGCTGCGAGGCCACTGTTTAAAAGTTTAAAAAGAACTGACAAAAGGTTGCGATACACTTAACCCATAATACTAATTAGTACTAGGTATATAGATTTAACTATAATGTGTGATTTTTTTTTATTTTCAATGAACCGTTTTATAGTTGCGAGATTATGGGTCTGACTTGTCCTGTAGTCGGCTGTCATAAGCAACGGTGGGTCTCCAAAAGTTAACAGACCAATGTAGGTAAAAACGTAGAGACATCGGGTTGGGAGAAAATTGTATGCAAAAGCAACAAAACAAACGCATGCTATTTAGGCTCTCTTCACAATAAATGGATAAAAAAATCTTCGTAAGCATCTGGTTTTGATCAAACCATGTCTAATTTATATTACGAAATTAGTGGCATAAAATTAATTTCATGACATTACTTTCACCAACAATTTCACGTGTAATTATCAAGTTTTACAATGCATGCATTAATTTCATGACACTGAAATAGTTTCGTGCCAAATATTTTGTTAAAACTAATGTCACGCAACTAATTTCACCGTGTAATCGCGACGCGAAACTAGTGTCGCGAAAGCGCCTGCGGTGAACTCGTTTATATGTCCAATAATGAGTTTAGTATCATGAAGTATATTTTTTAAATTGCATAAAATTTTTTCGTTCTTAAAATACCGCCTATTTATTGTAATAATAAACCACTTGAAGCTTCAATGGGGCCCTCATATTGATAATTTATCGAATAGACTCAGCAGCATACGTAGTTATAAAAATTCGTGAACTGACTGATGTTGTAACAACCAGATTAGTTTGTTATGTCAAAATGCGAATGTGCCGTTTAACCAAGAACATTAATTAAAATATTTTTTCGTTTACGTTCAAAGTTATCTTGATAACCAAATTTAGACTGATAAGAGCAAGTTGTGGAACTCATTTTAAGTACATACCTACCTAATTTCGTTCTTTATCTATTTGTTTTAAAACATCTGGCTGTCATTAACCATATATTTCTTTTAACATTACAATTAGGTGCACGTTTTTAATTTAAATTAATTTGGTTCTGTTCTACGCAAAATTGTTTTACCTATTGTTTATTATTGCCATTCTAAAAAACAACACCTTTCCGACTAGGCGAAACACTGGGCCAATATGTTGTTTGCTAACCTAGTCATAAAATAAAAAACAGAAACTGTGTAAGGATACATCTGTGTCTGCATCCTACTAATACTATAAACGTGAAAGTTTTTGAGGATTTATGGATGTTTGTTGCTCTTTCACGCAAAAACTACTGAACCTTTGTAAGTAGATTGCGATGAAACTTGGTATGTAGGTAGCTGCTTTTTATCGCGATATTCCCACGGACATCGGGACATATGCGGGTAAACCCGCGGGGTGCAGCTAGTGGTCTATAAAACCTCGATAGTAGCAGATTGAAAACAAAGCAAATGCTCATTAGATTCAAGTTCATAGAACGAAACAAAAGATACATCACTTACTTTGTTGTGCAAAAGTAAAATTGATGTAAGTACTTATTAATTATAAATATGTACAGGTATCCTACATGGATATAATAAGGAGCTGACAAAAGGTTAGATTAGCGCCCTCTAGTGGATCTATATATGTATTATTAGCGTGACGGTAACGAGTTCTGTGCTATTTCCCCATAGCAAAAGTGCACAAACGTGCCTAAGGAAGTTTTCACTTCAAAAATAAGTAAGTATTGAATATTTTATCTTACATATTGCACACAAGTGGCAAATAAAAATGTAAAAGGTTAATATAGTATATACTTTCTAATAGGTCGTAAAAGGAAGTTAGCTCGCAGGCCAGCTGTGCTCCATTTGCTCGCACGTGATTCGTCTGTTGACCTTACAATACACGTGCCGTTATTTGCACGGTTCGTAAACGTTATTAGGCCGAGCAAAACTTTAAAATAATAGCAACCTGACTTCATATACAAGTTTGATGCTCATATGATATCTAAACCTATAAAATTGTGTTACTTGTATTGTGCTTGTGAAAAAAAAATACATGTCAGATTTTCTGTTCAATTTTCACAATTTTCACAGTAGGTAGGTGTGATGTAGTCACGTGTTCTTTTTTTAAAAAGAAAAAAATCTAAGTTAAGTCTATGTAGTTCTATATACAAAAAAATTGTCGTCGGGATATAACTATAATTTTTTTTCTGTACCACAATGGCAACATTAACAAACTATGAACAAGGATGTTTTTATTTTTGGTGCACGGATATTTTTTATGTTTTTTTTTTATAATTTGTATTTAAGAGTTTAATTTAACAATGTTGTATTATAGTAAACAGATGAGACTAAACAATATGCAGAGTTTTATACATAAATGATGATTCATCCTATCTTAATGTATCTGGAAAATACATGAGTCATTCGATTTTCAACTCGGTTAGTCATCAATTTAACAGTAAAAACGGAAATAAATTAGGTATGTTTGTAATAACAGTTTATTTTGTTTTGAATAAGTGACATAACAGTGTCAACTCTCCCTTAAATAGATACCTATATTGTGTCCAAAAAATATAAAATTCCTTTTATTCCTTTACAATCCATTACAAAGTTTGCTATCTATAGTTATTTTTGATGACCCCACTATCCATGTTTAAAAAACTAATAAAATTACCGACGTTAAAAACTAATCTAATCTGAACGCAACGCAAAACTAACTATTTTATACGTGATACCCACTTTCCTAATAGGTACATAAAGTTCAATATGTTTGTGATTTGGAACTGTAGTAAATTAAAAGAGAATTTATACTAAGAAGGTTAAATATCAGTAGGTTACGTAGGCAGTTTCTAACCTTCGGTTGCCATTAGTAAAGTAGCAACGGGTGCGTCGCGTTTTGTAGGCGTTATTACAAAAGAAACTGCGTAGGATAGTGGAAGACGATAAATTTATCGATGGATGATAATTAATGATAAGTCTATTTCATATTATCTCTGCAATAAAATCAACATTGATAGTTCTGGGAAGCCTCTGTTTAAACTTGTTGTTATTTACCTATAGGTACTTGCTTATTTTATTGAGTGTTATCGCTAAAATCGGTTAAAATTATCTCGAAACCTCTGTGCCCTTCCAGATATAGATAGTAATCTTCTTCTTTTTCTTTCTTTCATTTTAAAAGACAACTCCCGCATTAGGAATTACTCCTGTGTCGCGGGGAACTTTACAAACATACAAACAACGGACACAAAGAACACCCAGACTCAGGTGGGAATCGAACCCACGACTTCTGGCTCAGCAGTTAGGGTCACTAACCACTAGACCAACAGGCCAGTCAAAAAAGTCTAGAAGACTGAAAGGATTTGAGTATTGTTACGTAACGAAGTGATGAATATATAATAAGAATTTTAATGCCAATTGTTGCCGCTTTGGAAACCCCCACGGGTCATCACCTCACCGGAGCTAATGGTGAAGTGGTACCTATGTCGGAATAGAACCGACTAAAACCACACGGTGTCCCATCACATTTCTAACAATAACTACATTTATTTCTAGTGCCCAATTTTTGCAACCAATATCTGTGTACCTGTACTGTGTTATTTTAAATCTAAATACTCGATCATCATGATCGAATGAGACGATGACTAAAATGGCCATGAGTGTACCTACACTCAGTGTGTAGTGATGTAAAAACAAAAAATATAATTTAAACTTGAGTAAGTAAATTAACATTAAACCACTTTAAAATTTTGTTTCATATGACCTACAACACATTTCTGTATTTAAGGTTTTCGGGGCAATATAGACGCAACCAAAAAGTAGGTTTCAGATTCATATCTTAGAACAAAAAACTAATTAAATATTCTAATAGCCTATTGCGTAAATTTTAACTGAAGAATACTTACCACGTAAAGTAGGTAATCATTTTCCTATTACTATATTTTAAGTTGACAAATTCATTAACGGCCATTACGTACTACAATATTTTAAGTCTTAATTTATCAATTTAAACGAATAGTCCTACTAAAATGTTATAGATAGTAAACAACAACATAAGAAGTCATGTAAGAACTAATAATACGTAATTAATAAAGTAAATAACAATATATAAACCTCTATGGTGGAAACGGTAGATAGTATGTAAGTGAAATTTTATAATATAAACATCCTAGGTCAATGGTAACTCATGTCCAGCTGCACGCTTTCTAGCGACAGTAGACGAATGTTGCATAAAATACAACACTAGCCCGCAAACACTTTAATCAATAAAATGCTTTGAATTGTTGTCAAAGATAAATGACGTATTTATAGCTATATCTTATAATTATTACACTGTAATCTAAATTTCCAAGAAACATACGGTTGTTTCCCCGACGCGCTATTTTATTTAAACTGATAAAAAGGAATAAATAAAAAATTGCATAATAACATAATATTTTTTTAAATATTTAAATATCTTTGCCCGTTTATATCAGTTGAGTCGATAAAAACACTATAAGGGGCTTTGTTTACGTTTGGAAACAGCGCCTATGACATTTCACACAATACAACACCATACATGTACACGGTCTTTGTCTAAAATACTGAATAAAACGCGCAGTGGGTAACACAAAACGTTAAACGTATGAATAAAGAAAAATATTCATAAGAAAAAACTCACCCATACAACGGCTAGAAGCCAAATAAAAAAGAAAAATAGATCGCTGCCTACAGGCGCGCTTCTATTCGGCGTTTACCCACTGCAACCACAACAGACAGACTGATCGTTCACTAACTCCGTGCCCTCGTTATTATATTTGCGTGAACGACACTAGTGAGTTCATCACTTAGACGTTGTTTCATTAACTACGTTATATTCTTACTCGTTATAGTTAGTCAATAGTCTAAATATGTATTAATAACATTAATTATCGTTCTCATGATCATAATTGGAAGAACCTTATAATGACATATTATTTGTTAAGTATCGCTACTAATATTAGTGAGCTTTTGATATAAGGCGTTTATTTCATTTCAAGTATACAGGGTGTAAGAAACACCGTTTATTTTATTTTTATTTTTTGGTGTTTAAACCCCCACGGGTCATCACCTCACCGGAGCTAACGGTGAAGTGGTATGTCGGAATCGATCCAACTGAAACCACACGTGTTTCGTCACTATTAGGTCTATTGCAAGGGACCTGGGATACCCTACGAAGGAAGCCTCCGGGAAGCCCTGCAGACCTTGGCCGCCTCTTGATTAACAAGTTTTGCCTCGAACAACCAATCTCTGGAACAAATTGTTGCCTGCGGTATTTGCGGATCGACACGACCTTCAAGAAAAGAGCGTACGTCTCAAAGGCCGGCAACACACTTGTGACTCTTGAGTTGCAGGTGTCCATGGGCGACAGTAGTCACTTACCATCAGGTGACCCATCTGCTCTATATAATATAATGCCTATAATATAAAAATATAATAATAATAAGGTACTTTGTATAGATATTCATCACACAGCCCAATTTGATATTTCATTATTCATATTGCCGGGGTATTATAAATAGTGCAATGTTAAAACACTTCGTCCATAACATATACATTATACCTACATGATTCTTGTCGGTTGAAAAGACAGCTCTCACATCTAGGGACTAACCAATTCAATTAAGAAAAGAATGATTAAAATTGGTTTATAAATAGCGAAGATATAGCGTAACATACACAAAAAAGCAGTAAGCGTTGAAATGTTATATTTTTACATAAAAATAACTATAATTCTTTTTAATTCCTCCTCTTCCATCCTTTAATATTAAGTTTATATCCAGAGAACGGTTGTAACCGTTATTTATAACGCGAGCTATTGGAAACGGTTATAACCGTTTTTTTTTTTATATCAGCACTACTCGTGGCGTCATGACAACCGCGCATGCTCGTAGGCCAGCCACGCCACCATCTTGCTTGACAGTTGCCCATGCAGCACGCGTCGGGATCTGCCTGCTACGTTTACAACTCATGAACTCATTTACACAGCGCACGTTATGCTTACAATCAATTTACCACGCGAATACGTCATAATTTTAAAGATAAACCTTATTATAACTCCTTCAGTTGTTCGTTCGAACCTACTTTGTACGACTTTAAACCGCTTATCACATTTACTACAACGTGACTAGTTTAAATATTATAATAAAGACTTTAAAAAAATAAGCGTTTTAAGCTGTTTTGGCATTTGCAGTATTTTTTTCAAATTGCTATATATAAACGTTATGCGTGGTCATATATGTTATAGACCAAGTTATGATTAATATAGCATTATTCATAATGACCAAACCATTTAAAAATCACCAATATGAGTAGTCAATTTAATAAAAACGATTGAAAAATAATTGACCGGACTATATGAATAATGTGCCCTCCTATTAGGCAGAGTAATGAAAATATATATTTTATTCAATAGGGAATATGCACGTGACAGCAAAATGGCCTAAATATGTTAAATTTTAGTTTGTTTTGGTTTAGAATTATACCTATCCACATATCGTATTTTAACTGTAAAATTTTACCATTTAGAAGTTGATAATTTAAATACGCCTCGCTAATTTCTAAAATGCAACACATTAGTATTCGGTGGAATTAATCGTGACGACAACCGCCACTTTTGCTTAAATTCCCATCTCGCGGTAGGTATACAAAAATACACATTGTCACAAAACTGCTTTTGATCATATTTTAGAAAATAGATACAATACAATATTTGAAATAAGCTTTTCTGTCTCTTTTAATAACAATAAAGTTTCATAACTTTAATTTTAATAAATCAATAACGAATCAAACACATCGTGGTCCTTCGCTTTATAGAAAAAGCACTCCGAAATGCTGGTTTAGTGTTTGTTATTTTGTACATATGTATTTTTCCGGAGACGTTATGATGCGTAAATTCGTTTATAGGAATAAAAAAATACCGTTTAAGAAAAAAAATAATACATGAATGTTCCTTATTGTTTTAATGATATCATAGCTTGTTATTATAAAATCAGTATAGTAAGTGAGAACGAATACTATTTACCTACGGTAAAAATATATATGGTATAAATACAAGTATTCAATTTTTAACCGCAGCCGTTCTTCTGTTTAACAAGAAAAACTTGAACACTTGTGACGGAGCATTGTACCGTGTGTTTTTTTTTAGTTTGTTCGATGCTGACATCCCACGATATGTCGTTATCACTGTGATGGCATTTTGGGTTGCACGTATTGCAATAACTACATCTATCAGACGTACCCCACCTTAACAACCATATCAACTTTATTCTGGACCTCTTTCTTCAGACGCCATTCTACACACTTTCAAACTTTATTCAAATACATTTTTTTAAAGTAATTACTAATTAATTATAACATCCTACCGAATTTCGTATATTTTTTCAATTCGTGATATAAACATAACCCGCTCGCGTTTACTTTAATCACACTCGTAAACAATATAGAATACCATAGATATATAATTTTATCGTGGGAGAGCCATGCTTGCACGTACGGACCGGCTCGACACGGCCTCACAGAAAACCGGCAGTGAAGCAATAATTCCATTGCTTTTCGCCGAGTGTGTAAGGTTAACGGAGGCCCTAACTCCCTCCTCCCTCCTCTCCTCCTCTTCCGCCCTTCCCCTACTCCCACCTTAGCGGCCGGCATCGCACTTGTGACTCTTGAGTTGCAGGGTGGCGGTAGTCACTTACCATCAGGCCACCCGTCTGCTCGTTATAATATAATGCCTTTAATATAAAAAAAATATATATAACGAACTTTGTAGTCCAATTTGACATACTATTATTCATATTGCCCGGGTATTATAAATAGTGCAATGTTAAATCACTTAGTTCGTATATATGTTACGTTACATTATACATGTTTTTGTCGGTTAAAAAGACAGCTCTCACACTATCTTTGTGACACAGGAGATGTCTATGAATCATCCAAATAATAAAATAATCCCACGTGGTGATCGAACCCACAACATTCGTCACTGTAACCGAACAGTTGCAGTTCGCGTGTGAACGTTAAACTATTGTACTATTGTAGTAACGTAAATAATATTTGACTATAAAAGTTTTACTAGAAGTAGTATTGATGTTTTTTCATACAAATTCTGAAGTGTATTTATTGTTTATTTGTCTGTGTGTATTTATTAGTGTGGTCTTTATAAATACAGAGGTATAGGTATCTTAGGTAGAGAGCATATTCCTTTAAAACAAAAATTATCTAACTTAAAAGTTATAAGAGTACAAATTAGTATTCTACCACAAATTCGGTAATTTAAGAGAAATAAAACAAGAGAAAACAATTTAATTTTTCCGTTAGGCCGACAAATTAACAATGCGTAATAATTTATCATTGTAATCTAATCGGGAAGGTGCTCACCTGCCCGATTAGACTATTAACCTATTAAGTAATAAATATACGCATAATAATTATCAGCTCGACGTCACGTCGATAGCCAAAACTAAATCATTATAAATACCGCTTGGATTTGTTTCTAATGAAAGGACTTTATCGACTTTGCATTTCATCAAGTAGACTTCTTCATTAACTTGTTAAATAAGTACCTACCAAAAAAATTTTGTCATGGCTTATTGGCATGCATGGCAAAATTTCTGTTTATATTTTGTTCAGGAATTACTGAACCAAGATAGCATACATTTTGGACATGCCCAGCCATGAGTTCGATGCGTTGGTTGACGTTATTATGACTGCCCAAAAAAGTGTCGGTAAGTGAATTTCTATATTGAATCATTACTTCTAAATGTCTCAACAGATTTGTTGTATCTGGTAGAATCCTAACATCATCCCGAGTAACACTAGAGCCGAAATTAAATAAAAAAAAACAAAATGGCTACTGTACGGCTAAAATTTCTTCAATTCGTTTTTGGCAGGGCTGTCGTGTTTTTTACTTATTGTAATTAGTAACTTGTATTTAAAGTAACAGGAGTGTCTTTAACGATTGATTTGGTTAATCATGTTATTCTTACTAAGTAATTACTTAACCAGAAATCATCATTACTAACTAGCCGTAATGGATTAGGGCACTCCGGAAATCGTTAACGCTAGTTAACGAAAATGATGATACCTTTTCAATATATTACTAACTGTTGCCCGCGACTCCGTTCGCTTGGAAATTTTGGTGAAATCTATCCTACGGGAAAGGTACATTTTTCCGGGATAAAAAGTGACCTATGTGCTATTCCTGACTCCTGACTATAATTTAAGTCTGTGCCAAATTTCAGGTACGTTCAGCCGTTTATGCGTGAAAGAGTAACAATCATCCATCCATACACCCTCACAAATTTTCGCCTTTATAATATTAGTAAGATTAAACAATCTTTGCCTATTTAATTTTTAACCACTGACAAAAAGGAGGGGTGATATAAGTTTTACATTTTTATAGTATCTGTGTGTATGTGTATCTATGTATATGCCTGTAGCATCAATGCTCCATACCCGATAGACCGATTTTGGTTTTTTTGTATTTGTTTGAAAGGTAGGTAACTTAATCGAGAGTGTCCTTAATTAAATTTTAAGAAATCCGCTCAACCGTTCGAAGTTCATCAGGTCCTTTTTAATCGTCAAAGGGATTATTGATCGGGGGTATTTAAAATTTTAGTGTTCAGCTTTGTACTTGACATATTATAATCACTGTAATTAGTAATAGTAGTAATATTACTTAGCCTACAGCGCGTCTCGTGGAATACATTGCGACACTAATGATGACAAGAGTCTACAGCGAAGTAACATCACTGTGCTGTCATACATTTTTCATTTTACTATACATAATATAGTGTGTATAGTGTACATAATATAATTGATGGCGTCATCTATTGTTAGAAATGTGTTTTATTTCGTAACGCTTGATAGTGGACACTCTGTCACACTTGCACGTGCAACCAATACTCAAGTTATTATTGTATGTTAATAGCGATTTCCCGCAACTTCGTGTCCTGTCAATTTAGGACAAAATCCTAAATTTCTTTTTTCAAAATTAAATTGAATATTACTTACCTAGGTACTTATTTCATTGTTTGGAAGTTGATTATTTATAAAATATTCATGAATTGTCTATTTTTAGAAGCTTTGTCAATTTGACGTGAATGATTGGGGAGGTCGTAGGGTCATGAGTCATGACCCTACGAACGACCTCTAACGACCCTCTCGAAACGCGCCTATTATGATAATAATAACTTTGTTTCATTAACACAGGTATACCTTACACAGTTATTGTTGCCTGTGCCAGGAGCCTCCGCTCTTCCGTACCTACCTTACAATATTATACCTATGAATGATATGAAAATTGTGCGTTATGAGCAAGTGTAAGATGAAGTGCAGATGTACAAAACGTTTAAACTAATAGTGTCATTAAGTGATCAATGCGCTTGTGATGTGTGAGTGCAAAGACTCTGGAGAAGCACTTGAAAGTGCCAGCCAATCGAGATAAAACCTTACACAATGCTATTATCTAGTCAAATCTTTCTTTTGTTTTGTTTTTAAAGCAATAGATGACGTTATCAGTTTTGACTGAATCTAGATAAGCATGTGTTTTACAGGGAAATACTGTGGTTGCTTATCAATTCTAAAAATATGATTGCAGTGATGACGTATCTGTTATTATCTAAATTGCACGTAACGTAATCAAGGGACAGTCAGCGGTTTGTTTGGCAACTGCAGATGACACATAAAAAACGCTGTCTTTGACATTAGAAATACTCAATAAAAATCATAGACTTATATAACATTATGCAAATGGAGTGGCAACTCTACATCACACTATAGATTAGGTACATTTTATTAATATTATGAGATGAACAAAAGGCAAGGCCAGTTGCACAGAATTGAAAGAAAAAGAGCCGAACCGAATTTTCTTTGACGGCATTATGTATCACTATTTCAATTCCATAAATAAAATTAATTTATTGATAAAATCGGGGAGAGTCTTAACACCGACTCAAGTTAAAAGCCACAACGCCATCTATGAACGTGGGTGTAATACATCAGTGAAACTGTGAAGTGAGTTTCTTTGGCGGTGCTAATATGTAGATGGCGGAGATTATCAAATTATAGGACCTACCTAATTAGTACTACTCAAAATTCTTCTAATTTTTATACGTTTATAATATAATTATGTTCGTCTATTTCAATCTGATCAGTGATCAGTTGATCTAGCTAAACGGAATCTGTGAGGAAATGTATTGATTAGTTCTTTTACCGCAGCGCCAGCCCTAGACCTTGATCAAGGTAGAGCTAGATTGTCTTTCAGGGCCCATTATTATTTCAGTTTTATGTTTTATGTAATTTTCAAAACTCAACATTCATGGTAAATATCGACACTTTTTGGATTTAAATTAAATGGAGTACTTAGTTCTAATTATTATATTATATTGCTTCTGCGTAACCATTAGGAAAGTGCCTATTGGTGTTCACTTTAATAAATCACTAAATTTGTAGTAAAATCTGTAATTTATGTAGCTATTGTAATAACTAATTAAAGACCAGCCGCGCAACTTAGCGCCTGTCAAAAAGCGCTATAAAAATTTTATTTGCCTCTAGAAATAGTTTTTTTCGCATTTGGCTTTTTGGCACTTCTTGCCACCTGGTGCCCAGAGCACAGATAAGATAACAGTTATAAGTATAATTATAAGTTACTTCGTCTTAGAGCGACAGCTCCACTCCCTACCTCAGCCGCTCTTTTCCATTGGGTACTCTGGGCAAGTGCCTCCGGCCTGACCTCAAAAAAAAACATAGTACCCAATTCAATGGCAAAATATTTAATTTGCAATACGATTTCCAATAAGTTTCTAGCCCCAAACTTATGACATATTAGTATATATTATGTTATTTTATTGGTCGTATATTTGCTAATGCAGCAAGTGCTCTGGATAGAAAACGCTCCTTTCCAGATAGAAAAGATTTTTTTTTTATTTCGAAGTAGATAGGTACAATGTTTTAGGAAAGATTGACCAGTGTGTCGCTAATGTTCATAGAATATAATGTGCTCAAAGACATAGACTTTGAACAACTGGTTGACGATTTTTCTCACCTGAAAAGTAGAAGGGTACCTCTACAATAATCATAGCATTTTAAGCACTAATCTTAAAAGTGCACCTACTTCTTCTTTTCTCTGCATCACCCAAAGGTTGACTGGTAAATAATGACTTAGGCATTAAGTCCACCTATGTACCAAATGTGCAAAAAGTTAAAATATGCTGTGAATGCTGAGTGGTACTTTGCCGAATCATAATACAATTATGTATTTATTTTTTGTGCTTGTAAAGAAATAAAAACTGCTGTTGAATAATTTTAGAATTTTCATCTCTTCTTTATTTTCATTCATTTAATCTACTTTTATCTACACAGGGGCCAGGTGATCCGTATGTGCCCAGGGCCTCCAATAGGCTAAAGAGGGCCCTGAGTAACAGATATATCCGGCGGTCATAGTAATGTGTTTTAACAAAGAAAAAAAATCCGGGATATCAGTTCAGCTGCCAGAGAATACTAGGGTGTTGGGTGCGTGAACCGACAGTTCCAGTTTCGTTGGGGTGGTGAGGGTGGAAACAGGTCTTAAATAAATATAATCTAACCGCTTATGTCTTTTAACTAGAGCATTCGTAGAACTTAGAGCAACGTAATGTATGAAGTTCTTTGTCGATACATCTCTATCGATAAAATCTATATGTTTACGACGCACGAGTGCATCATACCTCGTTAGACTCTCGAATATAGATTTTATCGAAATTCATATTACAACTAAGTTTCCAGCGCACGTCATCAAACTGAAAGTGTTTCGATTATATTGTTTTGGAATCCAACGGGTGAAATGATCTCCTTACCGATTCCACTTTCAGTTTAATGTCGCTCTTACCGTTACAAACCTAAACGCGAACTCCACCACATAAAAAGTAGCAGGAGCAGGCATTGTAGGCTGTGGATTTGTACACCTTGGTGCGCGCTTCTCAAATTCGATTCGCATGGTCCGACATAGAGAATTTTGTGCGTTATAGAGAAGTTTGTGAAATAATTTATTATTTTTAATACATTCAAACAACAGGTAGCTTTTCTTTTTCCTCGGGGAACGTTATGTATCAGCTATAATGCTATGAAACTTTATAATGTATGTAAATATTTACTTTTTATGTGTAGGGGTAGGTATAGGTAAAAAATCGATTCTAAAATATTAATTTACAAATTAGTCTGTACCTATAACTTTTGTTAAGTAAGAAGCTTCTCGTATAGTGATTTAAAATGACGGGTATTTAAAGCGAGGTCAAAATAAAACAACTTAATTACATTTTTTATATATTTTTATTTCCTATGTTGATGTTGTCTCGTCATAGTCTCAGTTTTATTACCTACTTCACAACTACCTAAGTAATATCTACTAAGATTTATAAGGTGCGGAATAACTACTTTGACAAACAGGTGTGCATGAAAACTAATGAAAGACAAACTATACCATGGAACAATTAAAGTGTAACAAGAAAAATGAATGAACTACAAAAGTGAAAGATTTTTTTTCTTTCTCGTGCAATACTTAGTCAATTTAGAAATTCAGGATGGCGACTGATATGAAGTTCTTTATGTCCCATCATTACAACAAAATAAAGTAAAACCTTCGATGATAGAAATTACAAATTATTGATGATTCTACATACACATATTAAAATGACAACATTTAGTAAACTTTAAAGAATTCCATTCAACAACGTCAAAATTTAAGATTCTCGTTTGAAGAAATCCATAGACATTTTATTTTATTTGGTTTATGAATAATTGTTAAACCAATATGGCGTCCGTTGTAGACTCCTAACTTGAAATGTTTGTTTAATTTCCAGCAGAGAGTTGGACGATCTGATTGTTGGTTTCCAGAAGCTCTGTCATGTATTCTTCGTCGGCCATGATGTTAGCTAATCTATTCAGAATGGAAAGAAGCTCGCCGTCACGAAGACGGAGTTGGTCATTGCACTGTTCCACTTCATCTACTACCTCGTCAGGAATCTGAAATAAAAAAAATATTATAAATATGAGCTACACGCTTTCTCACTGGTGCCTGACAATAAAATAAATAAAGGAATGTTGTTGTTTATATAGTTCAACTACACTATTATCGCTAGATGGCGTTACCAGTCGATAAAGTACTTAATAATTATAATAGAAATGTCATAAAATTTCTATTATAATTATTAAGGATTGACATAGAAAGAAACTTGTGAAATCTGTTATGTTATGAACAAGAAAGAGAAAACAACTTTAGGCTGCGAATAATGACGCAATAATATTATTCATATATAAATGATTTTTTTTAGTTATATGTAATTGTCATGAACGCGGGATTTGTTACGTTACCAAATTTGGTATGTAACCACTTTCCTTTGTCATAAGTAATTATTATTCATTACTCAGTCAGCAAAAAATACATTAGTTAAGAGATCGTTGCAGTCTCCAAATTCTTTACTAACTTACAATCAACTGATATTATTATTAGCTGCATTACCATACAGGGTATGTAATTGTTATCTAGGGCGGCGAGACATCCCTGGGTATGGACCTACATCAGGGGAAGGCTGCTGCCTCCCTTTGGGTTTTGTATGCGTACGTGGTTTTAATTTTTTTTTTATTTGCCTGGACCACCAAAAGAAGAACAATAATAATATTTACTTATTCTTAATTACCTTTTGCAACTCCAAGAAGGTTTCGAACTTCAGCTTCTTCCTGATCTTGCCGTTGTTAGAGTCGAAGAACATGGTAAACTGTTGGTCTTTAGGTTTCACGGGGAAGTAAACACCGGCGGTCAGACGACCTTTGGGGTCCCGAGCGAGTAAACTCCTGAAAAACATAAAACGAGTCTCGTAAATTTCATTGGCAGACTTTAGGTTGGGTCGTTTAAAGGAAATCTACATCATTGTAATATTATCAGCTGACGTCAATGTTAACGGATACATTCCAGGGCCGCCATCTTTGTACCTAAAGTTGATGAATTCCATACGTTCTATTTAAAGCGAATTGAATGCTGGCCAATTTTACAAGCTCAAATAATATAATTTTATCTCAGTTATGTTTTTAATACATGGTGACCATTTAAGAAAGATACATCTTTTTTATATATTCAGATTTTTTTATAAATAATCATCTCTTTATAATCTCTTTATCTCTCTAGCTTTTTAATCGATAAACTAAAAGTAAGAACGGCTCAAAAAAGAAACAAGTCTTCTCTGTATTTTAAATAAAAATAATGAAAATTGTTTTTGTAAGTAAATTAGAAGAATTTAATAAATATTCATCTCAATTTTTGACTAGATAGTACTTAGATAGAACTAAATCTATAGGTGCTGAAGAGCTTTTTGTTTGTTTGTTTAAATGTGCTAATCTCCCCGAACTATCAGTCAGATTTGAATAATTGTTTTTGTATTGGATACAGTACTTATTGAGGAAGGTTATAGGCTATGTAACATCACGCTACGACCCTTAGGACCGGAGCAGTGACCATAAACGTAGGTGAAACTGCGGGGAACTGCTAGTAAGAAATATATATTTTTTGCATACAAATCGTATCAATTCTGTCGGTGACATAAACACATAAACGATTGATAAATTATTTCACGAGTATTTGATTTGTCTATTTCTATCTATGTCATAGCAAGTGATCGCGTCGTGTTGTAGCAAATTAACATCGTTTTGCGAAAGCTAATTAGTTTGGCACGATGATAAATGAGTAGCATGTTGTGGAAAATACGTACTTCCTTGTGACCTCTTTCATGTTTTAGCAGTAAACAGTTAAATTATATTTAACTGTTTTTATTTAATTCAGATCGAGAATTGCATTTCGTCCTTTACAAGGTTTTAAAAAAGGCGTGTAATTCTTCTGTTTGTTGCAACTCAATTTATAAAGTTTTTCTTTTATGGAAACTAATATTGGACTTAGACACACTTAATTGAGCTCAAAATAAGAATTGAGATATTTTAAATTAAAATAATCGATATCGTTGTTACGTTGTTGATGTGTTTATGTCAGCTATGGCATTTATAATCGTGATTTACCAGTGATGTCAGACCTAGCAGGTCAGTTATGTTGTGAAGTGTTTCATTCTGTTAGCGTCTCCTTTAGTTGTGTCAGAATTAACGTATTTTCTTTGTTTCTTTCTTTCGTCAGGTCATGTGTTCACTGGGTACACATATTTCGTTAAGATTTTTTTTTTGAACATGTATAATTTTGTTTAAACCTTTCAAAAGAGAGAGATTACAGAATCCCGAACGATGTTGGTGCCGTGCTCTATAGCCAGTGGCGTAACTATACCATCTGAGGCCCGTGGCTAATTCGTCGGATGGGGCACAAGTTTACTCTTAGTGCCTCGTGTGCTTACGGCCTTTAGGTCGGGGCTAGAGGCCCCCTAGGGCAATGGGCCCATGGCATTTTGCCCGCTCTGCCACCCTATTGTTACGCCACTGTCTATAGCAGATCAAACCTGAAATGTCTCTGTTTTGTGATTATGTCGTAAGTCGTTTTGGTAGTGATTCGTGATTCCACACAGAGCCACCTGGTATATACCAACAGCTTCTTTAAAAATTTACAGTAAAAAAATTATTAAATACAAACCTCAAGTCCCACACCAGATTCCTCTTCTCAGTAACCTCAATGGCAGACAGATACGCCCTAGCAACGTATACCAAAGACAAACGTTCCTTGACGTTGGCACCCCTGGTTTCACGCTCATGCCATTCGATGTAGTTGGGATTCTGAATATTGAACTGATAGTTATACTCTTTGCGGCAATGTGGCTCGTCCGATTGAATGAACCAGCCTACGGAAAGAAACAAGATTCTGTAAGTAAACAGTACATATAAAGGTCCTAGATAAAGTGGTTTCGATAAAGAAATAGACGCTTACCAGTATGGGGGTAACAGCGGTCCATCATAACTGTAGCAACCCGGGATATATGGTAACCCAAATCCGACAAAAACATGCCAGGTCTGCCATCAATCTTTACTGAAATAGCCACCATTACGTGATCCTTCTCAGTTTCGATTAAGAATCCTTGAGGACCTGGGAATGAGGTCGTGTAGTCCTGCAAATCCTGGATGTTTTCATCACAAGACACCAGCATCATCGACTTGCTTATTCCAGGGAAATCCTTCTCCAAAACTTTCAGACGCTTCATAACTTCCATTCCCAGACCAACACACGTGTGCTTATGCGCACGGATTGGAGGATTGTATTTCTTAAAGTACACGTCAAGAGTCTGGTCTGGCGATGCCATGTACCCATCGTAGAGAGACAGGAAGTTGTTGATGGAATCGTAGTTTTCTGAGACGACGAGACGGCTCAACAACGCCTCCGCCTTAGCAACTAAGTCCTCGTACTTTTGGAGGGTTAGCTGCAGGGCGGGGCGGGTAGCCCCCCACCTTGGTGGAGGCAGGGGGTGGTTTGCCGGCCATGAGCCGGGTGACTTTGTGCTCGAGCCGAGTCAGCTCAACCACTCGGTGCCCCAGCGACCCACAACGCGGCGTAACGCATTCTCTTCGTTGGATGTGCATACGAGAGGCGCGGCAGACCCCCCTGCTGCGCCTTCAGTGGCCTCAACGCCCGAGGGCGCACCCAGAGACCACTCTAAATCCTTACTTAACGGTTTTATATTTAACGTTTCTGAAACAAACCACACAGTTTTATTGATTACACAAGTCTTCTACTAAGGCCGCATAATTGTGATGATTAATTGTACATGCAGTGATAATGATGATTAATGGTAAATGCAGTGATAATGAATGGGTTTTAAGTAGAGTCAACTTATTTTAAACTGTGTAATGGCAGGAATGATATTTAATTACATTTGATCGAGTTACCTTATTACAAAGATAACAAAAATTCTACAAGTATTTTTTATCTTATGTTAATCCAAAAACTAGGTTTCCTACCTCACTGAAACCAGAATGACTCTATTACTACTAAAATAAATCTTTATAAAAAAAGATTGGTACACTACTTCAGGTAGTTGTGGATAATTTTTCCTACTGAGTGTAGTCTGTACTATTTACATAAATAAATACAAGTGACATAATAGTTACGCAATTTAGATAACTGGATTTTCGTGACGACAAACTCTAAGAACAAGTAATAAAGAATGCTAATAGCAAGACAACTGATGACGCATACTTCCATATAAGAGGAAACAAGATGATTCACGCCGTACGTCCATGTCAACAGTTGATTTCGGCACATGTCTCACTATATGTACACATACCTATATCTACATATACGTCTATGGTATGGCAGTAAGCCAGTTAGCCAGATCATTAGCGTCGCTTCCTATCAGACAGTTTGGCCTTCAACGTTCTAAAAAATGCGAGATCAAAGGATTTGAAGTTATACGTCGTATACTAAAAAGTTCAATGTATTTTGCTTTTACAAAAATAAATTATTAAAACGTGTGCTGTATCGAACTTGGTTTTCATTTAATATTCAAATGTTCATGGAATCTAGAAATTTTATGATTTCGAATTCGAATAGTCACCACTAGAGATCGGTTTCCCCGGATTTGTCCTAGTTTAGAGGGCGTCCGGGGAACGTCCGGGCGGGTTTTCAAAAAGTGGACAATCTGTGCCAGGTGTAAACAATTATAATTGTTAGATGAATCGTTAAAAAGCTAAAAATTTTAATGGAGTCAGCGTTTTTTAAGGTGTCCCGGAAATAATCTCGATTTCACCCATGTGTCCGGATTTTTTAAGTTTTTTTCCGGCGTAATTTAGGTGATGGCAGGCCTATATCGATCTAGTCCTGTTTATCTACCTATACAGTTATTAAAAAAAACACTTAAGATCAAGGAATGTGTTCATTAGGTTTGAATAAATTCTAGAAAATATAGGTGTGTTCTAATAACATAAGCGGTTAGCAAATGGTTTAATACAATTATGGGAAATGGAAGCGTGTCACGCGGGGCGGTGACACGCGAGCATGGCATTACAAATTGATGACGCACGTGACCTAAGTAGGTAGACGAATGATGAAAAGCTAATGGCAAGTCAAGAACGGAGATATCTAAATAAAACTTATCTGAGGACATTCCTTCACTTCCGATTAAACGTTATAAATAAACGTTGTTTCATAAGCCGATAATTAAGTAATAAACAGTCACAACAATAAAAAAATCAATAGTTACTATTTTATCATTGCATAATCTATGTAATCTCAGTAATGAAATAGTTTTGTTTTTGTTACATATAACAAAGTAAATAAAATGAAGAATAACTATCAAGAAACTGGTGAGTATATGTTAATGAAAGTAGGTAGGTAAGTGCATTTCCGTTGTTGTAAATAAACTATTAACTGATAACTGAAAAGATAAAGTGTTAGTCAATGCAATAAGGACCGTCAAGTTCTTCAACAAACGAGTACCGTACCTAAGTAGATTCTACAGACCTCTTCATGAAAATATGAGCAATAATATCCAACCATCCTAATGCACAATCTCAGACCACTATTGGTCTGACTGCACAATCTCTAGTAAGAACTCTGGTCGATGACTTAAAACACAAATACAATTAAGGGACAATTAACAAATAAATTAAAGAGTTCTATATACTGTTCCAGCTAGTCTGATTAGGAAGGTAAATATGTAAAGTTATAATGTGAATAAATCTCTTAAAATAACAAGGTACATAACAAAAGAAAGCAAGTACTTACCTGATTGAGAGAGATTTGTAGACATTATTTTATTTTTTGATTATTTTATGATTACAGTAATCATAAAAGTAAAATAATGTCTACAAATCTACAGCTTCTTGCACTACATTTGACCGAGGTATTTATATTATTATTGGAGATAAATATTTTGATAGCACATCATGCCGACCGAAAGATAGCGTTTGCATGGAAACAAAATCGATCATTAACCTCAAAAAGTAGCAATGCATGAATCCGATTGTTATTAAAATGGCACACAAAATTGAACTTAAATGAACGGGTGATGCAAAAATTAGGTGAAGGTCAATGTAATGATGATAAAAACAGTTGAACATACCCATTGTTGGCCAAAAGCCGGTCAATTACAAGTTGAAAGTTTAGGGAGGTGTTTGTTTGTTTACTTCTTGAATTAAACTGGTTTAGACTGCGTCCGCGCGTCCTATATAAACCATCCATTGCGTTTTTCCTCGTCCCGCGCGACCGTCTCACTCCCCTCGACGTGCGTCATAACTTCGTATGAAAGTATTCTGTGCTTACACGGTATTTACTCATGGATTTGTAATCATGCTGCGTGAATATCTATGTGTGCGAAGCAAAACAAAACCCACACTTGCTTGTCAAGTGTGTATATGCGTAGTGTGTCTGTGTGGTATTTTCCCAAGCAGATGTACCAATTTTATTTGAGATATGAGGTAGATTTATTGATCCAGTTTACTTATTATTACGTTTTAGCAATACCTATAGACTTGAGAATTATGTTGCTTGGAACATTTAGGTACCTGATACACAATTTGCCTTTCGTATCTAGGTATATTATCGAGATAGGTGTAATGTAAATAAACCGAAATAAACATTAAAGTTGTATTTCAGTCAGGGTGAGTAGAGTAGGTACCTAGTCTAGTACTTACTAACAATGGTTCAATCATCAATTTCAGAAATAATAGAAGGTATTAAAGTGTACCTCCTATTGATCGGTCCATCGTCCTAATTTTGTAGTAAGGATTTTTTTTTAAACCCTAACCACCGGTTACTTTGTTATTTTATTAAAAATATTTACACTGGCAAAAAGTTAGGTTAGGAATACAGAGATACATAAACGGTTTGAGTTGAAAGGGTTCTTTCAAGCCGTAACCAAACAACTACCGAGTTGAAAAGGGTAGATATAATAATAATAATAACTTTACACATCTCACACACGGCCGTCTGATCCCTAACTAGGCAGAGTCTGTACTATGGTAACCAGATTGCTGCTAAACATATTTATATATTTCTAAATACATACATATCATAGATAAATTACACTCGGACACAGAACAAAATTATCATGCTCATCACACAATTATTTGTCCTGGGTGGGAATCGAACCCATGACCTCTGGTTTAGCAGTCAGGGTCACTAACCACTAGAACAACAGGCCAGTTATTAGGTATCTATATCGCGTATGACTCATATTGTTTATAGTAAATGGTGGGCAAGTTAATCGGACGGAATTGACCTCAAAAAACATAAACCGAAGGAATGGTAACTTCGTGATAAAAAGACATGTCAGAAATACTTGAAACAGCATGACTTTTAGTGATGAAAGGAAAAGCTGATCAGAAAGGCAAGTACACATTGAAATACAGAAGCAAATTAAGGCGTATTGCCTAGGGCTGCCATCCGTCCGGGTTTCCCCAGATTTGTCCTAGTTTAAAGGGCGTCCGGGCGGGGTTTTCTAAAACTGTCCGGGTAAAACCCGGACACTCTGTACCTTCGGCAACTTATAATAATTAGATGGACAAGGCGTTTAATTTAATAAAAAAATGGAGTCGACGTTTTTTTTATGGTGGAAATAATCTCGATTTCACACATGTGTCCGGGATTTTTGAAGAGCTTGTCTGGCGTCGGTAATTTAAATGATGGCAGGTCTACTATTGCCTCAATTGTCTATGCCTATGAATAAAGGCTGAGTTTATGTTTGTATGCATGAAAAAGTAAGTTAAGCTTACCTAAATGTATTAGGTAGGTGCTTTAAATAAAAAGTTACGTAGGTATTTACATTTGTAGTTCGATTATATATCAACTAATGGAAATTCCCGTTATACTGTGATGACGTCAATGTGTGTATTTGTATTGTTATTTTCCTATTAAATGGCCCTCTCGTTAAGTTTTATTGTGACATTTGGGACTATAGGTAAGTACCTACTGTTTGATTTATATCACCACCAAAATTACAGATATTTGCGTCCAGTAGATTTGTGCCCAAATTTAAAGCATATCTGCCGTTTAAAGAACTACAGTTAAACATTGGAAGAGTTAGAGTATAAACATTGTTAGCCGACTTAGAAGCATCATCCTTAAACAAGTTATATTCAGGGGCTAAAGACGTCAGAGCCCCATGGCAGCTACGTCATTGGTCCACGGTAGGCGACACGTGACACGTGCCTTCACCTGATGTCGAGTTTATAGATTCTGGACTCTCTGGAGCCGCTTACCAACTCGTATCTTTTTAGGGTTCCGTACTCAAAGGGTTAAAACGAGACCCTATCATTAAGACTCCACTGTCCGTCTGTCTGTCTGTCTGTTACCAGGCTGTATCTCATGGTCTGTAATAGGTAGACAGTTGAAATTTTCACAGAATGTGTATAAACTTTTTGGCTTATAGTATTAAATCTTGTACGATGGTGCGGAACCCTTCAGGCGTGAGTCCGACTCGCACTTGGCCGGTTTTTTTAGCTTTCTTTTGTTTACACTTTTGGCGTAATGATGTGGCGTAATGTCTTCTCACCAGCTTACAGAATTGATATTGCTTTACTTAGATACTATTACTATATGGTTAAAGGTTTATTTTTAACAAGCTGTTGCCCGCGACTTCGTTCGCGTAGAAATTTTGGTGAAATCTATCCTACGAGAACGGTACATTTTTCCGGGATAAAAACCTATGTGCTATTCCAGACTATATACCATATTGCGTTATGAAAAACAACTAAAGATGTAAAAAAATGGCAAACCAAAAGATAACGTTTATCATAATGAATTTAATAAAGGAATTACCTACGTCAGGAGAAAGATCACTTTTGGAACTATTTACGTATGCCTGACCCTGAGTATGAAGACCTCTTAGTTAGGAAGAAGACCTCGTAGAGTTATATATGGTTCCATTTTCCTTAAAATACGGGCTACGAGCAAAATTTCAAACCGGTTGAATCGCTGGCGAATTTGTACGCGTAGGTACGTGTACTTCAAATGACACTCACGCGAAAAAGGTCGCCCTGTAAACGATGCACGCTTAATTAACACGTGTTATACATACACGTGCGGTACGGTAGCTATACAGACCTTGATAATATCGAAACCAGATAGTTAAGTTTTATAGAGACATGTTTATGTAAAGAATTCGTCACGTCTAAATATAGTTGGTCCAAATCGGTCGATAGTTTCCCGTTAATGACTAGACGCCATTGCGTCTATACTGCGGGCCGTGGGCACGGTCACATTTGCGACATGCGACATTGTGACCTTTGGGTTAGTGACGTGGTTGGGGTTCCCGTAAGCTAGTGTGGGTTTGGTTGGTAATACATTAACATCACGTGATAAACCGCCATTAGAGTTGCTATAGGTACATATATTTTAAATCTTTTTTTACTTAGCTGGATTGTTTATATAATAGTTATGGTACGACCATTACAACCATTATTATGTAGGTAGTCCCGCTTCCAGTCGATCACGGTATGTAGACAGAGACACGTGGATGTTGTACTATACTTAAAAGGAGAAACTTCAATAAACTTTAATCCGCAGAATGATACCTGCTAGATGTCAGAAAGTCAATCGGAAATACACTAAGGTTTTGATTTTCCTGCAAAATGTTGAAATATAAGGCTCGACTGGCCGTATCTTTGCGTTGCGTTGCGTTGACTATCAGCAATCTCACATTCGCATTGTAATATTACTACATATTCAGGATCGCCATGTATTATTTATTATTGTTTTCAGTGCCTAGTGCTACTTCGACCATTTCTGGTCTTTTGTAGCGCACTTCTACTTTACAGTTCACTGCTCAGGCTTCGAGAAACCTCCAGATCCTATCAGCAGTGATGCCGCATTAGTGGGCCACAAGAGCATAAAATATGCATTGCAGTCTCTTCTGTCTCTTGACAGAATCTGCGTATTGTGTTCTCGCCCAATTTATGGTTGAACATGTTTGTCCAGTTTGCAGTGTCCGGTGAGGACTCTTGTTACTGCACAGGTTTTGTATCTTTTGAGCTCCAGAAGTTCTTTGTATACTTTATTATTATAGCCCTTTATTAAGGCTTTCGAGTATCTTAGACAGTATCACCATGTGCCACATGTTACTAGTTTTCTTGGTAACCCCTCTAACTAAGCTAAGCTGGTGTAAGAAGGGAGTTCATGTTGGAATCGAACCTGCGACTTCTGGATTGCAAATCCAACTAGATTACCAGTTGTACTACCACAGAATACATAATAATTGGTACTACTGAGATCGTTAAACTATAACCTCAAAGCAGTTCAAAGTATTTATCTAATTATACATGTCATGATCTGCCCTCTTCACAAAAGGTGCCACTGCTGGCCCAGAAAATTCTCTCAGTTTGGCAGGCTATTATAGTTCATCACCGCGCTGTCGTTTTAAGAGTTGGTGGAGCCAATGAACCTTCGAGAACATTATGGAAAACAGATTTGGAACACGACGCTATTAGTGCTGGTTAAACGTGATTTGCTATAAGATAAACTATGTAAGTCAGCATCCACGCATTACGTGACCTGTTAGTAAGATTTGATGTGGCCCCACTCCTCTACCCCCATTTTGAGAATTCGAGACGAAATCCTATATCCTACTTAGTGGAAGAAGCTAAAAATAGCAACAAAGAAATATAGAAAGCAAAGGCGGGAGATTGACAAACGTTGTTGTTGAGATTAGATACATTACAGTTTTCGGCTTATTCAAGTATTTAGGGATATAAACAAGTTATAAATGGTTGCCGATAGGCGATAAGCCTGTAATGTTATAGCATACTCGTTTATAGCAAAGACAGATAAATAGCACATGAGCAGGTACGTGCCTCTTATCAGTCGACATGTGCTTTGGCTTTGGTAAATCATTTATGTTGTCCTTTTTATCTCTGTTGGTGATAAACGTTTTTAACCGACGAAAACACGGGGGAGGTTTTCAAATCAACCCGTACATTTTTTTTTATGTATTCTGTCTTTTTACAGAGTAGTCCGATATCCATAATTCTTTTTTTATTGGATAGGGCATGATTCGAATTTGGTCCCATTTAAATTTAAAATAAAATTTTCAACCCTAAGGGTAGAAAAATAGGAGACGAATGATCGTTCACCCATTGATTTTACGCCTGTGAATCGATTTTGTTGAAACTTAGCACACATATGTATTTCTAATGACACTATAACATGACGGAGACCTGTAGTTGATTATTTTAGCGACAAAAAACCAAAAAATAAATCCTTTTTAACTAAAAATTAAACCGTCGAAAGAAGAAAAACTGAAAAGTGAAAACTTGTTAGTCTAACTAAACTCCTACACCAATGTAAATAATTTTGAGTCTGCGCCAAACATGACATACAAACAAAAAATTTAATTCGAAAACACTTCGGCAAATAGACGCGTCGCCGCTACCATCATTTTACATAAAAATTAATTTGCTTGTTTGTATGTTTCTTCTGTTATGTATAAATATTGGAAAGTACCTTTGGCCCTCCCGCTCGTGTGAATCTATATTTCTGCATCATCTTGTAGCTATTAGGACGTGGTTGAGGAATGTCCTTGTATTGATCAATCCTCAAGAATAACTATTAATATAAAACTTGAGGAGAACTGGTCAAAATGTATAAAAGTAATATTACCAACTAGATATTATTATTTCTGGACTTCTGGAGTTTGTATTCATTATCGTTTCTGTCATGAGACTACACCAAACTATTCTCTTATCTGTGCCTACACTAAAAGAGGACCTAGGTAAAGAGGGCGCGTGACCTCTTTGGTCAAAAAGTCATTAGGTGTCGTTTACAATTTGTATGTGCCTGTAAATAGTGTTTTCGGCGTATTTTTTTTTCTGGTTTTGATAGCTCTGGTAACAAAAATGAATGTTTTTTTTTTTCATATATTCTGTTGTATAGAGCACGGATCATAATTTCCAGTAATTTCTTATCGAAATTAGTAGTAGTAAGAGAGACCAGCAGTGGACTGCAATAGGTTGATTCAAATTAATTAGAGCATTTTTAAGCATTTTTGAGCTCAAATTCAAGAATCGTTATTAATATATTATACTTAACGGTTCGTGATATTAACAACGATTCGATCGTGAATTTGAGCCAGTGCAAATAATATACCTACCACTTATAACCTCGTAATAGGGATAAAAATCAGTTTCCTTTGATGTTTAAAAAAATTGCTATCACGGCTACTTAAAAAAAATTAAATAAATATTTGTTCGTGGAAAATTCTTGTTTCTTGAAAAAAATTGTTTGTATGAAAAATACTCTATAAAAATAAATCGCAGACTTCTTTTGCAGTCGTCATTTGTCAATGACATTCCACACACACACACATACCGCAATAATATATCCAAATAAACAATGAAGTTTACGCACACATATAAATACAAATGTGTGCGTAAATATTGAATCGAAGTTATTGATGTGTGAGTGATTTAAAATTATCGGTAACTTTCATACAAATATGGACTGTAAGCTCTAGTACGTGTAAGGTTCTCTTTTCAATAATAGTAGCAATGATAAGGTGCGTTCCAGGGTATTCGAGTAATTTTCCAAAGAGTTTGTTTACATAACAGCAAGTACCAGATTAGAACAGAAACTGCGCAGTTGTAATGCTTCTATTAGATTGCGGATTTATGCGGAAATGCTAAACTAACAATGTCAAGGGAGGGAGGTCTAAGTATTATTTATTTTGCTATCTTACTGCTTCTAAATACTAATACTTAGTGATCATTTCATTAATATCTTCTACTAGCTGTGCTTGTATCATCGCCCGCTTTTATCAGGGTTATTGGGATTCTTAGGGGAGTTAGGGTATCTTGAATAGTTTTATTCCTACCAAAAATACGCTTTGACATGGAAATGCGGAAAACAGTCCTTTGTGAACCTAACGAGTAACCTAAAGTAACGCGAGTAGCTTTCTAAATGTTCAGTAGTTTCCGAGTTTAACAACTACAAAGAAACCCATCTTTTCTCTACATATACATGGTGTATTTGAAAACCATACCGACACGCAGTACATTTTTTTGGAACTATTCACTCAGTTATTGAGAAAATCCATAAAAACTAACTTGAAAAGACCTGTCAGCCGTAGGATTGCACGTCAGAAGTGAAAACATAACTGACACA
The DNA here is from genome assembly GCA_949752705.1 of Callimorpha dominula. Taxonomy (NCBI): domain Eukaryota; kingdom Metazoa; phylum Arthropoda; class Insecta; order Lepidoptera; family Erebidae; genus Callimorpha; species Callimorpha dominula. The sequence goes on along the minus strand of OX457007.1, from coordinate 3,674,925 downwards.
TCTGTCATCTGAGCTGAGCGTGACGGTCACGCGAAGAAAGTTAGTTTTAATGGATTTTTTTGGTACCGTAATGAAAAATTCCAAACGGAGGTAAAAATACCTTTAAATCCGGTCCTTAACTTGTAAACGGATAGTTTTTTTTTCGGAAGTATCTGAAGTGAAAACTTTTTTAGGCACGCTCAGATACATACGTATATACAGCTGTGTGAGTATATGTAAATCATGTTTTCTGTCATTCTGTCAATCATGTCACTTCTGACGTGCAGTCCAGTCCAGCAGTTTTTAATTAGTTTTTTTATGTTACAGGGGCAAATGAGCAGACGGGTTTCCTGATGCTAAGTAATTACCGCCGCCCATAGACACCTGCAACTCGAGAGTCACAAGTGTGTTGCCGGTCAGCACCTCCGGTAACCTCACTAACTCGGCAAAACACAACACAATCAAGCATTAGTGCGAGGCCGTGGTATCACTCCGGTCGAGCCGGCTCATACGTGCCGAAGCATGGCTCTCCCACGCAAAATACGCGCCTCGTCGTGGAGTTGCGGAAAACTGCGTGTGAAAACCTATGGCTCTCCCACAACTCGTTGATTCTTGATACTATTATCAGCTGTTAATAGTCGCAGGGCATTCAAATGTCAAAAGTCCGGCCTGTCTTAATTTTTTTGACACGCTTTTATCAGATAAGATAATAGTTACTTCGTAAGCTTCACTTGTAATTAACCATGTAAACAAATCTTTTAATCGTGGGAGAGACATGCTTCGGCACGTATGGGCCCGTTCGACCGGAGTGATACCACGGCCTCACAGAAAACCGGCAGTAAAGCAATTCTTGCATTGCTTTTCGCCGAGTGAGTGAGGTTACCGGAGGTCCTAACCCTTCCCTCCCCCATCCCCTTCCCCTCTTCCACCCATCCCCCACTCCCTTAAAAACTGGCAACGCACTTGTGACTGTTGAGTTACAGGTGGCCATGGGCGGCGGTAGTCATTTACCATCAGGTGACCGGTCTGCTCGTTTGACCCCTATATCATAATTTTTTTTTTTTAACCTAGTTCTAAGTCTAGTATCAAAATGAAACCCTGTATGTATATGTAGTTCAGATGACGAAGCTATAATTTGGCATCTTGGAGCTGATCTGATGATGGAGTCAGGAGGTGGATAGTAGATACTCAAGAGGAAAAAAGGAACCCTTATAGGATCACTTTGTTGTATTCTGTCTGTCTACCAAGACCCGTCTCAGGAACCCGTGGATGCATCAAGTTTAAATACTTATGCCTGCGGTCCCATGAAGCTGTAAAAAAGTCAAGCTTTTAAGTCAACGCTATCAAAAGATACCGCCATTTGGGCTTTAGATTTTATCAAATTTGAACATTTCGCAGGTACATCACAACCATTGGACCTAGGATCGTGAAACTTGTTAAGAAGCAAGGTCTCACAGAACAACGAAAGGAAGAAATCCAAAAGTCGTTAATTTGTTGTTATCCCACTATCCCACTAATATTATAAATGTGAAAGTTTGGATAGATGGATGGATGGATGGATGGATGGATGGATGGATGTTTGTTTGTTACTCTTTCACGCCAAGACTACTAAACCGATTGCGATGTATGTAGATAGCTGGAGACCTGGATTAACATATAGGCTACTTTTTATCCCGATATTCATACGGGATCGGGACTTACGCGAGTGAAACCGCGGGGCGCTGCTAGTATCATATAAAAAAATATTGATTTGATTACAAACTTATATTGTGCGCTTGGAAGGTTGTCTTTGTCGTATATCGATGTGTATGAGAGAGTATTTTTGAGTTTTATTGTTATTAAGTTATTGTTACACGAGAAGGATTAATTTGACAAAGGTGTTTTTCAACACTATTCATAATTGAATTAACATTACTCCGTAGCGCGTAGGATAAATAATTTTAATAATATGACTGCTATTGCAGCCCTGTACAATGCGCTGGTCAGAAGCCAGCTCGAATGCAATGCCATCGTCTGGGCTCCACATCAAGTTAAATATAGCTCGATGTTGGAGTAAATACAAAATAAATTTATTAGACATCTATATCTGAGGAAATACGGGGTCTACCTTCTACCCTTTAATGTATCCTACCTTATTTATATTGGGCATGGTAGGATATTACGAGTTGGGGGTGAGAAGAGAGTCGGCTCTGACGAGAGCCGACTCTCTTCTCACCCGGATATATATTATAGCGACGGCTTATATATTTAGATTGATGCGAGGCAAGGCTAGCAATCTGGAAATATTGGAGCGCCTAGGGTTCTGTATCCCGAAACGGTACGTGGAGCGCTATTCTATTGCATTAGGCTAAGCCTGTAATAATAGATGTAAGCGTTGGATGTAAATAAATAAAAAAAAAAAAAAAAAATAGACGGTCCAATATGCTAATTGTAGTCTAAACCCATTAATGTGTACAAAATTAAATGTATAGAAATATAAATAATGTAAGTGTTATAAGTAAAATGTAATAACTACATTTAACTGAAATAATAAAATCTCCTATATCTTATTAGATTTTAAATACAAAATAAATAATAATTTTTTTTAAAAAGATTTCCACTATAGGAAACACGATTTGTCAGGTGTGGGGTTCGAACCCACGCTCCCTCTCGGGAACCAGAGCTTAAATCTGGCGCCTTAGACCACTCGGCCAACCTGACTAGTGACAAGTTTGCTAAAATTTTTGATTATTATCCGAAAATCTTGGCAAAATGCCTATATTTCTGATCCGTAAATCAAATTTTATCAAATCTAGCATTATTTGATCAACCATACAACAACAACAAATTATTGCAAGGTTAAAGTGGAAAGCAATAACTTTGAGACCTACGTGATGTGACGTGACTTGAGTGTCGTGATTATTTTCATAATTTTATTTAAAGTCATACCTTTTCTTATGACTGGGATATTTTTAGTTTATCAGCATTTTTACAAAAAGAATTAGAGCATACCTACCTACCTAAGGCATACCTAATTAACATACATGTATATTTTATGTGATACAGCGCCACCTATATATTATGTCACAAAACAATTACATAAAGCTAACTGCCGACTGTTATTATCAGTAACATAGTGCGTACGGAACATAGATGTCGCTAATATTAGTTATTATTGTGATTTCAAACTCTTCAATGCATTTTGTTAATTTATAAGATATAAGAATGTTTATTTATGTAGTCTATTCGTAAAAAATAAAACAAAATAGCATAAATTTACTGAGTAAATTAAAAGGAGTTATTTTAAAGAAGTTGTTGTTGAAGCGATTGTTGTATTTTACTGTTTTCTGCCTTTGCGTTTGCCTTCATAACCATCTTAACCACATTTTTATAAAAGGATTTAAAAACGTCTTATTTTTTTATTAAATTCGATAGATTTTTGTTTGTAAATGTTACTTTCGCAATTTAAACTTACCCCTTATCCATTGTAGTGAAAAAATCTTATGAAGTGCCTTCTTACTTTTTACTTGGTTATCAGTTAGAAATAAACTTTCATGTTAGCCGTACCTAGTTCTTCGTCGTAGAAAAAGCTAAAATTGCTAAGATGACTACATCCGTCAGTAAATATAAACTACATTATAATAATCACATTCCCATTTACAATATTTATTTAGTAGAAAATAAAATAAAAATAAAGGCTATTTCCATGCGTGTGTCATAAAATTCCTCCGCCTCGTCGCCTACTAGTAGCGTGCCCAGAAGGGCCAGGAGACTTTTAGCATTGCCACGTTGAATGGCAATGCTAATTCTCTGTCCAAGAAAATGTGGTTACGAGAAGTGTCGATCAGTTGCTTAGCCAGTTCCTTAGAAACGGAACTAGCACTAACAATATCTTTTGAAGTAAGTATATATATTAGGATATTCCTAATTCAAAGATGCTATTGTCATCACTCTGTGACCTCCGCTGGATCCAAACTGGAATATTCCACTGTCCGCTGGTTGAAACAGTAGAACAGGCTAGGCCAATGTCATGTCAGGTCATTCATACAATTATTATGGGAACTGGACCATTACGAATTCGCGGTAAAAACGTTGAGTCAGCATCCGTTTATTTTTTTTTCCGTTATATTTTATTGTCTATGGTTGTACTGATTGTTAGGCAATGCAATGCCACAGTATTATAAAATTATTTTGGTCTGGTTTCATCTGTTAAAATTGTAAACTAGCAAACGAATTGCCCTTTATAAACAAATTAAATGGTAACAGACATATAGTCCATTGAAAAGTTACATTTGGGGTTGCGTTTGTCGGGGGACGCAATTTTATTTTTTAGATATGAAGGGGGGGTTAGTGTAAAGTTAAATCCAAGTTTGTGTGGTTGCAGCCCTTGTCCCACAGCTGCCATCTTGGAAAAAGAGGTTCAAATGGTTTTTACGGTTTTTCTGCCAAACAAAAAAAAAATTACAAAAAAAATATTTAACATTTTTTGTTGCAAATAAAATTATCTACAACTTTTGTTCAGTAGCTTTGAATCATAAATAAAAAGTTATAAGCGAAAATCCATAAAAGTTTGAGAAAAAAAATCTATTTGTCAATAAAACTTTTTTTCTAATCATTTTAGAAAAAAAATAATATCAGACCAATTTTATAGACGGTATTTTAAGGAGCAATTTTTATTATTAACATTTTTAAATTTATTTATTATTCAAGGTTTTACAGCGCTGCGAAACGAATACTATTCTTCAGTATTCATAACTATACATGAATATAAATATAAATATTAGTGATTTGCCATAGTTTTTAATCATCTTGTTATTTTTTTATGATTGATAATAAAATATTGTTATTAATTAATTATTGACTCTTCCCCAACACTTACGAGGTAGAGTCTGGAGGCGCGTTTTTTTTTTACGTGGTATCCGCAGTAGGCATAATCCACGGTGGTTTTCTAAATCACATTTATTGCCAAGCCATGACTGCACCTGACGGTAGACTCGGAAGCTGTGAAATCGAGCTGTATCTTGTGTTGGAGGAAGTGAAGATAAATTAAATGTACTCTTTGTCACTGACTTGGCGAATTGTTTATATCTTAGGCTGTCAAGAGAATTATCATCTTTATTACCACCATATAAAAAGATAAAAAAAGTTCACCAATGACAATGAGCAAAGCAGGGTCAACTCTCTTGTTGAGGAACAACGTCGTTTCACTTGACTCTAACTAATAATTAAAAAGATTATCATAACAAAATAACAAGATGATTAAAAACTATGGCAAATCATTAATATTTATATTTTTATTCATGTATAGTTATGAATACTGAAGAATAGTATTCGTTTCGCAGCGCTGTAAAACCTTAAATAGTAAATAAATTTAAAAATGTTAATAATAAAATTGTTCCTTAATACCGTCTATAAAATTGGTCTGATATTATTTTTTTTGTAAAATGATTAGAAAAAAAGTTTTATCGACAAATAGATTTTTTTTCTCAAACTTTTATGGATTTTCGCTTATAACTTTTTATTTATGATTCTACGACTAAAAGTTACTGAACAAAAGTTGTAGATAATTTTATTTGCAACAAAAAATGTTAAATATTTTCTTTTGTAATTTTTTTTTTTGTTTGGCAGAAAAACCATTTGAACCTCTTTTTCCAAGATGGCAGCCGTGGGACAAGGGTTGCAACCCCACAAACTTGGAATTAACTTTACACTAACCCCCCCTTCATATCTAAAAAATAAAATTGCGTCCTCTGACACGCTAAGCCCAAAAAAATGTAACATTTCAATGGACTAATATTTAAGATCGGAATTATAAAAACGGTTACCCTTACCATAGATACAACTTTTTTTAAGGAACTCTTGAAGAAACTTAAATGATTTTTCTTAATAACTCTAAACTATTCCCTTTGCTACATTTGAGCGTCTCATTGATGGTGGTTGTAGCCCAGCAAGAATAGGTGGCCAGAACCTGCCGGTCGTTAGTTGTGGATCTGGTTCAGGATAACCTGAACAAACTTACAGTTCCAATGTAGGGTGTCCAGCAATTCATGTTCGTAAATAAGATGGTATACTTATCCGTTTATTTGACAAAGCTAACGTTTTCAAACAAGCATAGGAAAAATCCGTTTAATGGCTCTTTTGGTGGTTTACTACATCTGAGGTGTAGTATACGCGCTATTAGCGCTGTTAATACTTTTTCTAAGAACGCCATCTCGTGACTACTTGCGGAAACTAGAACACCAAAAACATTGAGTGTTCTTTTATTTTACTGTAATATTTTTCATTTGTCGCATTTAATAGCTCGTTCCATTTACTACACAGGATCATGACGATATTATATTATATATTCAGTGACTGAATATAGCAGAATCAAAGTTATTTTTGGTTATTCTTGTAAAGAGTATGTATATATGTATATTCGGCTTTAACGCTAATTTATACCACATATAATATAATTTATTATGTATATTATACGGCCATTATAGTTTTAATTTTAGTACCTTAGGTAGATTATATTTGGTGAAATTGAGCGAGATTGAATTAGATTAAGAGATTAAATTGTCTGATTAATTGAATATCTTAATCGCATAGTTTTAGATACTTCTTTGGATCTGCTATATTAAGTTTATGGGATCTACACAGCGTCAGAATTATATTTTAAGGAATTACTGTTTTCTAGTTAATTATAATAATAATAATTTTAAACATCTCACACACGGCCGTCTGATCCCAATCTAGGCAGAGCCTGTACTATCGTAACCAGACTGCTGATAAACATAATTATATATTTCTAAATACATACATATTATAGAAAAATTACACCCAGACACAGAACAAATTATCGTGCTCATCATGAAATTATTTGTCCTGGGTGGGAATCGAACCCACGACCGCTGGCTTAGCAGTCAGGGTCACTAACCACTAGACCAACAGGCCAGTCGATTGATGAATTGATATTAATAAAATTGTGTGTGTGTGTGTGCATTAAGAGATTAAATTGCCTGATAGAAGTATTTAATGTTTTTAAATGCATTGTGTCATAAATTTTATTGAATCTTCCATAGAAATATTTCCTTAAATTGCTGTTTTTTTAATTTCTATTAATAAAAAAACAAGTGTTCAAAATAATACTGTATTTAATCAAAAGTATGCCTTCAGACCTACCAACGCTACCAGAGTCATCGCACCGCTTATCCTGGTACCAGCATTACAATGGTCGGTAAAACATTGACAGACTGTTTCCATATGGTCTTCATTGTCCGCCTTGTAACACTCCCGGTGGTGACGTACCCAGCCACACGTGCGCGTTACCCGGACCTCAGGCTCGTAATGCTTGTGGAGAACTGAAAAAGGTTTTAGTTTATTAATTAAATTTAATATTCTGCGTGCCCATCGTCGTCGGTATTCTTTATCGGTACTCGGAGGAGGGGAAGCGTATCTATAAGATCAGAAAGGGACGGATGGTTCGTTAAAAGAGATGGAGACTATGCCTTAAACCTAAAATAACTTCCATCAGATTTTTTGAAGTGAAAACTTCTTTAGCCACGTTTGTGCACTTTTGCTATGGGGAAAAAGCACTGAACTCATCGTCACGCTAATAATACATATATAGATCCACTAGAGGGCGCTAATCTAAACATTGAGTTCCGTCAGCTCCTTATTAATTAATGTCACCAACCTGCTAATGTGACGTTTTAAGTTCGTCGTTTCGTTTATGTTTTTGCTTCGGTCGGCAGTCCCATGACTGCCTATTTTTTTCCAAATTTTGATATCCTGAGATTGGGTAACACAGTAGAAAAACTATTTATATGATGCTATTAATAATTTTGGATCGATGACAGATAGAAGTATATAGTTTATTCAACACCAAATATCACAGAAGTAGTCAGTTAAATACCATAGTCTGTTACAGTGTTACAATGGGCGGTCTTATCGCAAGCTGCGATCTCTTACAGACAACCTTCAATGCATTATATAATAGTAATGGGCAGATTGTGGTGCACAACTACAAGGAGATTAGAAACTGTATTGCTAAACAATCACATTATTTACTAAGTTATTTACGAAACTCTCCGGACTCAAAAAGTCTATATAATTTCAGACAACTCTGCCTTTAACATGCATAGTATACCATAGCATGATTAGAAGCATAAGTATATAGATGGTGGGTAAATCAATTGTAAAGAGGTATAAGGATGTTGAGTAAAACTTAACTTGTACTACCCTTTGTAAGGATATTAGATAAATTAAATGAATTTGTTTAAAGATATCTAAGGGAGCTTAAAAAACTAAGGCAGTTTGTACAGTTACAAAAACCCTATTCCTCAAGTAATAAGCGAATTACCATTGCAACAATTTAAATGAAAATTAATGTTTTAGCTACTTGAAAAGTTCTTTTACACCATAAATGATTTTTTGTACTAATAGTTTTAAGTTTAAGAAAAAAAATCGCATGTCTATTTCAGGCAAATATGTTGGGCTGCCTTTTGATGTTATTACTTATCACCTAATATACCATATTAGCGAATAAATAATCATTCTTTCTTTCTTTCAAGGGCACTAGAATAAATCTAAATCCTGCCACTTCGTGTAAGTATGCGGAGTAAATTCGTACCACACTGGCGTTTGATATGGCGTAAACTGCAATGCAAAGTGTCAACCTAGGGCACATCATGCAACCGCGGGAATACAAACAATCCCTGCTGATAGGATCTAGAGGTTTCTCGAAGCCATGAGTCTAAGCAGTGCATATAAAAGCAAGAGTGCGCTACAAAAGACAAGAAATAGTCGAGGTAGCATTAGGCACTTAATAATAAGTAATAATGCCACACGATATTATCTTTTAATCTTGTAAGCATTTTAAAGAAAATTTCGCGATTTGAGGAACGTGAAATTTAGTAAATAGAGGAAGTCCAGAAAGCTAACTTTTTCAAACAAAATTCAAGCAAGAGCCATATGCAGCTAGTATATATGTTGACCTGTCAATGTACGGAAAGTTTAAACAACGTCAGTTCAAGTTATACTGGACAAAGAACTATTACAAAAATATATAATGGATTATGGTTGAAATTCAACCACTAGGCGATTTCTAGTTAGGTATTATTTATTAAAGTGAAAACTATTTTAGGCACGTTTGTGCACTTTTGCTAAGAGGAAAAAGCACTGACCGTCACGCTCAGATGACATATATTGTCATGATGACATATAGATGTGTCTGTGTATACCTATGTATATGTATATGTGTGTATGTATTTTCACTTCAGACGTGCAGTCCTGACAGTTTTTTTACTATTTGTATACTTACTGGTCTGAATGATCTTCCTGCAGAAGAAGTCTTGATTGTTGTTGGAGTGAATCCCACGACCGCAAGTTGCGTACGGTAGAAAGTTGCGCAGAGTCTCCTGGTCGTAGATCGACGGGTCCAAGCACATCGAATTGTTCTTACTCGAGCATTCGTAGCATTGAATAGAATCAGCTAGAGTTAACAAGATACTAATTTAAAAAAACACGATTTGCGAAGGAACGAATTGAAGAACATATTTATTTTACATTTGAAACTTATAGTTTGCGGTTTTAAAAATGACTTTGGCGCATATCGATGTATGGGAGAGTATTTTTAGAAGGGCTAAGTTAAGTTTGTCTTTCATATATTGTCGCCACATTAAAGACTCTTATTTATTTTATTAAAAATAGGGACAAACTATAATAGATGATAACATAGTTCACTATTTAATAAAAACAAGTTAATAGACATTATTTTGACTGGTTATGCCGGTAACGCAATACTATTGGTCGATTGATAAATATTAACGAATAGTGGGTTTTAAAAAGGTTAGAAATAAGATGAGAACTTCACTTAAGTGCGAACAGAGGTACGAACAACTTGGCAGTTACTGTTAATTAGTGATTTTCATAGTTTATATCAGTGGTTTCGAGACTGTTTCTTACAATAGGCACTCGGAAAAAACAGACAAAAATCTTCGAGAATCGATTCCCGATATGGACAAACCATAAACTTAGTATGGACGAACTATCTCCATACAAGCATCGTTTCGCGAATCAGACTCGCATTTATACGGATTTTTATTTTGTAGCTAATGTATACCTTTAGTATTATCAATAATAAATTGGAACAGTTATTTTTTCCTGCTTTCGACGGAGCTTACTTAATTGTTTTGAATAGTTTAATGAATTAGAGATGATTCGACCTCATGTGGCATGTGTTAAAAGCAGAGGTTTAATTACTTTGTACATGTTGTCAGATATTAATTAATCTAATCTAAATCATTATTTCATAAAGAAAAAAAATCATGATCAAAATTTAGATCAAAATTAGCAAAATATCGCTAAATATCGCTAAATAGTACATTGTACAAGTATTAATATTTGTTCCTAGGTGAAGTGTAGATGCCTAATTAGTCAGTATTCTAGAATGGATTATCGGACTACAAAACATTTCAAGCACATTATGAAGAACTTCTATTGATAAAAGTACGATATGTGCCTTTAGTGTTAATAAAACAAGTGATAAACTTGTACTACGCACATTAACATCGAAATGTCGCTGGTGAATGACCAGAGATTGAGCTCGAACCACCAGCGTTAAAAACCAATTTATAAGCATTCGGTTATCACCATCGACCAGCTACATTTCGCACACCAAGATATAAACAGAAGCACTTTTTTCAGAAAAGACGAAAAACTAATTAATGTTCTATATCGATTTATGCTTTATATGCTGCTAGAAGAAAGATATTGCAGGAATCTTGTGTTTTAATCATATTTTGGGGCTGAAAATTGGATTTTTGTTTTTATCATCTTATTGCTTAATAATGTATACCTAAGTATATTTGTTTTATTATTTTGAGCTGAGCCCGTGTTGGTAAATTTAGAGTATAATATCACCAATATTTTTAAATTTGTTTTATTGGTCGATAGGTATTGAAATAAGGACTTCGACGGTGTGCATAACTCAAACATTAAAATTTTTGAGTTAGCTCCCTTTAGATCTAGGTGTGTGATTTATTAATAAAAAAAATCAACATACCACGCTTAAAACATATAAGAACCACAAACAGAAACAACACTTCTACGTACTCCTTAAACATTTTAAAAATAAAACGAATTAAAAAAATAAAGTATTTGTGGATAGCGGGTACTACCTCGGACAGTCGGTATCGAAGTGTTTGCAATAAAATTGTGACATCAACTTGTAACATACGGACGTATTCTAGCTATCGGAACTCGATCGACACAACCAATTAAGAGGTCAATTGATTAAGTATCTAAATAACTAAATATTTAACCGCAGAAAACCTTGTGCTCTTGCGGTTAATCGGACTATCAGTGAATTTATGTCATCGATTAGAACAGTTTCCCAAAGTTTAGAGACAAACAGTGCACCGGACCCCAGCTGATTCGAAGAGAGTTGACGATCGAGTATGTTTAGGTATTTGTATTCTTTAGTTTGAGTTCAAGACCTGAATGAACCCCGTTACAAAATAAATGAAGCTAAACATATTGGAATATAGCTATTAGATGGCTATGTGACATGTGACGCACATTTCACTCATGCTTATGCTTTACGTTGGTTTTCTTGTAAAAATAAAAAAATAAAAACAGAAATTAATTGTTTAATTAGCTATGTACAATATGTACATAGATGTGGCTGTTCGTTTACACTTTATAACTTTACTCAATTTGAATGTTTATTCTGTATTAGCAACCGGCCCCGGTTTTGCACGGGTTCAAATTGTACACCTAAACCTTTCTCAAGAATCACTCTGTCTATTATTGAAAACCGCATGTAAATCCGTTCAGTAGTTTTTCAGTTTATCGCGAACAGACAAAAAGACAGACGCGGCAGGGGCTTTGTTTTATAATATGTAGTGATAGTGATGTAGAGTAGCACTCAATCGCAAGGACTTCAGACAAGCCTTTCTTGGAACGGACAAACTGGTTACACTTGAAGAAGGCCGTTTGTTGTTGGAAGTAGCCATTCTTTACCACAAAATATATGAACATGGTAAATCCACTATTATGACTTACTTAGACTGTCACACACACAGTCGGTAAAGTAATCACAAAATGTTATAATTAAAAATGCTGTTTAACAGTTGAGGGAGAACGAGACGGAATATATCGATGAGAGATTATTTCTATAACAAGTTACTGTGTTCAGTGAAAAAATATGTTCTCCACTTTGTTTATTAGACTTTGTTACGAATTTTGATAAATTAATTAGGTTTCTTGGTACCAGTGATATATGAAATATCACTAATATGACACTCATTCTAGATCTTTGAGATCGTCGGAGAACCTGATATTAAAACTCCCTGGACATTCTACGAAATTTGTCGACAATTTCTTGTCTGTCCAAGACGTTTGGTTATGGAATGCCCTACCTTTCAATAAGACGTGCACAATCACTACCTGCTTTTAAGAAACTTTTAAAGGAACATTACCTATTTGCCTTTTTATTTGAGTCAATATAGTATTTTATATGATTTATATGTCTATCCCTATAGCTATATTTGCTTATGTATTTATTTGTCTATTATTGCTCTCTTGTATGTATATTCTTACACTATAATTATGTAATATACTTTATCTTAACTTAACTTGTATAATATACCTACTGAGCGTACACCATACTGCCCTTAAATCGATTTCCTATGTTCGCTCCATTCCATGGTTGCCTGTAAGAGATTGCCTCAGTGCGATAAGGCTGCCAATTGTATAAGAGACCCAACATTGCTCTGCTCTCTTTCAAATAATTTTGGTGTACAATAAAAAAAAAATATTATAAATTATTATTATTATCACTTGTTCTATTGTTGATAGTTAATATGTCAATTTGTTCATACATCGCGGAAACACAAGAAACCGTTTTGCTTAATTATTATATAGTTTTTAAGACACCTTTAGCGCGCGTCCTTCTTGCACTTGTCCGTTGTTTTTTTTTTCGTTAAAAACGTTGAGAATATGTAGCACGAAATTTTAATATGCACACTTCTAGATTCAGGAGTGTTTCATATCCTTGTGATGGTCAAAACTTCTAATATTAAAAATAGTAAAAGTTTTCTTTTAAAAGAAAGAAAAAAAATAAATTATTGTAGGATTGGTGGCCAGAGCTTACTTCTAGATTTTAAAACAATATTTAGAAGAGGTAAATAAAATATTTATAGAGCAATATTCGGTTATAATTGTATTTATATTATAATATTTAATGTAAGTATCTAAGGTAACACTGGCAATGATAACCTTTGCATTCAGCCATCTGCATCAGAATTATCTTACAATTTACAATTATTACAATCGATTAAAACAACGATAACACCCTAAATACTAATATTATAATGGCTCAAAGACAAAAGACTCAGAGACACTTTATTACAAATCAGTCATTTTTGTTAGTCCATATTTAAACACTTCCTCTCCATGTTTTAAGTGCTGTGAGAAGAGCGGCAACACCGGCTAGAGCTATCATCTTGAAGTGTTCGAGCGACGTTGCCGTATTGCACAAGTCACCAAAGCATTGGCATACGGTTTCCAAATGGTCACTGTTGTCTGCCTTGTAGCATCCCCGTTTGTGTTTGACCCAACCACACGTCCGTGTGATGCGAACTTCTGGAGTTTTGTCGAAGTGTAAGACTGTAACGATAAATAAGCATTTGATGAGGCACTGTTGAGGAGATTACATAACTATTGTTGCAAGAACAACGACTCACTTTTCTGTTTTAGTACATTTTAGTAAAGTGTAGATACCTGACTGGGGCTGTATCTCCAGTTAATCAGCATTAAGTTACGATTAAGGTACGACTACAGTTAAAATGGAAAGGCCCAGAAGGAAAGAGGAATGTAGACCTTTAAAATGGTGGATCGATGATATCATTCAGGTAGCTGGAAATGGATGGATGGGAGAAGGGAGAGATCGATTTTTTTTCCTTCAGAAATAATAAGATTCATTAATATCTGACAACATGGACAAAATAATTAAACCTCTGCTGTTAAAACTCGGCTAACGAATGAAACATGCCATTCATTCAAATAAACGAACGTTTTGGGAATATGGAAAATTTGATTTCTATGACTAAGATATTATTTTGCAACGAGAACACCGAGTCTTTAAGCCGTTCTTTCAGCCATAAACACTCTTAGAAAAAAAAAATATAGTTAATTTTAGTATATTCCATAGTAAAGATAAGAATAAATGATTTTAGGTGACACCAGAATAAGGACACAACCACGCACTAATAAACACAACTACATTATTTAATCATATAATGGGCGCTGTATTGTGCCGCAAGAATTAGTCAATTATACAGGTGTATCATTACAATGTACATGTGAACATTTGAATAGGAACAACAGAATCCTATGTAGTGACAATTTTGATACAATGATAATATAATAGGTCATACATTTATGTGGGTATGTAAAGCTATATAATAGCAATACAGATCGGTATGAAGGTTTAGTGCATCATAGACAGAATATATTATAGTTTAGAAACTTAAAAAGCATGCTTAGGGCTGCGTTTCCACCAGAGATGTGCAAGGTAGCTGAGCGGTGCGAGGATGTGTACAATACATATTGACCTCTAGCAAACATCCATCGCAGACATCTCTCGCACACATCCCTTGCACCCATCCCTCGCTTGTTTTGTACGTAAAAATACCTTGGTCCGCTAAACCGTTTCCACCGGAGCTGCGCTGAGCGAGGCTAGGTAAATGAAGCGATTCCATCAATTCTTAACATTAACAAACACATCCCTCGCTACGCATCCTCGCACATCGCTGGTGGAAACGCAGCCTTAATGTCAAACTCAACTAAAAGTGATAATTTCTTATCCTGATGTTATGATATTATTGTGTTGTCATCCACTCTTGACAAGTTTGCAAATTCAAAACGTCAATCAGATGCCTTTCAGTTGGTGAACATAACATTGAAAGATACTCCTTCTGAAAATGATGCAGTGAAGCCAGAGGTGGCAGGTTCGATACTCACTCAGTCCAATGTCTTTTTAGATTGGACATTACAAAAAAAAATTATAAAATAATTATCATTTCAAAAAAAATAAAGTTGTGTCGTATTTTCTGGAGCGTTGTGTATAGCCGAAAACAGTTGAATGAATCTGAACCCAAAAAGATTTTGAAAAATCTTTGGATGGATGATTATGTTTAAATAAAAAACAGCTGACGCACTGGTCAACGGACGCGCGGGCGCCAAACCCGCGCGGCCTTCTGCTTCTGCGCGTCCTTTGACCCGAACATCAGCTGTTTTTGATTTATTTTTTATGAAATTATTGTTGCATTTAGCTTTATGGAGCGTGAAAAATGCTAAAAAAAAATATATAAAAAAAAATTCATCGTCGTGGATTTTTTTCTGACCCATCATCAAAGGTACCATTAGTATATACGAAGACATTTCATAGACCATTATTCTCTATATTATTCCATATACATAGACATTTCGGTAATAATTTATAGAAATTTAATATTAGCTAAGTTATATTCATAAATTAGTTATTTAGGTAATAGTTATAAATACCTAACATGAAAAAGATCCACATTTAAGCAAATAAATGATTTTGATTTGATTTTGAAAATTTAATAGACAAAACACCTTAAAAATAGTCCCTCCAAAAAAAAAACCATTTACTTCCCTCTAAGTTGTGAATAGTGTACTTACTGTCTTTCAGTAATCTCTAAAACTTTATAAGTGTGCTTTGACTACCTTTAGCAAAGGAGACCGCGCCAAACTCCAGGAGTGTGACAGTTACATATACTTACTAGTCTGAGTTATCTTTCTACAAAAAGCTTCCTTCCTCTTGTCACTGGGCAATGTGTTCGAGCAATCTACCACGGGGATGATAGCGTTCATCCTGGGCACGTGCATCTCTAAGCATGCGGAGTTATTAGCGCTGTTGCATTCGAAACATTTTATTGCATTACCTGGAAGTAGAATATATGGTTTAGTATATCTGCTAAACATCTAAACTAACAGAAGTATAACCGAAGTACTGACTTCTGTTATACAGGGGATCGAAATAAATGAGTTTGGTTTGTTTTGTTTTGTATAACTGAACCTCACAAGAAGACCCTGCGTTTATTTTGCGTAAAATCTGTATTTATTATACTAGTTTCCACCTGGTCCGGATGTGGAGATGGAGAGACTGATAATTCGCGCACAGGTCTCCTAGTACAGAAACCAGTCTCTCACAAAAATGAAATTATTATAATACCTACTTACATTGCAAAATCTATCTTAAGAAATCATTTGACTGGCCCTGGACTGGCTCTAGTGGTTAGTGATCCTGACTTCTGAACCAGAGGTTGTAGGACCCAGGACAAATAATTGTAATGATCATTTGTTCTGTGTCTGGGTGTAATTTATCTAAAATATGTATAATGTATATATTAAGTACTATATATGTATGTTTATCAGTAGTCTGGTGCTTAGTTTGGGATCAGACTGTCATGTGTGAGGTGTCTCAAGTTATTATTTTCTTGGGAGACTGTATCTATGCGAGAGAAAACAAATAAAGGTTTATTATAGTTTAGTGTTTTTGCTCATCGGCCGATTTACCAGCAGTACTCAGCAATATATTTTGACTGGTGGACAGTAGTCGGAATCACTCGATAATACTCTAGGGCGAACGCTGTGCTCTAGAAGGACATATACATGCTGGAACACTCATCCAGTGTGGTATATATGTCCAGAGAATTGTTGCTAACCATAAAAAACCGAAAACTGGAATATCTCAGCCACCTGCTTGGGTACGATAGATATCGTCTGATTTAAATAAATATGACGGGTAAGGTAGAATGATAGAGACGCTTTGTCTGGCATTTTTAAAAATGCTAGAAATATGTGAACAAGTAGTCTTAAAAAAATATTTTATGATGGCTATTCAACGTGACCATACGACTTAAAATGAAATTACATAAGTTAATATATAATAAGGCGTCGCATCGTCGGGAAGTGTAACCCGGCGCCGAAACAGAAGAAAATAGGCCGAAGATGGTGGCGCGACAAGCTCGCGCGCACGCTTGTTTAAACTGAAGGTGAACACGGCTTTCACCCGTCGTGGGTGAAAGCCGTGTTCACCTTCAGTGACTGTTATTATGTTTTGTGGACAGGTAGTCAAGTCTGTCGGGGGTCCAGGGAGTTCTTCGAGGTTATACCTGAGCCCCCGGCCATAGAACCGTGACGGAACACCGACGTAACCACTTCGCCGAGAGTTCGGTGCGATGGTACCTGAGGGGGTATTGGTTAAGGGTTCTGTTTTTGCATTTAGACTCAAAAACGGTCCATTATGCGATTAGATATGGCTGGTTAGTTGAGCTAGCTTATCTTCTTCCAGAAGCACAGAAGCCTCCTAGGGCCTTCACAGGCTTCTAGAAGCGACCTCGCATCCGCGAGGATATTTGCCCGTTGTGTGGCCACTCCCTCGCACTCCAGGATAACGTGGGCAATCGTTTCCTTTGCCTTGAGACATCCTCTGCATAGAGCGCTGTCTGTTAATGGTGAATAGATGTCGATTCAGGGCCAAATGTCCTGTAATGGTTCCTACAACTATTCTGATGTCGAGTCGGTTGAGACTGAGCAATATGCAAGTCAAACGTGGTGAGAAATTCGTCAGCACCAGTTTATGGTACCTGTGGGGGTTTCTGCACATATTAAAAAAATATAATAATATAAATTAAAATAGAAAATACATACATACATATAAATTAGATTACTATCTATAATACAGTTCGTGGTTGCGGGTTCGAACCTAACCCAGTGCACTAAATGGTGGTGAACCCAAGTTTTTAGCTTAGCTGAAAGTGTAGCCCGATGTTATTTTTCTTTTATAAAAAAAGTGAACAATCCTATAACAGTTGCAGCAATAATAAACAAAAAATATGTTGCGTGAGTTGCGTCTGATATGTTACAAATGATGCTAACTGTTTCGACCTTTTCCATTTTACTAATTCAAGAGCAAATTAATTAGGGCTTATTTAGATGTACCTAAGCTGTCTTCGCTTAGTTAATTCTTGTTAACATAATACATATATTGCACACAGAAGTGAATAAAAACAAAGACCAAAAAAAGGGATTTTTAGCAGTTGTTGATTCAACAAAGCGAATTTAGAAAAAGGTAGAAGAATCAGAAAGCATTCATTATATATTTTCCATGACTAACGATAGAATTTAAGACGTAAAAATGACTGCGTTGGTGCCATCCGTGGCACAAGTTTGCCTTATGTTTGCGTACAATCATAAAGTCTTCAATTGCTTTGATTTATAAAATAAACAATACAATAGGCATACGATATGATAAACATGAAGCTTACGAATATACTTATGTTATACAGTAGCAATGCATTGAATGAATTAATTTATCAGCCGCCCACTCAAGTGAGAGGAGTCATTGATCCCAAACTGTAAAAAATAAATAAATGTACTCACACGTATTTGATAACATTACAGGCAGCATAACACTAATTACAATAATATTATTTAAAGCTGCACGGGCCATTATATTCTTAAAACAAACGCCTACCATATTCTCTATAGCAATCAATATTAAATACCACTTTGTGATTAATAAATTACACGGCGCTTTTAATTAATTAACTAGGAACGTTGTTTTTTTATTGTAAGTTAAAATTCAAAACATGAAAATTCTTATTTTTAAATTCGTTCAGCTTGTCCAGGGATCTCTTACAAACTGTTTTATTGGATCGTTTAACTTGAGTTTATAAGTCGGTCAGCGACTGTTGAATCTCGTGAGACATACAAAGGGCACAACTGGATATATTCGGTTCAAATCCTCGAAGTAGAAAGGTGCTCAGGGTTGAAAGGACACTTCAATAAAGATCGCATCATGGTGTAGTAGTGAATTCTTGTGAGAACTGATTCAGCAGTCACGTTTTCCTACAGATGAGAAATACTCTCGTTTTCATCATCTAAACTAATATTTTATAGAGGAAACATTTGTGTGTATGTTTGTAATGTTTTCACACAAAAACTACTGGACCGATTGCGATGAAACTTGGTACGTAGATAGCTGGAAACCTTGATTAACGCATAAGCTACTTTTTATCCCGACATTAATACGGGATCGGGACTTATGCGGGTGAAACCGCGAGGCGATGCTAGTTGGATATAAACACCGTACACTGACATACACACGCATATATATAACTGTTCTTGTAAGTCTTTTAGTAATCATAATCATACTAATTTGACTCTCTGAGCGACTGTAATCGAAGTTGATATTGTACATAGAACGGCGTGTGTCTACAAACAACTATACAATTTGTATTACGTATCTACGCAAGGCAACCAAGCTTGTGTTAGCTTCTCTCCCGAGTTAGATCGATTCATCAGTTTACTAGGGGTAAGAACAAGCGTTCTTTGTATATGCAGTATTATTACGTAAAGGACCTTTGTTGTTTTGAATTATCTATAATGTAAAGTTCTACCAATTCGATTCGGAAAAATCGATTTCGATCAAATTATTGCTCTATTACTGTCATCCATTATGGGGTCCTATTTCGTGCTATATTCAATATGAACTGATAAATGTTAAAGAATTAAGCTAACATATGCACATTATATATGGATTATACAATTATACATAACTAGGTAGGTACTTTATTTAATTTTAGTATTCTTTATCGCGAATTGAGGAACCTCAATCACTTAAGGTGTAGATTTGGATATGGTGGATATTTTTTTTTTTTTAAAGACAACTCCCGCATTAGGAATATTCCTGTGTCGCGGAGGGCTTCATAAACATTCAAACAACGGACACAAAGAACACCCAGACTCGGGACAGCTATTTGTGGATCACACAAATTTTTGTCCCGTGTGGGATTCGAACCCACAACACTCGGCGCGGCGTAGTGGCGAGGTGACCACTTAAACCATTGCGCCATCCGTGCAGTCAAATATATACGAGTATATGGATATTACCTTAGGTTGTTCTGCGGATATGACAACATCAGTTTAGATGTTGGTTATGAAAGGCTAAACAGTCACTTTTCCATAATTAGCACTTGATAGCGTTATACTTAAGCTGTTGTCCTGTCTAGAGGAAATTTTGGTGAAAACTGAAAACTTTATCAAACGGGAACCGTACATTATGCCGGGATAAAAAGTAGCCAAATTTCATCCAGATCCGTACAGCTGTTTTTGCGTAAAATAGTAACAAACATCCATCAATCCATCCATCCTCACAAACATTCGGCTTCTTTATAATTAGTACGATTAATAAGGTACCACCAATACGAAAACCTCATTGTTACCACGGGCATGTGAAGGTAAACTTCTTTTATTTAAAGAAGACAGACAAATGCGTATGACATGTAAGAACGGAAGAATGATTTAGCGCAGACAGACATTATTGACGGTCGTATTGGCGAGAAGACCGTCTGCGACAATAATTATGACTAATTCCTTCTACTTCGTGGGAGGCATGTTGTTAAGAAAGTCGTCCAAATGCACGTTATTATGGACCTACGTATGTGTACGTACTTTTGAAAGGTGTAGTAATTTTTATTACATGGAAAACTACTATTAAAAGGTGTAGCGGGAGCGGTAACGCTATCAGTTATCAGTATCACTCCATAATATGACTAATTTTACTATTTAAAAGGGGACATAATACCTACGTAAAGGAATGGGTATCTCAGAATGACTGTTTAGTATTAGGACAAAGCTATAGAAGCCAAATTGTTGTGATTTTGTTTCACATTAGGCTAATCGTCCATTTTCGCGGCCATAGATATTGAAACTAACAATTCCAATGCATATTCCCTATTTTATAAGACATCTGATGCCTTTGACAACCGTTAACATTTTGAAATTTAAATCGTGATTTTAATTAACAAATAACAAGTAACTCACTCTAACCCTTCTCTTCCATATCTCTCTTTCAATCCCTTTATATTAGGAACGTAGGGTTCAATGACTTCGTTACCTTACCATTGCCATAAGAATGCATTTTGACTGCATTCGCAGATTCTGACGCTCTGTTACTAATAGAATCTGACACTAGACTCTGCCTTGAGTAATTAGCCAATATATGTTTGTGTTTAGTAGGTATTACGTGACTGATGTGGCCTTATGTGCCATACACCCACTGGCTAAATTAAGAGCCATTTCACGTTTTCACGCATTTTTTTAAGATTTCGGTCGCTTAATTTATGATCTTAGGTAATACTTTGAAATTCTAAAATACATGTAAGCTATAGAATACTCTTTGATCTTGTTCCTTAATGTATCACATTTAAGAAAACCAACTTCGTTGCTCTGTGGTGATCAATCTCCCACAACTCGTTTAGTGAAAAATCATCGCAGAGACAATTTCCGATTCCAAAATCTATCAATAATATTTTTAAATTTTGTGAAAAAAATACGGTAAGCATAGGACATATCTTTTAATCTTTAGATAATGTACTATTTTCTCAATTATTGATTACATTAATTAGCAAAAAAATAAAGACTTAGTCCAATTTATACAGCTTATATCGCAAATTTATCGCGATTTTTTGGTTACAATAAAGCGTAATTTCAAAAAAAATTACATATTTAAGTAAACTATGTTCTTTGAAGAATCTAATTCTAAAGTTTTTTTGACAATTGCTTATTTGAATTAGAAATAAGATCATTTTTAAAACTACTCTAAATTGCAATAAATTACGATGCGCAAGTGGATACCAATCAGTACGGCGTTATCGCCCGTCGAAGTAGGACCTGTGTCACTTTTCCCGCTTCCCGATTTTCGAGCGCTTGTATTGTAAACGCATTATTATACTACGACAACAAAGTTTTGATTCTCAGTATAATTTTTTATCAGGTAAGGTAACAAAACTCTTAAGTTTTGTTTATTTTGAAGTAAAGTATTATTTGAGTATATTGTAGAATAAAGATGCTATTTTTTTATCAGTTTAAGAAATGGGGCGCAAAAGTTCTGTATACCATTGTGTCAAAAAAAGAAAACGTAATAATTCTGCTGCCATAGAGAAAGCAACAGAAGCAAGGTAGATCTTTTTTATTTTTTCAAATTATTATTCATTCAAGTTATTTGTAGGCATTGACCTTAATAGCTATGTTTTATTTTAGAATGAGAAATCGCGCAAATCGAGTAGTGGAGGGTAGTATCATTAGAAGGAAGGAAGGACGCAGGGTACAAGTGAAAATTTAGACCCGGTAACAGAAATTGATTCTTTTAGAAACAATTGTAGGTTTAAAGCATACCTCTAATTAGCAGTAAATAATATAATTTATTAAATTTTATAGGAGAAAAAACCCGTTGCATTAGACCCCGGACTGGTCGAATCAGTGGAATTTTTGGAATCAATCGTAAATATTTCAGTAGTACATTTTTTTCTTTACTTTTCATTTGGGCATTCTACCGAATTGACATAGTCAGCCATCACTATTTCTATTTAATTAGATAAATATGCGTTAAAGGGACTTTAACAAACTTTTATTATCTTAGTTTATACAAACAATATGATTTCTTAAAATTTGTAGGTGAAAGATGCTGTTGTATTTGACCACGACCTTGAGGAATCAGTGGAACTGCCCCCCCATCCCTACCTTTCATACCAGCCAGAGTCTTCCCAGCCCTTAGTAACTCATTCAAGAAGACATTTACGCTGTGTTAATTGTGGTTTAAATGGCGCCAAAATACGGAGACATTTTGTTGGAAATAGCAGAAGTTCGAAATCTTATAAAACAATGAGTTCGACCACAGCAGGTAAATAGTTGATCACGTCACCATACCTGGCAGATCTAATCAAAATTTGATAATGTAATTTATAATGTGATTGATAATGTGTTACAGAAAATTAATGTTTAAAACTATATTTGTAAAAATAAAAAGCATTTTATCTCAAAAATCCGGACTTTTTTTTAAACCAATTTCTTAACCATTTAATTCTGTAACTTGTAAATATCATATGCTTTTATATATGTGCACTCAGGGCCGAAGTGTCTGTAGTAGGTGCGCATTCCTCTTTACCAATATAAAATAGTTAAAATATTTAACTGTTAAAGAAGATATTTGTTTTCAAAAGTATCACTTTTTCTCTTGTTACTTGTAATTTTTTTTTTAAAGAATACCAGTAACGTGGGTCACACATTACTAGTATTCTGGTTAACCCCTCCAGCTAAGCTAAGTGCTTGTGTTACGAGTGGGTTCACGCCGGTAGTGCACTGGGTGGGGTTCGAGTCGACAACCACTTGATTTACCGATCGACGCCTTAGCCATTACGCTAACGCCGCTTTAAAAATTATACATTTACACAATATTATATACAATTATACATAATCATGTCATTATACAATCATTCTTCAAATATAAAAATATCTAATCATTTTCTCACTTGAAAAATGTTTTCGGGGTACCAAGATTTATAATTTTTGAAGTGAAAACTTCTTTAGGCACGTTGTGCACTTTTACTATAGGGAAAAAGCACTGAACTCTTGACCGTCACGCTAATAATACATATATAGATCCACTAGAGGGCGCTAATCTAAACATTGAGTTCTGTCAGCTCCTTATTAATGAATCTTTAAAAATATAATTAGCTTAATAAAGTACTTATTGTGTACGTGATTTATATGGTAAAATAAAAAAAAACATAATTGTAATTATGGTGAAAATTTATAACGCCTATAGAGCTCAATAGCGAAAACCTTTATTAAAAATTTCGTTGACTCGATATGTCGTTTTAAGGCTCTTTTTATTATACGTTTTATCTACACAAATATTTGTGATTTATTATTAGTCTAAAAACCTTCATTCTACTGCATAATGAAATATTTCTTTAATAAATCTCTAATAAGTGCATTACTATTATAACAGCTCAAGATTCTTTAGTCTGCCTCGTCACTCGCGCTACACTGCTTGCAGTGTGTTCGTGTTAGTAACTACGCACACATACAAAATGCTGCCGTCATTTACCTAAACTCGAGCGTTCAAATTTTGTGAAATGGCTCTTAACGGGCCAACCTGTAAACTGTCGTTTTTACAAGCTTTTATTTAACGTGCAATGTTCGGCACGAATCTTGGAAGCTAAATTAGAACCACTTCCCGATGTCCGATTGGGCTCAAATGTGTACGTATGTATCTTCGGTAACAATACAATAATATGGTACCACAGAGATGTTCTGATGATGTAGCCTCAAGACGGCCATAGGAACTTCTTAACTAAACAAGATAAACCAACCGAGTTTAGGCTCGATTGATTTATCTTGAGGAGTACTTTTTTAAACATCAAATCTACACTAAAATAAATTGGCATTCTATCGGAACCACCGGTGGCACCGTCTTGAATATCTGGGCCGTGTCAGCAGAGGATATCAGGCGATGAGCTGACAAACTGCTGCCGGATTGGTCAGAGTCTTGATCTAGGTCACCAATCAGTAGAAGGTTCAAACTTTGCTGTTTAATAAATCAATGTCGGGAACCCTCAGAGAGTTAATTGAATTTAACATAATAAGTACCTCTATAATGTTGTCCGATATACATATTTTATGGATTGTTGTTGACGCATATATCAGCCCGTGTCACTTACGAGTTGTGTGAGTTAAATGTAGTAGATTACTGTGTGCATCTAAATCAAACGTTTCCCCTCTCTGAATAGGTTCAGATTTAGAGTTCTGGTCGACGTCTGTGCGTGGTTGTGTTATTTGAATAGGCAGGATAACATTGTAAGGTGTAAAGAACGCAATTAAAGCTGTGGGCTGTGTGGCTACATTTTTAGGTGGTGCAAGACCCCAAAGTGGCGCCCCTATAAATTCAAAACCTCACTTTTTCTATGTCGTTCGCCGTAAAAAGAGTTTGATGACTTTTTGTTTTGTTTTTTCCTCATGTACAAAATATTTTGGATACCCCATACTTGAAGCCTGTCGCGGATAAGAATTGGATGACTTCTTTTTAGATAAAATGTGAATCAAAATGTTGTTTTGTTGCGCCCCAGATTTATTAATTTGGCGCCCCCTACATGACGGCGCACAGTATGAAAAATGACCTAAAAAACGGACATCCCCTTTTTATTTATTCATTCGATAAATAAAATGATTTTAAATGCACGAGTAGAACACCCGAACGTCAAATGTAATTAGATCCGAAGATACAATTTTTTTTAAATTATTCTTGGTATTTAGTAAATTATTTAAATCTATAGTAAAAAAAAATATTTATGTAAATCTACTAGTATACGTGTATGTAGGTTTTACGCGGGCATATGATGTACGAAACTATTTGTTTTAAAATCTATTAACTTAAAAGATATTTTGAATAAAAGGTTTTCAGTTTTTTTTTTTTTACTGTAGTATTTTGCCATAGTTGGATTCAAAACCATGATAACTAAAGTTGTTTGATATCTTGCTAATTATATAAAAAAAATTAGACCCTAATCTCTTTGGATCTTGGAGTTAAATGCTTCTAAAGTTTTATCTAATTTCTATGGTTACAGGTAATGTGTAAAGTTAAAAATTATAAATTTTTTTTAAGTTAGGTTTTATGGATTTTCGGCTCCATGGTGCCTCACCCCCATTCCCCCAAAAAAATGTTTAGGTATAGGGTTTAGATATGGCATACCACATCACCACCATTCACACATTCACCCCCTTCCCCATACCACATTTTCGTTTTCATCGGAATTTATTTCCATTTTAAAGAATTTACAAGTAATGTAATGTCAAACAAGCTACGTTCATTTATTTTCAATCTTATATTTTACAAAAGATATCAACCTACTTTCTATTAATCTATAACTTTTACTTAATTTCAAATCACAATAAAAAAAATTCGGTGGCAACCCTAGGATACTTTCTTTAAAACCTCATAAGTCACGAATCCCAAGGAATTAAGATTTCAGGTTTTGAAGGCCTGTTAAGAGGGACCTGTTCTAAAGTCTAATTAAAGAATTGAATCCTACTAAAGTAAGACTTGATGAAAAAAAAATGATTACGAAAGTATGGTTAAACGTTTTTTTATGTTATTTAAGTGCTAGAACTTTTTTACTGACTGCATATTATAGATAATTTACACTTTGATAATATGGATTATTAATCAATAATAAAAACTGAACGCCTTTTGAAACCACCTATTTCTATGGCTTTCCTGAATTCCATAGAAAAAACAATAAAAAAATGGTATCTCCGGATCTAAGGACATTTGAACTTCGGAAGTTCTACTCGTGCATTTAAAATCATATTCTTTATCAAAAGAATAAAAAAAAAGGGGATGTCCGTTTTTAGGGCATTTTTCATACTGTGCGGCGCCCGGTGCGGCCGCACCGCTCGCACCGCCCTAGGGCCGCCCCTTGTTGTCAAAAAACCATGTTGGCATTTGCGACAGGGCATATAAAACATAAATGGCACGTATAAAACTAAATGAAATCAAATCTTCCTTCCATCCACTTGGTGCTTATTCTATCAAAATTTTGTTTGTCACCTAATTAAAGTAGCATATCATACAGCTTGAAAAAGATAATCTCTCCTTGTTTGCATATTCTATCCCTGAGTTGAAATGCAGTCAGCATACGTACAATTTGTAATAATTCCATGACTTACTTAATGAACGTCAGGGAGTAGATATAATGAAATGAAACCCTACCAAGCTACCGCTCAAATAAACAGAACAAGTTAAGTAATCAGCGAACACGCGGCTACAAGATTGTTGGCCCGTTTGACTGCCAAAGAAGTCGTTCATACGACATTAAAAATATATTAACACGCAGAACATACGCTGATCAAACTGGTGATGTTCGGAAGAAAGCGCAGGTCAGAAATACAAGAACTGGCGGGCTTGTATGTACCTAATGAGGAATAATGACCAATGACAGTGGAGGATGTTCGTAGGGTACATAATAAAGGATAGAAGCAAGATGTGGGCTGTTGTCTCCAGTCCTGGAGGTAGAAGGTAGAATAAGTTGTATGCGTGTGATGGATTATATAAAAATATATATAAATTTAGGTGCCAACGTGACGTTATTACACAAAGCCGAAGTGGACGGTATTTGTATTTTAATTATGTCTACATTTAAAAATGAGATTCTATACGATTGTAGGGTTTGTTGGGTCTGGGTCCAATATCGGGCATTCTATTGCAAGCCTTGGAACTGAAGGACCTAGCCACTACTAAGTTACGTAAGCTGTTATACTTTTTATAATATATTTTATTGTTGGTGATCTATAATGAAACTAATGTCCTATATTATAAAATAGGAGAATTATGTTGTGATGATTTGTTACTGTGTGATACTGTTCTAATTAGTGTTCTACTGCCGTATATCATTTATTATGATATTATGATTCATATGCTTATACGATTATATGTTTATTCGAATATATGATACACACAATTATTATAACCAATGTAACAAGTACCTTGTAACGAAAACATGTTGAAAAAGAGTGTCCTTGGAGTTTCTTGCCTTGTTCTTCTCCAAGGATCTACGTATTGGAACAGGCAACTAGATTCACGACCTACTTATACAGACTGACTCCTGACAATTTAAAAATACCTACAATGGGTATACTTGAAATAAATAATTTTGAGTTTGATTTATCGTTTCTAATTATTCCTGCTACCGCCATCCATAAACTACTGTTTGTTAATAACCTCTGTGACTGTTTCTAGATAATTTTATGCAAATAGTATTATTAATCGATATATTTTATTTGAGGTTATTGACGTTATAACCTTAAAATTCTAACACGTATGTATGTATGTTAACAATTATTCCAAGAGTGATTAAAAAGCATTATCGGTGTAGTTTTTTGTTGTTACCATGCAATCGTTGCGCTTAAAAACAGACTCGACGGTCTCCGAATTGAATTAGGTTTTTTTTTTTAATTATTCTAAGGCTTGGTGCTAAATTATCTGCAATGCAATATTACTAATAATTTAGTACCAAGTTTTGGGATGCTCGTGAACAAAATTTCACAGTTCAAATATCGTTGTAAGTGAAGCATAACATTACGTCTAAGCTTCAATGCTACGTCATTTCGACGAGAACTCGCCTGTATTTTTAGAATTTATGATTTAAAGCATTCACCAGTACACGCAAAATGTTTACACGAACTAAAATATGACCGCTCACGCTTGGTTACTATTACGGTTTTACTCTTACAAATTGTAATTTTATAATATCGAAATACGACGCTAAAATTGGTGATAAATATAAGTGTAGACTGGAAGCGGCAAGATCTTTTTTTTCTTTGCTTTTAGGGGAAGCTGCTTCTGGCAGTTCAGTTTTTTTTGGAACTCTATGATATATCTATATATACGTATCAGACACAAAACCTTACACACAAGGGTAATGGATGAACCTCCGGCAGGTGGCTGACTGGGTCTGCGAGGAAGCTAATAGATTCATCATCCTCCGCGCCTTTTCCCAACTAAGTTGGGGTCGGCTTTCAGTCTCTAACCACGATACGGCCGAACTTCGATATTTTACGTGAAGCGACTGCCATCAGACCTCCACAACCCTACTAAGCGATATCGAAGTTCTGTAGTTAGACCTTAGGGCTCCAACTGCCATAACGAATGCCACAGATGTTCGTATGGCATCCAGGACCGACGGCTTAACGTACTCTGCGAGGCACGGAGGGGTCTCAAAATGTTAAGAATGGTCACCCATCCTAAGACTGACCTGGCTAGTGTTATGTGCTAACCTACTCGGTTACCACTTAGTCACGAGCCCCTCTCTAGTTCCCCTCGCGAGTTCACGATGTCTGGATTCTATCTGCCTATCTATTCTTCAACTGCCTCTAAATAGATTCTATCAATCTAGAGGCAGTTGAAACGATGCAGATATCCGCCGGGCTACCTCGTACCCCTGATCTTTAAAGACCTGAACAGTTCTTAGAACTTAGGATACCTCTCGTAAATAATAATAATAAATACTCGTAATAATTAATACTCTCTTATTCTTTAAAAGCACAAAAAAACAAATGACCCAGTGGACAAAAAGACAGCCCCTCGCAACCTGCGCGCTCCTTGGGACGGTACCAGAGATTGTTCACCTCATATTAGAAAGAAGAAAAGAAGAAAGAAGAGTCCGACAGACCCCTTCGCCCTCCCCCCATTAGGGCGGAGGACATCCATGAGGATCTTCCACCTCGACATCAAAAAAAAAAAAAAAAAAAGACAGTGTCTTCACCCATTTTGTTATACAAGCTATACAATAAAACTACAGTTAAGTGTGTATAAATGTGTGCGTGCGTGCTTGTGTGTGCGTGTGCGTGTTCATTGTAACAATTTTTCTGTTTGTGTGTAATTTAGTGTTAGTAGCCATTAATTGTGTTAATAAAGATTATTATTTTATTATTATAAGATGCCAAAGAAATAAAGATGATTGACCATTGACTGATTACCAGAATGCGGCTTAGGGGCCAGCCATAAATTACGTCACACGAATTTCATGGTTTGTGACCCCCCGTCCTTGTCACAGGTATTCACATTTGTGGAAACGGTGTAACGTCACATATATTGCAATGGAATCGTCACATATGTTGACAGGTAGAAAATGCCTACGTCATTAAGTCCGCCTGATGCAATGTATCTGCTGGAAATGTACATAAATAAATATCACTTCTACTTTTGCATTGTAGCTAACTTATGTTATCCTACACTCTTATTACTATTAATAGCACGTTATAATAAAATGTGTACAGTGCTTGAATGCCTATGATATGAAGTCATTGTGATATGCATGAATAATATGCCTATCTACATTAGTCTAAGTGTTTGTGTTGTCTGCAGGGGTTCCCGGAAGCTTTCTTCCTAGGGTATCCCGGGTCCCCTGCAATAGACTCAATTGTGACGGAACACCGTGTGGTTTTAGTCGGTTCGAGTCCGACATACCACTTCACCCTCGGTGAGGTGATGACCCGTGGGGGTTTCCACACGATAAAAAAAAAAGTATTTCTGTGCTATGTATTTACAAAATAAATGTATCTCTAAGAATGCTGACCTACATATCCATAAGCGCGATAAGCCCTGTGTTTTATGTTCCAGAAAATCATTATTATTAAGTATTATTATAATTATGTTAACGGGAATTAATGCGATCTATCCCTTTGATTTGCCAGACGTTTCGAATTGGTTGCATTGGCCATGATCACAGGCTGACTGGCTCAGTGGTGCACGCCCTCCATCGTCGAATCCGTGAGGTAGAAGGTTCTTCACCCATCCGCACATTTTCGATATTTTTGATAATTTTTTTTTGCCATGTACCATCACATACTATACTAACAGTGTCCCAATTCTGTTATATTATAATGGAACGCAAAAGCTTAATGTTAGTATTAAGTACTATTATTTTGATCCACCTACTCGGTTGAACCAAATCGAGTAACGCGATCTCTGTGATGAGATTCTACAAAAAGCCCTTTTTGAAGTTATTGCTTATGGTCATAAAATAAGCATATATATTACATACTAGCAGCGCCCCGCGGTTTCACCCGCGTAAGTCCCGATCCCGTGGGAATATCGGGATAAAAAGTAGCCTATATGTTAATCCAGGTCTCTAGCTATCTACATACCAAGTTTCATCGCAATCGGTTCAGTAGTTTTGGCGTGAAAGAGTAACAAACATCCATACATACATACATCCATACATCCTCACAAACTTTCACGTTTATAATATTAGTAGGATTTTCCTGGAGTGCGAGGGAGTGGCCACACAACGCGCAAGTATCTTCGCGGGTGGGAGATCGCTCCTAGAAGTCTGCGAACGCCCCAGGAGGCTGCTGTGTTTCTGGAAGGAGCTAGGCTGGCTCGACTAAGCCTATCTGAACCGGACCGTCTATGAGTCTAAATGCGGAAACAGAGCCCTATACCAATACATAATTTCTTTCTAAAAATAAAATAATTTCCTCATCGTGATGCTGATATAACGTGCTTATTTCTCAATCAAATCCTTTACAATTTCATCACCGTCGTCCTTATTGACATTGACATAAAATTCTTCAGTAACTGCCTCCTTGTACTAAAAATAGAGAGAGTATAGCATTGTGTAACAAAGGAAGGTGTTCGTGTCAGATCGGAGCCAACAGACTCGGTTGGGGCCGGATGAAGTACGTACCACAATTGGATGTCTCACGTCGGCGTTCTGGTGAAGTACCTACATACTTCCATTATACATAATTATGTACACTCGCATGATGTTCAGAATTGTTGTTGGTTAAGAAATTGTTTTTTTTTTTCAACATGACACAATTTTTCACTTTCTTTCAAATTGAATAAGTATTGCTCTACTGTACGTGGCCTTAAGCTGGCCCTTATGTTTGAGTGCAAATTTCAGAAGTGGCTCGGAATATACTTATGTTCAAAGTATACGACAATAGATAAAATATTATTTATAAAACCCTCCTTACAGGATCGAGTCTCCACGTATGTCAACGGCAAAGAGTTCTGCTTGCATCCTACGTGGGCGCAAACATATAGCATAAACAAATGTGTGTTTAATACATCTCTGTTTATCCCATCGAGGATGTCCTACCTAGTTCAAAGTACCAGTCAGGTTTTTCAATCATCTTCATATAAAATATGGTCGATTAAAAAGAACACTATATCTAGTGATTTTTGTCTACTAAGGAACCAAAAGACAACAAAACAATTTATTCGGGAGTAAACTTTTTCTTTAAATCTCTATGTCAATCTATATTAATATTATAAATGCAAAGAAACTCTTTCTGTCTGTCTGTTGCACTTTCACGCCTTAACTTCTCAACCTATCATCATGAAATTTTTCATACAAGTTGTAAGGGGTACAGAGAAACACATAGGGTCTTCATTCAGAGTAAAAGTACTGTTTCCAAGGCATAGACAAACTACATTTTTTCTGAAGCCGCGGGCCATTTGTAGTAGGTACTAGGTTATTACATAAAAAGTTTTAAGGTTAACGGCTCCACGGAAACTATTCCGCAGAAGTTTTGCCATGATGCTACGAGTAAGTATTGTCTGCCTAGCTTCCATTTTATTTCCACGTTGCATAAAAACCGTACAAGTAACTGGAGAAGAGACCAAACTATTCTCTAGGAATAGGGACACTTATTCCTCCACAAATAATACATATCTTACATGAAGAACTTTTGTACGTACCGCGTGCTGTTATTACTTGGATGCGGCTCGGTTATGTTGGAGATTACATAAAGGTTTATGACTTGGAGTTGTCATGCGAATTTCTACAGATCGTGAAGGTCAGATCGTAGATTTAAATATTATTTCTTTAGCCTTGACTATAGTAGTGGGTTTATTCGAATAAAAAGAACTACGAGGTTTTAAAATTATGGATCGTTCGAGAAAAACTTTTGAGTTTTCCTCGAACATTTGATTTTTAGGGTTCCATTCCTCAATATAAAACAAAGGAACCCTTATAGGATCACTTTGTTGTCCGTCTGTCTGTCGAGAACCTTTTTCGCAGGAACTCGTAGACCCATCAAGTTGAAATTAATACCAAATCAGGCTATAAGGTCCCTTTATCTTTTTGAGGAACGGAATCATAAAAACTAACAATAACCGATTAAAGTAAAGAAAAATTAAGGAAGACTCACTTGAGAAGAGAGAGGATGAGATGCACCGATGTCCTAGACAAAGTTGAAAGGAGCTTTTCTATGGCGACTTGTTATCGAAGTGTTTGTAATAGCCCTATGTCCTCCAGTAAATGCCATATGACTAAATTACTAACTTATCGTATTTTGTTCTAAAAGAACATACAATAAAAATCTATAAAGACGCTATTTCAGGAATTTAGATAACTACGATACGACTACATTAATAAACGAGTCGCCAACTTGTTCGAACATTACATTTAGAACAAGTAAACAAACGACTGAACCAAGGCTCACTCTCGAAAGCATTACAGAGGTGATAAAGCAGGGGTTAACGGCCGTAGTCAAGCAGCAAGTTACTGAAGAGCTAAACTGTATTAAGGAACAGTTATCATCCTACCATGATTCCATATCATTTATGAATGCAAAATTCGAGGAACTGAAAGCTTGTGTCGAGGAAAAGTCCTCCACAATATTAAAATTGCAGTCCGACAACGAAACACTCCAATCAACGGTAAATGATCTATCTTCTAGACTCGCTGTTACTGAGCAACACTAGCGTGAAAGCAACCTCGAGATTAACGGTCTTCCCGAACATCGTTCAGAAAACTTAATCACGACAGTCACACAACTAGCAAAAACAATTGACTGTCCTTGTTCAGGAATACCTGAACAAGACATCTGCAAGGTAACTCGGGTCTCTAAATTATCTAAAGACAATGACAGACCACGCACCGTTATTGTAAAGCTCCGTAATATGCGACAGCGTGACATGGTGCTTGCAGCTGAACAACAAAAACTCCAACAACAAGCTGAACTCTCACCATCTAGGGCTAGGTGGCCCACGCGTCCCTATCTACGTTGCAGAACACCTAGTAACAAAGCCTTACATGCAGCTGCTCGGAAGAAAGCAAAAGAATTTCATTATAAATTTAATTGGGTTCGCAATGGCCGCATCTACGTCCGTAAAGACGAATCGACCCAAGCACTTTCTATTCGGAATTACGATAGCCTAAAACTAATAATATAATTTAACTTCAACTTCAACTTTTGATTTGTGGCTTTGTGGAGCTACCACAATTTCGCCAATGTCATGTGTATCCGGAGGACAAACTACTAATAATTAAATGTTCAGTCAGAATTGTGATGTATTGTATTGAAATTCAACGGGTTGGAAATATACCATTTTGGTAGTATTTTTTGGTAGTACGAGGAATTCGGACTAAAACTGTTAGTGTTTACGAAAGTGTGCTAAAATCTAGTCATAACATTATTGTATTCACGGAGACTTGGCTTAATTCAAAAATAGTTGACAGCGAGTTCATGGATTCGCGATATATTGTATATCGCAGAGACCGTTCTTGTATCGAGGGTTCCAAGAGGGATGGTGGTGGTGTACTAATAGCTGTTTCTGACTCTTCTGACTTCTGAATGACTAGTTGGGAACACAATCGCATGTGAAAACGTGTGGATTACCATTCACTTAAATGTTGATAATTCCTTAAAAAAAATTGCTATTTGTGCTATTTGCCAGCTGACACCGACCAGGGGAGTGCGGTATTGTGAGCCTTATACGGGGCCCAACCTTTGTACCGGCCTAACCGAACCCACTACCCACTTTTTACTGTTAATTTTTTTTTTTTTCAGTATAATTTGCAAATAGTTATGCAAGATTGATTAGGTTAAGTTTTATCCTTTTTATGTAGGAACAGTATCTAGTGATCGTGACAATGCCTCCTCCCGTCTGCTTGGAAACCCTAAATAAATTCCTCGATAATGTGAATGGCGTAACGAGTGCAGTCGATGATGTGCTAATATTGGGGGATTTTAATCTATCTTCAATTAAATGGTCTAAAAATAATTAATTATCCTATGCTAATCTTATAGATTACAACAGTTCTTTGGGCTATAAACTTATCGATTTTTTGTCTGTTAAATACCTTCGCTAATTTAATAGCATCCAAAATGCTGATGAGAGAATTTTAGACCTTGTTTTGACTAATTGGTCACATTTAAAAGTAGAGGAACCCCTGAGTCTTATAAGCAAATTGGATAATAAGCACCCTGCGTTACTAGTAGTGATCTCATGTTCATTTCACAATCAGTTCTTAAAATCAGTAAATAATTGCAGACATAATTATTTTAAGGCTTAATACGAGGTTATAGTTTCGGAACTAAATCATGTTAATTGGAATGAGAAGTTTCAGGGGTGTACCGATGTAAATGAAATGGTTTCATTATTTTATGACATTATAAGGAGTTTGATTGAGATATATGTTCTAAAGCGAAATAGTCATAAATCTAAGTATCCGTCGTGGTTTAGCTATTCATTAATTAAAAGGTTAAAAGAAAAAGATAACTTTAGGTTAAAATTCCGCAGATATAAAAAACCTTTAGACTTAATTTCCTTTCAAGCTCTTCGAGATCACTGCAATAAACTATACCGTACCTGTTACTCACAGTACAAGCACAACACTGAACTCAACATCGTAAAGAATCCCAGAGTGTTTTGGCGATTCATAAAGGAAAAAAACAAAGGTCAATCCCCAATGCCATCTCAAATATACAGGGAAGATGATATTGCCGATACGGGACCTGCAATTGCCAACTTATTTGCTCGCCAATTTTCTTCTTCAAATTGCCTTGAAAAAAAAAAAAAATTCGACCTACCCCATTCCAATTCACCTCATCAGGCAAAATTCATTGCTAGCATTACTATTTCTGAACGCAAAGTGGTTGCTAAAATCAAAAAGCTTGATATATTTAAAGGTGCTGGTCCAGATTGTATACCTGCTGTTTCTATTAGACGCTGTAGTTTACTACAGCGTTTAATAGCTTTAAGGCTTTAAGGCTTTAGCCTTAGGTCTACCGCTTGCTTTGATATTTAACCGATCGTTAAAAGAGGAACACATTCCTGATGAATGGAAAAAAGTAAGAATCGTTCCATTGTATAAAAAGGTGACAGTAGCAATGCTAAAAATTATCGCCCCATAGCCATTTTGTCTCGTTTCTCGAAACTTTTTGAATCCCTTGTATGCCCCTTTTTAACGAATCACGTGAATAAGTTGTTGTCGCCTAGTCAACATGGTTTCCGGTCTGGTCGTTCGACGGTAACAAATTTATGTTCTTTCGTGTCAGATGTATCTGAACAGCTCGATAAAGGTACAGAAGTAGACGCAATATACACAGATTTCACAAACGCCTTTGATAAGGTTAATAACAAAAATTTTATTGATAACTTAAATCACTTTGGCGTAACGGTTTCCCTCCTACACTGGTTTAAATCATACTTAGCAAAAATACTTCAAATAGTTTCTGTCAATGGCTACAATTCAGACTCTTACTATGCAGTTTCTGGGGTGCCCCAAGGATCACACTTGGGACCTATTTGGTTTTCAATATTTGTAAATGACATAACGTCCGTCATACGCAACTGCAAATGTCTACTCTTCGCTGACGATTTGAAGCTGTACAAGCCTCTTAAATCACAAAGCGACGTCAAACTCATACAAGATGATCTAAATAGGGTAGAGGAGTGGTACAGACTAAATTACATGCAGCTTAAGGTTGACAAATGTTACCACCTTAGATTTTCTAAGAAAAAACACTCAGCAGTATTTAAGTATAGGATTGGAGTATCCGAACTCCAAACAGTTTCCGAAACCCGAGACCTTGGAGTGATCATTGACGGGAAGCTTCGTTTTACTTCACACATCGATGCTATCGTAGGCAAGGCGTCCCAAATGCTTGGCTTTTTGAAGCGCAACACAAAGGGCTTTAGACAAATACAAACCCGAGTGACGCTTTACAATGCTTTGGTTCGTAGTATTTTAGAGTATGGGTGCGTAATCTGGAATCCCTTTTATACCGTACATTACCAGCGAATAGAGAATATACAACGTGCGTTCACACGACACTTGGCTTTTATATCAGAAGGTATTACACACCGATTCAGTTATGACCAGCGAATATTTTTTTTTGAAATGTTGTCATTGTCAGACAGACGTAAGCTACATGACATGCTCTTTCTATTCAAAGTAATTAATAACAACATCGACTGCACTGACATTTTCAATCGATTATTGCTAGCAGTTCCTTACAAGCCAACACGTTACCCTGTAACCAGATCTTTCTGCACCCCAAAAGTGAGAACTACCTTGGGACTGAATTTACCAATAGTACGCGCGTGCAACGAATATTGTTGGTTGAAGGCTGAATGGCTAACTGAAGGCTGAATGGCGAACGAAGGTTGAATGGCTAACTCGATCAGTTGGATATTTTTCATGACTCTTTCCACAACTTCAAACATAAAATATTGAAATCGTTCGCAAATTAGCCAAAAGCCTTTTGTTAAAAAATAAATGATTATTTCATTTTATTCATTATATTTTAAATTTCTTTTTCATAAATTTTATTTAGCATTATTTTATTTTGTACTTATTATTGTAATTTTAGTTAAATAACTTTTAGCTAAACCCTTACATTTTATTGGTGTATAACTGCTGTGCATGCCTTTTATATGTCTACATATAAGAACTGTGTCATACTGGATGATATTACTAAATGTTGTATATGTATACTGTTGCCGTGTCTATAATAAATAAATAAATTGAAACCCATAAGCTCACCAACCTACATGAAAAGTCATCATCTGACATTCTTTGCAAAATACGCCATCGTTGCCAATCTAAATCCTAATGTGCATGTTTCTTTTCTCATTAGGTGTGAAAAGATACGACCCCATCTAGCCACAACTTAAGGATGACATAACGAGGGGTGTGTAGCAAAGAGTAATATTAGAGTGTGTAGTAGGTTAATAGAGGTGGCTTGTCGATTGTTCACTGTCAGATGTCTATCGCCTTCTTGAGGTATAGCTAGAGATGTATTCTTTAGATCTATGGATTGAAGTAACGATCTAATGTATTCATTCATTATTTATACATCTGTATAAAGAGTGTTACAGAAGGGTGTGGTAAATTTTTACGAGTGTTGTGTGTACCCGACAAAGAGTTTATGTAACTTCGGAAAATGCTTTACCGTGATCTAGGTGCATATTTTTAAAACAACATATATTATTATGAATTTTCAAGTCAATTTCAATGATTTTGTTTTTTTACTTTTTAACATTCCATCCAACAGCCTTCTTTGATATTAAATACTTATAGTTTTATTCATGTCAGCCCTCTCTTTTACGAAATATTCGCTTTATCGTTCAATTTTCAAGTTCAATTTGACAGTTTCAAAATAAGATTTATATATTAAAAATGTCTGAAACAAATATCTATGTTGTAGACATCGATATAAATGTACTACGTACGTTATAGATGATATATTTAATTTATAGCAGCACCCCGCGGTTTTACCCGCGTAAGTCCCGATCCCATGGGAATATCGGGATAAAAAGTAGCCTATATGTTAATCCAGGTCTCCAGCTATCTACATACCAAGTTTCATCGCAATCAGTTCAGTAGTTTTGACGTGAAAGAGTAACAAACATCCATCCATTCATCCATTCAAACTTTCACATTCTTAATATTAAATAATTAATAATTAATTAATGGGATAGTATACATAGTGCTCCCACTTGTGCATTGACAACCCTATTTACCCCTACTCAAAGCAGAAATACAAAATT
Source organism: Callimorpha dominula (assembly GCA_949752705.1). NCBI lineage: Eukaryota > Metazoa > Arthropoda > Insecta > Lepidoptera > Erebidae > Callimorpha > Callimorpha dominula. The sequence goes on along the minus strand of OX457007.1, from coordinate 3,636,755 downwards.
ATGCTAGTAATTAGTAATATTCGTTAACCAGTCATGTGTAGGCTAGCTAGAGGATACATAAACGTGTTAACAAAACCAAAAACTAACCAAGAAGAGATTTGTGTATTGTACAAAAGTCTACTATATTATATAGTAGTAGGAGTAGGTATATCGTGGCCAGATAAAAAAAAATTATTACTTTATGATGCGTTCAACTCTCCCACTGCAACTGCCCAATGCACTCGAGACAAGTAGACAAACACTACAATGTAGTTTAGATTGGATGGAGTAATATAATTTGACATCTTGGAGCTGATCTGATGATAGTGGCAGAGGGTGGATAGAGGAACTCTTCAGTGGCTATTAGTGGCCCTCGACTTTAAGGTCATAGGGTTCGTTTTGACGAGTCCAACAGATTGGGTTTGGTAACTATTTTTTTAGTTTTACTAAGCTATCATTATTTAATTTAATTGCATAGTATTATTCGCTTTTAAAACAAGCATATCATGAAGGAGTCGTTTGTTTAGCTGTGCGTATGGCCAAACGTGGATTGACGTTTAAACGATACGGTCAGTTTTAGCTGGCTATAATGAAATTCTAAAACCTAATATACATAGGTCAAGGAATAGGTTATCTTCGCGTCAATCATGCCGCATTTTGTAGGGAGTTAAAGATCTATAATTGGAGTGGTATCTTGTAGTGCTTCAACTGGTTTTTAATCTACACTTGGACTTTATTTTCTCAAACATTAACCATTATTGGCTGTTAAAGTCAAATCAGCTTCTTTTTACTAAAAGTCAAAATGGTAAACATAGCATAAATGCAAACCTGCATCGAGTCAAAAATAATGACATCATAACTTTTAATAACATAAAATTGAAATATTAACAAGGAATGTAATTTTTAAGATACATGTTTTTATTTGTTAGATTCTGTTAAACCATGTATTTTAACAGTAGGAAACTAATCAAGGCTGTACACGGAAGACAAAGCTTTCAATGCGGTTGTCCCAAAAATCTACATTTTTTCTAGTATTCGAAGTGCTTTATCCCATTCTCTATTACAAAGCTAGCTTCGACGTGAAAGAGTAACAAACATCCATCCATCCATCCATCCATCCATCCAATCAAATCACATTTATAATATTAATGGGATAGATAGTGCTGTTACTTGTGCATTGACAACCCTATTTTTTCTTTTCGTTTCGACCAGATTGCACTAGCGCCATGGCGAAACAAATTTATCAAAAATATCGAAAATGTGCGGGTTGATGAAAAACTTTCTACCTCACGGATTCGACAACGGCGTGGCGTGCACCACAGTCAGCAAGTGACCACGACCAGTGTAACCTGGTCGAAACGTCACGCAAATCAAAGGTATGTATGTATGTAATACCTTTTAGATACGTGATCGCGTTAATTCCCGTGGCGTCAACCTAATTATATAATCATAGAACGCGAAAGGTTAAAAGTAAGCATATTCGTTTTTGAATTGACTCAGAAGTAAATTCTCGAATGCACTATACATACTAGAGGATAAAAAAATTGAAATTCATAAAATTATGTATCAGTCCATAAGCAACGATTGCCTGTGCGTGTGCGCAGGATATTACCAATGGTAAGGACGGCGCGGGATCATCCGCGGAGGTGGATACTAATGATGTCTCGCGACGTGGCTCCATATACCGTACTTTTAGTTATTATAGCACAACGGCATACGTGGGAGAGCCATGCTTCGGCACGTATGAGCCGGCTCGACTCCGCTCGATACCAATCATAGAAAACCGGCAGTGAAGCAATGCTTGCATTGCTTTTCGCCGCGTGAGTGAGGTTACCGGAGGCCCTAACCATTCCCTCTCCCCTATTCCTCCCCTTCCCCTCTCCCCCTTTCCTCCCCTCTAATCCCCCTTTTCCCTCTTACCACTCTTCCATCCCTCCCCCTCTTCCCTTACTCCCACACCTTAAAGGGCGGCAACGCACATGCGACTCTTGAGTTACAGGTGCCCATGGGCGGCGGTAGTCATTTACCATCAGGTGACCCGTCTGCTCGTTTGCCCCCTTATACCATAAAATAAAATAAAAAAACAAATAAGCGCTGTAATACATTTCACTAAATATTGTAAAATTATCTGGAAATTTGAAAGAGTGGCCGTGAGTTTGTTTGCCCGATTTCTTCTCACAATACTCATCTATTATCGGGCTGTTATACATAGATCGACACAGTCAGATCTTAACTACTTGCAACACGGTATTATTTATTGTCTAGGTAGTTACTTATAATTTATGTTTCTCAAAGTCACCTGATGTTGCGGTGAGATTGTGATCTCAAATTTTTAGTTTTTAATAAACTTTAAAGACGATTTCAAACAAGTTTGGGATGATTTTGAGATTTCTGAGGACCCATGCAATCCTAAATAATGCCAGTTTTTTATACAAATAAATTGGTCAGCAAGCATACGGCCTATCTGATGACAAGCGGTTATAGGTAGCTATAATCACTGGCAACACCATAATGCTGTTTGATTTCCAAAGTTTTCTTCCCAGTTGGGCTGCTATTATGCCCCACCTCTTTTTCCCTTCTGAAAACCTACCTACGCAAGTACTATCTGCTATTATCCGGGTATACGCTGAATTCTGTTATTGCTTCCATTGCGTTTAGTCGTTTCAATAAGACCTTTTAGTTATACAAAACTCTATGTACAACTAGGTGTGACGCACGATTAATGTGAATCGAATGATCCTCATACTGCGGTTTTATTGTGCATTAAAGATAATTGTATATATAATAGCAAAAAAATTAGGAAATCTTAGTGTAGCACCCTGCGCCGCGATAGACCGACGACTTGAGGAAGGTGGTTGGCAGCGAAAGGATGCATACTGAGTTTCGTCGAATGCTTTTTTTAAAATTATAGTAATAAGTGTCCAGTAAATGGATATGATCTAAATTAATAATTCGGTCAAGGGGTACGGTAGACTCGATTGAAACCTTACCTGAATGTTCTATTATGTATTCTGTGCCTGAATAATAAAACATTAAAAAAATAATGATTTCGAATCGACAACATATATCCGCAAAATTCGGATTGTCGAGTATTTTGTTAAATTCTAATGGTGCAAATGGCAGTCGCCATATTGGCCACTCGGATGCAATCTTGAGTTCGTTAAGGCCGATTCACACGTATATCTTGAGTTTCTTAAGGCCGATTGACACGTATATCTACCTACATTTTGTAAAATATTGTGTATGAGTACATGAGTCATGAGTCACATTTCACCCGAGCGAATCCGGGTTTTCATCTAGTAGTATCATAAAGTCATGATAAACAACTATCTCGAATAAACTATACTGCTAGTCCAAAGCCTGGCAAAGGACTTCAACTTGTCAGATACACTAATATAATATTGACTAGCAACCCGCCCAGGCTTCGCACGGGTAGCAGATACATCTTCAACAATCATCAACATATTTCAATCGATTTACACAAAATCTTAACAAACTATACGCCTAAACCTTCTTCATGAATCACTCTGTCTATTAGTGAAAACCGCATGAAAATCCGTTCAGTACTTTTTTCAGTTTATCGCGAACAGACAGACAGACGCGGCGGGGGACTTTGTTTTATAATATTTAGTGATATTAAAATGAAGAGGCACTTTTTTTTTTGTTAATCGATGAATTCCAAGAAATAAATCTTTGGGAAATGTTATCACAACACAAAAGGGATAGACATACTATGTTCATTATAAGCTGCGCCGCGGCGGTAGCGTAATGGCTAAAGCGCCAGACTTGCCATCAAGTGGTTCCGAGTTCGAACCCCACCCAGTGCACTATCATGAACCCACTCTTAACACAAGCAATTTAGCTCAGCTGGAGGTGTTAACAAGAATACCAGTAATGTGTCCGTGACCCACGTTGTTATAGTGTTCTTTTAAATACAGGGTGGAAGTGACACCGTACCGAATCCTGAAATAGTGTATTCAGACCATTATTCCGAGTCGAAAGTCATTGGAATTTTCCTTGCTTTTAACTAAAATTGACAATTCTAGGTCAACCGGAAGTACCCTATAGGTTTTGGGTCGAAAGCCTATATGGTACTTCCCATTTACCCAGAATCATGAAATTTGGTAACAAGGTCTTATCAGAAGATTTTTTCCTTCACTTGTGCTATCGCACAAGTGAAGGAAAAAATCCGAAAGTCGTTAATTTCTTGTTATCACTACATATTATAAAACAAAGTCCCCCGCCGCGTCTGTCTACGAAAATCTACGGAACGGATTTTCATGCGGTTTCCACTAATAGACAGAGTGATTCATGAGGAAGGTTTAGGTGTATATATTGTACCCGTGCGAAGCCGGGGCGGGTTGCTAGTATCACATAAAAAAAGTTTTTGTGATTACAAACTTATATTTTGCGGTTGGATTGTTCCCTTTATCGTACATCGCAACCGCAAATTTAAGTTTGTCTTTCGAAAAAGATTGGCAAGTCTTTGAGAATTAATTTCCGAGATGGACGTATACAAGCTTTTTTGCTTACGGAACCCCCGGTGCGCGAGTCAGACTCGCACTTGTCCGGTTTTTTTTTTATATTTTTTAATTTTTTTCGTTAAAAGTGATATCACAATAAGTAAACAGAACATTTTACTGAAAAATAATCAATCAAACAACATTTAAACATTTTATGCAATCAGCTGGTATCGACGGCGCCATACTTTGCAGGTCATTCACCGTACAGCACAAACATAATACCTACGGTTGATAAGCATACATTGCGTAGCGTAATATAATATAAAATTATATACTTACACAAAAAAAACCATAAAATAAAAATCTTTTTAACAAAAAATTCAACCGACGAAAAGAACTAAAAAGCAAAAAATAAAGAAACTTTAAGTCTTAAATATTGAGCTTATTTACATAAACTATCAAATTTTATATAAACTTATTTTGAGTCGGCGCCAAACAACAAACTGATATAGCTTATTTACATAAACTATCAAAATTTGATAGTTTATGTAAATAAGTTCAATAATTAAGACTTAAAGTTTATTTATTTTTTGCTTTTTAATTCTTTTCGTCGGGTTAATTTTTTGTTATAAAGATTTTTATTTTTTTGGTTTTTTTCATCATCAGCTCAGCTACATGATGTGGTGATTTCTAAAGGCCTGATAAAGTAATGAAAAGTAAACAGAAACACTATTCGTTCCAACAATTTTCGGGGGGACTTTCAATTTTATCAGGATCCCATCATCAGATCCTGACTTCCTTGACATGGGACCACCCTTGAGGCCACCCCTATCCAACAAAAAAAGAATGATCAGCAAAATCGGTTCATAAATACCGGAGTGAGGGCTGAACATACATAAAAAAAAATATATATATATATATACGGTCGAATTGAGAACCTCCTTTCTTTCGCCAGTTAATAAAGTACATACATACACAACAAAGAAATCACTACGTTACTACACTAACTTGTTAACGGATTTTACTTGTTGTGGGATTAGAAGACACAGTTTTATGCGTTTATTTTAGCGAAATGCGGTTTGGCTTTGATTTACTCACTTCTAAAAACCAAACGCAAGAATCCATATAGTGTGGTGAACTTTGAACTATCAAACATGACAATTATTATTAGTCAAACTTGAATAAGATCGTGTTAAAAACAATTCAAAAGCTATCTTTTAGCTGTGGGTAGGTTATACTTCGTTTGTGTGCTTTTATTTAGTGCACAATGTTTCCCTCATTTCATTCCAACAGTAAAAAACAAGTTTTAACTAAAATATTTCTCTACCGTATATCCCTATATATTAATGACAGGGACCATCAATTTCTTATATAACCGTACGAGTTTGTGGTTGTAAAAGTGAAACTACCTTGATACACGCGATCTTCCGTTGTGCAACTAACCTATCTATAGGAACAATCACAGAAATAGACAAGAACATTTCAAAGTTTGTAACCTCATCTAGAATAACGTCGTTGTTACCTACTATTTTAAAACAAACTGGAGAAGGATTCGTTATTTTTTTACGCTCACGAAGTCAGTAGACGTAGTCCTAGTAGTAGTAATGCAAACAGAATTTCAGACAGTGTTTAGCACAGGACAGGACTATGAAGGAAAAACATATTTATCAAACACACGAGCGTCTGAGTTTGTAGTAAAGTTATACAGTATTACTTTAGCCGTTTGTATTCCGGACCTGCTTCTAAAATCCAAACAAGGTGATCTGCTCTTTCCAAAAAATTCACCAGCACACTTCAGGAGCTTTACAGAACACTAGCAGATCCGTGGGACACGAAAGACAATAAGGAACTAACAAATCTTCGATTTGCCCTCGACATTATTCTTTTTATCCCCACAGCTCTAGAACTAGTAACGATACTTCAAGACCTGAGCATATTGGTCTACAACCAATACCATGCCAAACAACACGAAGCGTAAGGTCGAGGTGGATAGTCAGAAGATACATTATGTCGATGAGTACTTGGACCTGTTGGTCTCTTTCGAAAACAGGCAATAAAAGAAAAAATTATTGCCAAATTATAAACGTCTAAAATCTACGATATTGTAGGGTGATATACTGTATATAAGTGGTGCTTGTAAAGGCAACAGATGCGCTGAGCTGTTGCCTTTGCTCCTTGCCCTTTGCGTACTAGGTTGCAGCCTTTTGAGTAAATGGGTAAATCAGGTCCTGAGTGACTTGATTGACAAATCCACATTAATGAAATGTCTATCGAAACATCTGATAAAATACCTAACTGAACTGTTTTGACCTGTCATTAAACACAAAATTAAAAATTATTATTAAAAAAATACATTTTTTTTATATTTTTTCGAACAGATACTAGTAAATTCACCAGCTTATAAAGATTTTTATATTGAAGACCCCTGTGGCGCGGCAGCAGACCATGCGCCTGCAACGTCATAGCGGGTTTTTCCTTAGAGTGCTTCAGTGTGCTAGTAGTGCTTCAGAGCAAATATTGGTATGAACCTGTATATGTTCCCATATGTATATATGTTCCCATATGTATATATGTACGTATTTACAATAGTAATATATCTAAGTATGACCTTTGTTGAACCCATAGTGCAAAATGATGATTGCTCTATTTTCTTTAATTCAAAGAAAATCATCTAGTAAACTTTTTCCATCAAATAATAAAGTAATCTGTGCTAAATGCGGAATTGCCAATACACGGCAATAATATAGTCGTCAATTTGTAATGGTATTAGAGCAATTGAATAAGCGGTGTACTTTTAGAAGTAGATATAGCATCTAGCGCACAGTGGCTAGTCAGTGGATTGTTGGGAGCAACGGGGAGTGGTACAGTGCGACGAAAACTGGCGCGTACCTGTTCAACTTAACAAAATGGCGATGGGTTTAATTTGCTTTTTGGCGGTAATATGCAGTTTGCTTCAACAAGGTTTGTGTAATATTGAATTAAGTGAAACTCGCTATTTTTGTTGTAATTGTGGACGTTTTGCGGTCGGTTCTTATTATAGTAACCGTTTTAATTAAGTCTTTAACACAAATGTGACTTTATTTTACTTTTTTAATAAAGTTGTTTATGGTTTTTATATTAAATTAATTAATTTAAAATAGTACGATAGTTATAATTATATGTGTGAACTTTAGCACTAAAGTGACATTTCGTTTTCAAGTTTCGAATTGTTATCGCTTTTTTTGTGTTTTTTTTTACTGAGGTCAGTTCATCTATAATAGGTACTTATAATTATATACTTATGTAACATGTACTTACCCCTTTATCTGTCATCGAGAAAATTGTAGTTTTAATTTGCAATACTAAATCAGATATAGGAAAAATCGGACAAAGCTTTTATGTATGTGGTAAGTAATTAAAATAGTTTTCGCATAGGCCGAATACGAAAAAAAATTTAAAGGCAGGTTTTTTTTTTTTAAATATCTAAATGAAAGTTTGTGTAACTATGCAATATTTTCCGAGCGTTCTGGTAGTGATCGCGTCGGCAAAAAATAGCAGATTTTTTCTGCCGACGTGTAGGGTCACTATTAGAGTCCAGTGGAAAGGGAAATATGGTTGGCAGGCATGGGCGTACCCAGTGATTGCTTTGGCAAATTGTAACGTCTTGCAATGCCATTTAAAGAAAAAAAAGCTTTTTAACATTAAGCTGGCCGTGTGCTTGTTTGCCAACTTAGGTGTACAGAAAATAAAATATTTGATTGTATCTCGTCTTATATGGAATTGTGTTTTAACATCAATTCACAATCAATCAATTTCCTTCCCTTGACAGCAATCCTTTATGTACCTACGACTAAGGTGACAAGCACACGGCCAGCCTGACGCTTTACTTGTGCTTATAGACATTTATAATAATAATAGCAGTGGTAACCAGCGGGGTTGAAGCATTTGGGGTTATACTCAGCGGGCGCTGTTGACAGAATCATCATAGCCCTAATTATTGGGACTTACCCACTCACATTCCCACTGCTGTGACTCGGTTACACTAGTGACTCACTAAAACACCGTGTAAGTTTAACGTGTGTATCTGTTTATCTGTGTCTGTCTGTGGCATTATAGCTCTAAAACGGAAGGACCGATTTCAATTTTAATTTTTTTTTTTGTTCAAAAGGTGACTTCATCGAGAGTGTTCTAAGATATAGGTAACTAGCAGCGCTCCGCGGTTTCACCCGCGTAAGTCCCGATCCCGTGGGAACATCGGGATACAAAGTAGCCTATATGTTAATCCAGGTCTCCAGCTATTTACATACCAAGTTTCATCGCGATCGGTTCAGTAGTTTTGGCGTGAAAGAGTAACAAACGTCCATCCATCCATCCATCCAAACTTTTACATTTATAATATTAGTGGGATGATTATCCGTTAAGCCTTTCTAAGATCATCAGTTCTTTTGTAATCCTTGAAGGGATTTTTGAGTCGCGGGTATTTTACATTTTTAATTCACGTATGCTTGTTATTACTATAGTTATTTAAAATTATGCACATACACATACGTTACATATTATGCATATTTTTTTTTATGGTATAGGGGGCAAACGAGCAGACGGGTCACCTGATGGTAAATGACTACCGCCGCCCATGGGCACCTGTAACTTAAGAGTCACAAGTGCGTTGCCGCCCTTTAAGGTGGGAGTAGGGGAAGAGGAGGATAGGGGGGAAGAGTGGGAAGAGGAAAGAGGGGGATTACAGGGGAGGAGAGGGGGGAGAGGGAGAGGGGAAGGACGGGAATAGGGGAGAGGGAAGGGTTAGGGCCTCCGGTAACCTCACTCACGCGGCGAAAAGCAATGCATTGGTTCACTGCCGGTTTTCTGTGAAGCCGTGGTATCGAGTGGAGTCGAGCCGGCCTATAAGATACATACATATATACATAATTACATACACACATTCATTAAATTAAAAAATGAAGTGATAGATTTCACTATAATTCTAGGCCCTAAACGATAAACATAATATATAGTTTGTAATAAATAGTAGTAGTACTATATGTATGACTATGTATTTAAACCTATCTCATACATACAGGCTGTTAGAGAAACGCTCCCGAAAACGAAGACAGACGATAGTACTAATGGTACCTTTGATGATGGGTCGGAAAAAAAATCAATCCCGATAATTTTTTTAGCATTTTTACTCTCCATCATATTAGTACAGCTAAATGAAACGATAATTTCATAAAAAATACATAAAAAAACAGCTGACGCTCGGGATGCGCGAGCGCAGAATACCGTTGACCCAATTTTGACAAGTCCAACAGATTGGACTTGGCATCGAAGGTCTGATGGTAGAGTGGTCGCTCGGTCGATCGGGATCAGTAGGCTATTGAAGCGTGTGTTTTTGAGTTTTTTTAACTATAATTTATTTCATTTATTAAGGCCAGGCCATTAGGCCATACATTACGTTTCACGTTAAGGGGTGGGGAGTGGGTCCACGAAGTGTGACAAGGGGTGGGGAGGGGTCATAAGCTTCGTGACGTCACATGTCGAAATCTAAAGTATTAAACTCAACTCAACTCAACGCCCCTCATCATCATCATCATCTTTCAACAACTCTAGTCACCCAAAAACATAAACATTTCTCACTTCGTGTACACCTGTAAATCATCTATTTACATATAGTTCAGCCTTTCTGGTCGGTTCTCGAACTGTTATTTTCTGCTTTAAACTGAACATAATCGGTTTGAGTCCCATATAAGATATCCATACTGTACACTAATGTAAAATTTAATCCTAATATATCAAGTTTCCTGTCTCTCGTTGTGTTACCATATATTATCTACTACTCAATATCACATAATAAAAAACTGTTAGGCGTAGGACTGCACGTCAGAAGTGAAAACATAACTGACACATCTGTCATCTGAGCGTGACGGTCACGCGAGTTCACTGCATTTTCCCTAGACATTCCATAAACTCGCGCCTGTATCCGCTTCTGCCTACCTTAGGCAGAGGTGGATATAAACACCCACAAATAATTTAATTCCATTTACGTAATAGGATGCTAACCTGTTGCCGTCCGCTGGGCAGAATAGTTATCACAAAAGTACCAAAACAACTATGCACAAAAAGAATTGTAATGTTATGTGTGAACGTATCTATACAAATTTAGTTTGGAAAAAACTTAAAATATGTTAAAATGTTGCTAGTTGAGAAATGATATCACTCAGAATCATAGTAACTAGCAGTAAAAGTGACAAAATTTTTATTTTTTCATTGTATTTTTGGCATTTAACATATTACGACAAAATGTATCTGGCATTGTCTGTTATATGTACATTATTTTGTCTATTCATCATTCATTGATGTCAGATGGTGAAGATACCTACATTTTAAGCAAAAAAACGTATTCTATTATAAAAAAAAACCATTTGAGAATTAAAAATGGGAAAATTGGGATATATTGAAGGAGACATGTAGGTAAGAAGGGAAGGAAAGGGATATTGCTCACCTGCAACTCAAAAGTCACAAGTGCGTTGCCGCCTTATAAGGTGGGAGTAGGGGAAAGAGGGGGAGAGAGGGTGAAGGGTTAGGGCCTCCGGTAACCTCAATCACTTGGCAAAAAAGTTGGTCTTCTGTGAGGTCGTGGTATCACTCCGGTGGAGCCGGCCCGTACGTGCCGAAGCATACCTCTCCCATGATAAAACCTATTCTGAATTGCATATTTTCTAAGTACTTTTTGAAGAACAACAATAGAACTGTCTCCTTAGTCCTGTTGCATAAGTTTGCGATCACAAATGTTTCTGTTGGATTGTGAGGTCCTGTCTTGGTATCCGATAGGGCAAAATGTTATTAAATTTTTCTGTTATTAATTTCTTAAAAGAATCAAGAAGTCCGACATCGTGCTGTTTGGTTCCTGTTTCCGAAAGGGAACTTGCAAAAATGTAGTTGATTGTTACGGGTGTACCTACGTCATAAGATTAGGATTTTTTTTCTTAAAAGCTTGTCTTTTATTTTTTTCATTATTTAAGACTGCTTTGCAGTCAAATACGAGGGTTTGAGAATACTTTAAAGTTCGATAGATTGCTATGCTAGTATTTCTTAATCTGATGATCTAATGCTGATATTCAGACTTGTGACAAGTCATACTAGCTATGACTTGTCACAAGTCTGAATATCAGCGCCGCACCTTCGTGTACAACCGAGTCCATAGATCGGCATAGTTTATCTATAACTTTACGAATTATATATTCGTAAAGTTCGATAAACTATGCTGAAGCGAATCAGCAGCACACTATGTTTTATAGACCCCGATTTTGTGTCACGGCCTTTTTTTTCTTAAATACTATAGTTATTATCACATCAGAGTAAAGCTCTCGGAACAATACGGCTTCCAGATTTTTTTTGAAAAAATATCAAAGTTTATGTTTTTCCGGGTCAAGAAATTACAAAAAAAAAAGGTTAGAATGTAAATTTCATGATTTTATTTAATTTTGATTGTATCGAATAAATCCACATACTATACTACATCTTCCTTCAAATTTTCACGGATTTACTATGGTTAGTAACAAAGATATAAATATTTTTTCTCCTTTTAGGATTTTATTTTTTTATTCCACTATAACGGCGTATTAGCAGAGGATATATATATATTAAACGATAACTTAAACAATCTTTTATCACGAATATTAAAATCACGAGCTAATGTTGCTTTATTCAGAAGTTACAAATTATTAAAGTTTTATCCGGATCTTCACCAGTTAGGGTTGTCACTTCCCGTACTTAGTAATATCTAATATCCGGTATAGAAATTTTAAGGCATTTTTACCCGAATGCGGTGAAACCATAAGGAGGATTATTTTGATTTTGGCCTGTGTGTATGTACTCGTATGTATGTATGCACGTATGCATGTATTTATGATGAACATTTCGTTCATTCCAACATAATTTAAGGAGATAAGGAGGATTATTTTGATTTTGGCCTGTGTGTATGTATGTATGTATGCACGTATGCATGTATTTATGATGAACATTTCGTTCATTCCAACACAATTTCTAAACTACTTATTATAATTTAGCAAATGATCGTTAGAAGCGTCTTATATATTCGTTGATTATAGGCTTGTGACATCACACTTAACTGAATACGACCCCCTCTAGAGGATATGAAGTCCTGAATTTAATTTTTTTTATCGATGCCATGTTGGATATCAAATGAAGGCGCTTAATTAGCATATGCCAAATATATATATATATATATATATATATATATATATATAATTTTTTTTTATATGTATATATGAATGTAATATGGAATATGCTTAATTAAAATATATTTGAATTCCATTTTTTATTTATTCCATAGAGCTATTGTCTCCTCAGATCCTATAATTACAGATTATGAATTGCACGCAAGAAAAAAAAACCCACGACCAACAGAAGCAGTAGGCTTATTAAAATCTGTTGATTATTCCATCCCAGACATTGATGATTATGAAAACTTAGTTTTTTTTATCGTATAGGGGGTAAACGAGCAGACGGGTCACCTGATGGTAAATGACTACCGCCGCCCATGGACACCTGTAACTCAAAAGTCAGAAGTGCGTTGCCACCCTTGAAGGTGGGAGTAGGGGAAGAGGGGAAGAGTGGGAAGACGGGAGAGGGGGATTAGAGGGGAGGAGAGGGGGAAGAGGGGAAGGACGGGAATAGGGGAGAGGGAAGGGTTAGGGCCTCCGGTAACCTCACTCACGCGGCGAAAAGCAATGTAAGCATTGTTTCACTGCTGGTTTATAGACCCCGATTTTGTGTCACGGCCTTTTTTTTCTTAAATACTATAGTTATTATCACATCAGAGTAAAGCTCTCGGAACAATACGGCTTCCAGATTTTTTTTGAAAAAATATCAAAGTTTATGTTTTTCCGGGTCAAGAAATTACAAAAAAAAAAGGTTAGAATGTAAATTTCATGATTTTATTTAATTTTGATTGTATCGAATAAATCCACATACTATACTACATCTTCCTTCAAATTTTCACGGATTTACTATGGTTAGTAACAAAGATATAAATATTTTTTCTCCTTTTAGGATTTTATTTTTTTATTCCACTATAACGGCGTATTAGCAGAGGATATATATATATTAAACGATAACTTAAACAATCTTTTATCACGAATATTAAAATCACGAGCTAATGTTGCTTTATTCAGAAGTTACAAATTATTAAAGTTTTATCCGGATCTTCACCAGTTAGGGTTGTCACTTCCCGTACTTAGTAATATCTAATATCCGGTATAGAAATTTTAAGGCATTTTTACCCGAATGCGGTGAAACCATAAGGAGGATTATTTTGATTTTGGCCTGTGTGTATGTACTCGTATGTATGTATGCACGTATGCATGTATTTATGATGAACATTTCGTTCATTCCAACATAATTTAAGGAGATAAGGAGGATTATTTTGATTTTGGCCTGTGTGTATGTATGTATGTATGCACGTATGCATGTATTTATGATGAACATTTCGTTCATTCCAACACAATTTCTAAACTACTTATTATAATTTAGCAAATGATCGTTAGAAGCGTCTTATATATTCGTTGATTATAGGCTTGTGACATCACACTTAACTGAATACGACCCCCTCTAGAGGATATGAAGTCCTGAATTTAATTTTTTTTATCGATGCCATGTTGGATATCAAATGAAGGCGCTTAATTAGCATATGCCAAATATATATATATATATATATATATATATATATAATTTTTTTTTATATGTATATATGAATGTAATATGGAATATGCTTAATTAAAATATATTTGAATTCCATTTTTTATTTATTCCATAGAGCTATTGTCTCCTCAGATCCTATAATTACAGATTATGAATTGCACGCAAGAAAAAAAAACCCACGACCAACAGAAGCAGTAGGCTTATTAAAATCTGTTGATTATTCCATCCCAGACATTGATGATTATGAAAACTTAGTTTTTTTTATCGTATAGGGGGTAAACGAGCAGACGGGTCACCTGATGGTAAATGACTACCGCCGCCCATGGACACCTGTAACTCAAAAGTCAGAAGTGCGTTGCCACCCTTGAAGGTGGGAGTAGGGGAAGAGGGGAAGAGTGGGAAGACGGGAGAGGGGGATTAGAGGGGAGGAGAGGGGGAAGAGGGGAAGGACGGGAATAGGGGAGAGGGAAGGGTTAGGGCCTCCGGTAACCTCACTCACGCGGCGAAAAGCAATGTAAGCATTGTTTCACTGCTGGTTTTCTGTGAGGCCGTGGTATCGAGCGGAGTCGAGCCGGCCCACACGTGCCGAAGCATGGCTCTCCCACGTAAGTCCCAGTTTTATCCATCTAAATCTAAAGTAAACCTGTAAACCACATTTCCTTCCTTATCATATACCAAAATCAGAATAAATTCTTGTATATCCGGATACTAAAAATTAGTTTTACATATTGGCAGTGCAGCCCTAAAAAAAAACTAAATTATTTATAGCTTTTGAATACAGCGGAATTAGCACGTGGTTTTAATACTGGTGGTAAAGGAACATTTAAGCTATCGTTTAATAATATATATCTCTTGCTAATACCTCATTATGGCGGAATAAAAAAATAAAACCTAAAAGTGAGAAAAATATTAATATCTCTTTTATTCATCACAGTATATCTGTGGAAAATTATAGGCAGATTATAGGTATAATATGTAGATTTGAATAGCATCATAAAACTTTAATGAAATAGTCTAGTTTTTATTACAAAACTTTTTTTTAAATTTCGTGACCCGGATATACGTAAACTTTGATATTTTAAAAAAAAATTTAGAAGCCGTATCAACGCGGGAGTTTTACTTTGATGTTCCTAATGATAAAAACAATAGGATTTAAAAAAAAAAAGGACGTGACACAAAATCGGGGTCTATAAAACATAGTGCAGCAGAGAATCGGCATTCATGAATTAATCAATCTAATAACAAAACATATTTTGTATAAGACCTGATTGTACTCTCAAATTACACTCAATATCCAAATACTAAAACAACACTCATTATTATACCTTGTTAAGTATAGGGCTTTCAATATCACATAAATCCTAATAGTGGCTTCATGATGAAACTTAACGACATCTTGTATTGTAAGATGACAAACACGCTAACACAAAGGATTATAGAGGAGATATAATATGTAGAGGTTAGCAATGCGTACGTGATACCCTAATGTTGCAAACGATATATATCATATAAGCTAATGGTTAATGATGTAAATAGGTACGCTTAAAATATGCAGGGTAGAGGTAGCGAGTAGCATCTCTGTATAGGAAAAAGTGTCCGCCAAAAGTGTGTTTTTAGGTGGCGTCACCGTAGCTGGATGGTGTAGAAACAAGGAAGGAGAAACTTCCACTTTGGAAACAATGATAACATAAATTAATTAGAAGATATCTGACTAATTATTTTATTTTAGCTCTAGCACTTCACTCTGTCTATAACAGCCAAGTTCATATCATAACTCTTTGTTTACACTAGCGCCACAGTGGTCGGTTTTTGAAATATTATTTACTGCTTTCATGTGGACGGACGGTTTAGTCCCCATACAAGATAATGCTCCTTACCTCTACCCTACTAAGTTAAAAAGTGAATCTATATGCAAGTTAATAAAGACAAAGTCTAGTACCTTTTTTCTTCTGGTTGTCTACCGGTTTCCCTTTTTACTGGCTATTGATGAACTGGTGTTTGGTGTTTTTAATAAAAAAATAAAAACAGATTTATCAATAATTTAATGAATTACCTACTTTTGAATTTCCACCTCGGGGTGACCACAGTTCAGTTCCAAACATATTAAAAATAAAGTCCCCCGCCGTGTCTGTCTGTCATTCCGTCCGTCTGTCTGAACGCGATAAACTCTATATTTTTTTCTGCTTGGTATATCATATTTAATTTTTTCGTTTCTTATTTTACACTAGCAGACTCCGCGCGGCTTCGCTCGCGTGTACATATTTATATATTTTGCGCAGAACCCTAATTCTTTCCCCAAAATAAAAGCAGCGTAAGGTACTCCTTATAACACCAGCGATCTGCAAGTGAAACTCCCGTGGAAATCGGTCCACCCGTTCCGGAGATTAGCCTGAACAAGCACACAGACAGACTAAAAATTTAAAACTGATTTTTAGGCATAGACACAGATAAGATAATAGTTACTGGCATAGGTAACGTGCAAATAATTGTATGAGCATCAAAAAAATTTTTTGACATTACAAACAGACACTTCAATTTTATTATATTTTGCGCCAGAAGCAAAAACATAACTTACATATAATCGGTTCACACATCGGTATTATGTGACGCGTCTATGTATATCTGCGTGTGCGTATGTGTGTAGCGTAACGGTCAGGCGAGTTTGGCGCTTTTTCCCCATACTAAAGCGATGTATATAGTGGGTTAAGAGAAGGATTCGCTATCGCTCCAACTATGTGGCCCCTAGTTCAAGTCGCGAAGAAAACACAAAAGAGGTTATGCATTCTGGAATACAAGAATATCGTTTCGTTTAGAATCGATACAAAAACTAGGACGAATAGCAATTTATTTATAGACATGTGTAGACTTACCCCGCAGGCGGCAAATTGGCTAATTGAAGAAAGTTATCTACTTAGATCTACTATATTTGTAAGCCTGAATATGTGTTTATGTATTGGCCTATACGTTACTATGTATATTATGTACGGTATCTACTAAAAAACTGTCAGTCGTAGGACTGCACATGACAGTCACGCGAGTTCAGTCCTTTTCCCCCATACCAAAAGTGTCCAACGTGATTAAAGAAGTTTTCACTTCAAAAAAGTCACTATGTTGTGCTTAAACCTGTTTTCTAGAGCCTATAGTCCAAGGTGTGCTTAGTTTGGGTTTGGATGGCGCTGCGTAAAATGTTTCTGAATATTTTTGAGATAGATCTAGATCAGTTCTACATAAGATTGCTTGGCCTATATTAACTCCCGATAAAGAGAAAGAGGTCAGTATTTACCTAGAATGTCGTCGAAAGTCCTCGGTCCTTACCAGGATCAATAGCCAGGACCCAAGAAAACAGGCACAACAATCAGATCGGGGGGCAAAGTTTTTCGTAACTTGTATAAAACGATATGCCGACCTCATTTTCAGCCGAAAATGCCCATGGAAACAGTTTAAAAAAAAACAGTAGTATTGTGGCGTCTTCGACATATAGCAAAAACATACTTCAACATTATCTAGCGAAGACGAGCTGAACTCTCGCCGATTAGTACGAGTATATATACAACTTCCCAACATCAGCCGTTGGGCCGCGGCCCGCCAGGCATAATCACCTCGCCTGGTCGGAGGATTCTCCCTTTGTGTTGGAGGGACTTAACACCCGATTCTCCACAGTATTTTTTCGTTGGAGCCTCTACTTTTAAATGGTGTAAAACAAATAAACATATTTTGTTTACAGAAAATGCAAAAACGGAAAAACTACCTATTTTAAGTTTTTTTTCATTAAATGTTTAAAAATGTTAAATATTTATTAATTATTAGGGGCTCGTGGCTAAGTGGTAACCGAGTAGGTTAGCACATTACGAAGTTAAGTAATACTGGCCAGGTCAGTCTAGGATGGGTGACCATTCTTAACACATTGAGACCCCTCAGTGCCTCGGAGAGCACGTTAAACCGTCGGTCCCGGGATCCATACAAACGTCTATGGCATTCGTTACGGGCAGTTGGAGCCCTCAAAAGTAAGACAACCTGGTCTTACTACAGAACTTCGAAATCGCCTAGTACTTGGGTTGTGGAGGTCTGATGGCAGTCGCTTCACGTAAAATATCAAAGTTCGACTGAAAGCCGACCCCAACTTAGTTGGAAAAAGGCGCGGAGGATGATGATTTTTTTAAGTATTATCTACAGTTTGAATCCTTTCATCAAATCTGTTCAACAATAATTGCTGTTTTGATTATACCAGATACCTATCCAGAAGTTTGCAATGTTGCCATTTTTAGACTTTATGTCTATCTATACTTAAATTTCAAAACTATAAACGACGACCTTGCCCTTTGTTCTATATCTATAGATAACAGACGGTATACAACCATTAATATGTCTGAAACAAAATTGAACGGATAGTAACCCAGGAAAGTAAATTACAAATGAACAATTACCAGATGAGAAACATTTTCATTTAGCTTTGACGTCGCTTAGTCGATTTTTGTAATACCAATGAAACGTAAATATCTTTACAAAAAAAAAAAAATTGTAGTATGACACTACAATTTTTTTTTTTTTTTAAAAACAGCATTTTACTAAATGCATTCGAATGTTTACACGGTACATACACTAAAAAATCAATTTTTAAATTTATAGTCTGTCTGTTCGTTCCGGCTGATCTCCGGAAGGGATGGACCGATTTCTACGGGACTTTCACTGGCAGATAGCTTGTGTTATAAGGAGTAACTTAGGCTACGTTTATTTTGGAAAAGCAATTAGGCTTCCGCGCAAAATATATAAATATGAACACGCGAGCCAAGCCGCGCGGGGAACAGCTTACTTACCTTACAGCAACTTGACATGAAACCATATTTTCTTTATAATCGTCTTTGATTATATACCTGTCATAATTATATTAAGCTGAATGGTTTTAAATTAATTTAAAAAAAATCCTACCCCTGTTATCTCCAAAACTACTGAGCCTAAAATATTGAAAAAAAAAAACAGAAAATAGTTATAGGTAATGGATTCACCTATAAGGAGCCAAATTTCAGTGTCTTACATTAGTCTGCCTGTCATTCTATCCATTGTCATTTTATCCGTGTTCTAGAACCACACGCCATAATAGCTATATAGGTTAATTTGAGTTAGAAAGCGCTGTGTAATAATGTCTATTATGTCAGAAAATATTATATTATTAATATTTAATTTACAGGACTAGCAATCACATGCTATCAATGCAACAGTCACAACGATTCCCGCTGTCTGTTGGACAAGATCCCCGACACCCTGCGCGCACCCTGTGGACCCAAAGACACCATGTGCAGGAAGATCTCGCAAGTGGTGGAGTTCGAGATGAACGGCATGCCACCAGACAGCCGGGTTATCAGAGGATGTGGGTGGGATGAGAGCACCTACAAGGTCGGTATACTTCTTCGTTCTACTTCTTAAAGCACATGACCCGCTACGTTTTAAGCAGTTACCGGCGCCCGTTTATTACCCCCCCCCCTTTTTAGGGTTCCGACCGAATGAAAACAACGGAAATCCCCCTCTTATCGACAAAACTACTGAGCCTAAGCCTTTTAAAAGCAGAAGTTAGTTTTTTGCTTGTAAATTCATCGTTCGGAACCCTCTTCACGCGAGTTCAACTTGGCCGGTTTTTTTTACCTAACACATCAACAGATGGGCCAAAAACCATAGGCTGAATCGAAATAATAAGACGATTATTATCTTTTCTAAAGCTATAACGAAACAAACAATTCTTTTCTCGTGCTGACTAAAAGCGCAATGAAAATTAAGCAAGAAACATTGTGTAACAATCTGTATATCCCATATCTATAACCATAATTTATCTCCTCAGAACCGCTGCTATCAGCGCTCAGGATTCGGAGGCAGACAAGAGGTATGTTCCTGTCTTGAAGACGGCTGCAACTCTGCCGCAATACCAATCGGAGCCACTGTACTAATGCTTTTCACATTCGCATTGCTGAGGTTTTAGGTGTCCCAACTTCCACAAACATTACAAGTACACGGATCATTCAAAACAGCAGAAACAAATAGTTAATTAATTGCAAAACAGGCACACCTAACATATTCTTTAAAGCTTGAATCCACTGCCATATTAGGAATTAATAACAATACTTTATTTAACAATATAAAGATGACTATGGGAAACATTACTGGAATATATTAGTCAATATACCAAAGAAATTGTTAATATTGATAATTTATACTTTGAAAACGTTAATGCAGCTAGCAAAAACAATGAGCTGATAGAAGTAGATATTAAAATAGATTTAGCAGGTATAGATGTTTCTAATTTATTTGTATGAAAACGTGTTGCTATAGATGAATGCGTGTTAACACGTGTTAATGAATTAGCAAATCAATGTAAATAGACGATAATCGGACGATTCGCACTTACAAGCTAATGTGTGCAACTTTGAAACTTATTTTGTAAAGACATACGGTTTATAATAAGAGCAAATGTAGATACGATAAGGTCACCAAAGCCACAATGACTGTACATTTTGTTTAGCGAACGCTTCGTTGTTATGTTTGTTATTTGCGAGCGTATAAATAAAAAGTTTTTCATAATCTTGGCTTTTATTTGTGTTTCATAGATCCTGTATATGTTCATTCAGAATCAGCTTGACAATCTAAACCTCTATAATACTTGAGCAAACACTCACAATCACTACTGAAATCACAAATCTGTTGTCATTATCTAGCATGACATAATAAAGTCACCTAACCATTTCAATTGTCGTATTCCGCTTGCGAGTTCAATGAAGCACATCCTGATATAAATTCGAAGCGGGTTGTTCTGGATAAAACCTTGTGATGTTGCTACTGATTCTCACACTCAGATGTGGTGGCTACATTGTAGAAAGGTGTGGCTGTCAACCAAGGAGTGTCATGGCGTGTTTTATTTACACTTTTTTTATTTTCTGTGGAGTCTTCCAACACGGTTAGTATTTTTGATTTTATACATCCGGCGGTTAGTTTTTATTAATATTTCCTGCACAAATTGATAATCTATGAAAGGTAACTTATTGACAATTGGGTACTGATTGAAGACCTGTTTTAACCGACGAAAAAACGAAGGAGGTTCTCAAGTCAATCCAATCAAAAATTTGGTTTTTACGATGACATTTTTAATGGCAATATTGTTTCTAAAGTCAGTGAAGAATAACAATAATACTGTCAACCTATTTATTAAAAATGGCTTTGAACTTTAACTTCAATCAAAAGTTGAAATTTAATGCTAAAATGACATGTTTGGGTTTATAAAAATTTCAGAGAGTTTTGGTCGCCAATTTATTTACGTCTACTTTGTTTTGCCGACTCCAAAAAGAAGGACGTTTTAATTTCAATCAAATATTTTTTTGTGTATGTTACGTGATATCTTCCCATTTAAAGAAGAAAATATTCCGTCTCTAAGGGTGGAAATTAAGGGATGAAGAATACAGCTTATTACAATTTAGCATGATTAAGTTTTTTTGAAGTAGGTGATATATTTATGTTAAAAGTTATTTGATAAGATTTCCTGTCCGTTCATAAACGTACGAGTACCTACCGTATTACCTACTTGAAAACGCCTACACGGATTTGGCTGTTTTTCATAGTTTATGTAATAATGCGATCGTCCCTTACCACATGTGCAAAAATGCCTGAAAATTATTTTTGCAATAAAAGTGAAGATCATTATTACTAAACCACACACATACTGAAAGTATTTCGATTTTATTGCAATCAGTTTCAGATAGGTCAGATTCAGATCAAGCCTTGAATAACACATATTCATATAGAGAAACCGAAATTCGGTGGAGCCGCGGACGAAAGATAGAATAGAAAAGAATATGCTTTATTGTACACCTTATACATAGAACTACAAATGATCTTGATACTATTGTTAGTGTTAGGTACAATGGGCGGTCTTATCGCTAAGAGCGATCTCTACCAGACAACCTTAGGATGGATTTAGTGACTATTGACTGAAAGAAAATGTTTTTTATTTTCTCTTTGACTTCATAGTTACCAACACTCTTTTTTAGCTTTTTGCGTGAAGTGGTTTACAAAATACTTTATCATAAGACAGATTTTCTTTGAAACAGACTTCTTGTAAACCGCAAATTACTTTTCATCTGTTACATTATTATCGTTGGAGCAATAATTTTATTACGTGCCGGCATTGGACTCGATCGTTGGTATTTTATTTTTAAATTGCCCGTACATTACACAATCTTCCTGTAATATCTAGGACACCTAGTTTAATATAAAACTACATCCTGCTTTGATTGAAATAAAATTAAATTTGCCGTGCTACGTTCATACTATTCTAAATTGTTATAAATATGATAAATGGTAAATTTTTAAAAACAATATTCTCAGGGGCCGTTATAAAAGCTTGTTGTTTTTTTTTTAACATGCTTAAACTTTTAATATCAACACACAAGGAAGAAAGGTTGCAGGAGGTGTAATATGACTATAGAAGGAGCATAATCGTCAACCAATCCGATATATTGTTGGAAAGTACGGGGAACCGAGTTGGATAATAAGTGCTAAATCGGATGAAACCGCGCGCGGTACTGGGATAAAAGTCCTCACGAGCAGCGCCATCTAAATGCACCGACATGGAATATTTTCGTATGCATGAGCATGCACAAAAGTATGGAATACTTTTTTATATATTGAGATAGATGGCGTCGCTAACCTTGTCAGGTAATGTCAAGTCAAGTATTAGTTTATTAATCGTTAACAATATTTTACTGTAAAGTTAAAATCGTTAAAAATAAATACCAAATGTTTTTCCTCGGTGGAAAATCTTAACACCGGCTTCTAGCCGTTATGTAAAAGCAAGTGAAATTTATGTAAGAGGATTTCAAGTTTTTTTTTAATATGGCAAGCAGGCTTAGATTAAATTAAAGTTCATGTTTTACATTAAGGTTTTTACCAAGGTATGGTACCCGCAAAACTTGTAAGTCAACTTCCTTATATGTAGTACCAATTTGATATAATACTCGATTTTAGGTATTTATCTACTCCATCGTATTACGATAAAGTACTAACTTACCTTTATGTCTACGGTTAAGTTTATTACTCACACTTACATACGTTAAAGCATCTTTCATTAAAACGTTGATGTCAAACAACATGATTGTTTACGTACAGACAGACATCTACGTATGTGAAAATGAGGTGAAAATAGTGGTCTATTTGATACATAAATGTTATCGATATTGACCCGGATTAGTGGTAGCGAGAGGTGTACTTTCGAGATTTAGAATACATAATAGTAAAAAAATACTTTCTTCTCCTAATTCCCAGAATGCCACAGATATCGAAGGTGCACCCTTGTAGATAACTAGGCCTTAAAGCCACACAGTAGCCACATTCTAGTTTTGGGTGAGCATCAATCGTTACGAGTATATGGCACGCCACTATGCTAGGGTATATAAAGTTATCTATATCTATGCAATGACGGTAGGTGAAAACTAGCTCTCTATCACCCGGTTTCTGAAAGGCTGATCAATATATTGTACAACTAACAGAGCTGTCAAGTTACCAGTGGTGTCAAATTAATTCGAGTTTCTGAAACGTTGATCAAAGAAAAAATCACCAACAACATTTGACATAAGATTTTGCAATAAAACTTGACGACAGCTCTTTCGTTAACTGATCCCGATAGCAACTCAATATATACTTGACAAGAGATTTCACTTACAATTAGTAAATTTTTGCGTTGAAGCAAAATATTTTTGCGTTGGCGCAAAATATTTTTGCGTTGACGCAAAATATTTTTGCGTACGCAAAAATTAAATGTAATTCATATAATTATCTTCTATATAAATAAAAAACAATATTTGTATGTTTGACCTTTATGCATTCGTAACCCATTGATCAGAATGTGATAAAATTTAGTAGAGTGTTCTCAGGACGCCCGCGAGGGTTCCTGACCCAAAAAATCTATATAAAAAACGACATTGCAACGCATGCCGGGTGCAGCTAGTAAGTATACATATAAGTTTCAATTGATGTTCTTGTTTCCATTATAGCTGTTGACGGGCCTTAGTGTTATTAATAAAAACATAGCAGAGATTTTTGTTTCCTACCTTTGACGGAGCTTCATTGTTGTCAATTATCGAATTTCAACCTCCGGATGAACACTAAATAGTTCTAATAACTAGAAACTAACGTTTTGCTGTGAAACACGTTTAGTCACGATTTACATTCTCCTAAGTTCAACGCGACAAAGAAAAAGTACACGACTGCATTAGTATGCCATGTTTCTTTCGGATTTGAATAAATTCTGCTTATGGATTAGTAACTGCACAATGGTAGGCACATTTAAATAAGGATGAATCACAATTCACAAACAATTATTACACATAAAGTATGCTTTGTTTCGTAAGAGTTGTGTTGCTTTGTTCCAAGATCGCCTCACCAAAGTCAAATGTTAGCGACAACGTAACCACTTTTTCTAAACACCTAGATTGTAAAAGACCTAGGATTCGACAAAGAAGAAGAAGTTTGATCGAGAGATTCAATGTTAGACGGTTCCAGGGTCAACAATTATGTGCTACGAATGCAATAGTGCCACGAACACCATGTGTCTTGAAAGCCACATACCTGACAACATGAAGAGGAACTGCTCTGACCACTACCGAGGAGTGATGCATACTCTCTGCAGGAAAATAATCCAGCACGTGGACTATGGTGTCAACGGAAGATTGCCTGAGAGTAGGGTCATTAGAAGCTGCGGATGGGACGAGAGCAAATATAAGGTAAGGGTTCTTTCATCATAACTAGGAACATTAAATAGATCATCATATTGAGGTCATCGTGTGAAGCTTCAAAACTTCAAATTTGAGGACGTGTTTTTTCACTTGATGATGACCTAATTGTAAGAAGGCGCGTTAGTATTTTATAAGCGCTCCGCAAAATTGGAGGCCAGGCCAAGCTGCTGCAGCTGCAAAGAATAATGCCGGCGATGGGTGTATCACCAGGCTGCGGTCGTTGTGGTCTGTTTCTACTTCTTTTACACACGAGTTCTGAGCCACCTCTCACCCTCCCCAACCTTTGTTAAAATTCAAATAGTACACTTAAATAACAGTATAATATATTATGTCAATAACGAAATCAAGCTAAGAAGACCCTGAATATTATTTTATTATATAATATAAACAAATGAAATGAACAAAAGTACCACGGATTTTTTGTCTGAAGTTTAGAGTAAAGTTGGTGCCCACCGTAGTACCACAAACAAATGTCCAAAGCTCCTAACAAGACACTACCATACTTTAATACTTTATAATAGAAATAATCAATTTAATTTATAAAAGAAACTTAATCAAAGAAGATTAAGTTTCTGTAAGATATTGTACTGTTTCCCTAAGGTCCGCACAAAATAGGTCGGCGGTCCGAATCCGGACCGCAATCCGCCATTTGATGACCCCTGGCCTACAACCGAAAAGATTCAAGAGCTCTAGTAATATAGACTTGGTTAACTTTATGATGAATTTTATTTTCAGGGCGAGTGCTACCACCGCGCAGGATTTGGAGGTAGACAAGAAGTTTGTTCTTGTACCAAAGACCTGTGCAACGGGGCAGAAACAACTACATTTGTCACTACTCTTCTCACTGCAACCGCCCTGGTCTACGCTATTAAAACTGTTTGCGAATGATTGAAGAACAAATGGAATTACTACTGAAGTAATAAATTAAATATGTAAATAAAAAAAAAACAATGTATTTGTTTGATGATTATGTGACGATATGATAGGATGACTGTTTATTTTTTTAGACGCTTTAAATTTTACATAAAGTCAATCATTCTGATTGACTTCATTTCATTTATTTGTTCAAGCATAACATTTGCACTTGTCTTCACGATAATCAAATAATGAAGAAACAATTAATGAAAAATTTACCAAGCATTGCAAGCCTACACTGAAAAATGAATACCGTTGAGTTGCTGAGAAAGATCAACTAAGCGTAGGGTCTGCCATCCAAATATCTTAGTTATCCGAATATTAGTCAGTTATCTATATTATCGGGATTTCAAAAGTATATTACCACCTATACCAGGGATCGGCAATCTTTTGAGTCGCAAGAGCCTCGCCAAAATTACAATTTACTTTTTTAAGTTTATTAAGTTTTAAAAGAGCCAGTTGTTCGTCGTAGAAAGAATTTGATGACAAAATATTTTGGGATACCCCATACTTGGAGTTGTTGCGGATGAAAATATGAATTAAAATGTTGTTCGCCGTAAAAAGAATTGATGACCTTTGTTATGTGATAACATAACACAAAAAACATGACTCATGCGGCGTTACCTCGCTCTGTGGCGTTCCTATGACGTTGTCACGTTCAACTATCGTCAGTAAATCGTCTTTACAGACAACCGATTTTTTTTTAACTTAAACTTTAAATAAAATTTGTGTATGGAACTAAAGAGCCACAACTTCACATCCAGAGATCCGCATGTGGCTCGCGCGCCGCAGGTTGCCGACACCTGACCTATACCTATATTATATTGCAAAAATATATTAGCATGTGTATATTAAGGGTTCGCCCAGTGGTCAACATTTGAACATAGTCATTTATTAAACATTTGAAAAAAACTTTGTTTTTTTTTACTCTTATACATTCCTTCATTGTATTTCTGAAGAAATACACTTTTATATTTAATTACAATACTAAACCATTTAGTACCTACTGCCTATCATAGTAGGTAATCCAATAAAATATAAGTAAATCATCCTGACAATCCTGACAATCCTGACAATCCTGACTTCTGAGTTGTTTTCGACCCAAGAGAAATAATTGTGTGATGAGCACGATGATTTGTCCTATGCCGGGGTGTAATTTATCTATAATATGTATGTATTTAGTAACATATAAATATGTTTATCAGCAGTCCGGTTACCATAGTACAGGCTCTGCCTAGTTTAGGATCAGACGGCCGTGTGTGATGTTATGTCAAGTTATTAATAATATTATCTACAAACCAAAAAAATATAGATACTATTTCAACTTCATATATTAAACTAAATACTTTAAATAAGCGATTAATTGAAGTTAAATGTTTTACGAAATTGACTTTAAATATCTGCGCAATCCTTGGGTATCTGTACAAATTCAAGTTTGTTTAGGACTTGGAGGGCCTCTCTAAACCGGACAGGGGCAAGGCCCTCCGCACGCAACAGTGTGGCTTTCTTCTGCCAAGGAAGCGGCCAAGGTCTGCCGGGGTTCTCGGGGACTTCTTTCTAGGGTATACCCGAGTCCCTTGCAATAGACTCAATAGTGACGGAACGAGGTTTTAGTCGGTTCGATTCCTACATTCCACTTCACCAGTAGCTATGGTAAGGTGGTGAACCGTGGTGGTTTCCAGTTGAAAAAAAGGACATCAATATACAGTGTTGTAAAAAATAAATAACATACACACGTACGTGAGGGTTGAAACTACACATATTTTTAGACAGGTTCCGTTATTAAATTCACGCAGGTTTCAAGAGCGCGCTTTTACACAATGATTCGGTTATTAAAGATTCTAAGATCGAAGAAGTCTAAGAGCACGACTTAAAAGTGGGTAAAATCCGTTTATATGTAAAAAGCTAACTTACAAGTCGGAAATCTTAATTTGTCATCTAAAACCTGTTAAATTTGGTTGCTTTCATGGACGTAGATTATGTTCAAGAACCATTTATTTATCACGCTTATGAGCGCAGTTGCCAAGAACTCTTTTCTGAGATCGAAGAAGTCTAAAAGCACAACTTAAAAGTGGGTGAAATCCGTTTATAGGTAAGGGTAAATAGTTAACTCACAAGTTAGAAATTTGAACTTCAATTAATTCTTAAGCTCGTCATCTAAAACCTGTTAAATTTGCTTCCTTTTATGGACGAAGGACGACTTTCGGGGCGCATTTTCCGAGAACTATTGTAACGTCAGGTGTCACGGGGTCAAGTCAAGCATGTCCTGGCAACTCGGGTAAAAAAAATTATTTTGTTAAAAAGAGTCATCTTCACCTCATACAAGTGATACATTGAAAAGTGTTATTCTAGGTTATCATATTTTTCCATGATACATTTATGGTATTTTATATAACTTGTCAAGTTTGTACTCACGTTTTGTCAAGGTTGTCTTTTTTAATCATTCCTTGATTCATGTTAATTGTAAAAAGGTAAAAAAAGGCATTCATATTTAAAATATTAAATTATTGTTTCAAAGTAAAGTGTCTGTGTGCAATGCACACACGGCAGAAGTGACACTTCAGAAAAGTAGCCTACGAGAGAGTGAGAAATAAAAAGTAAAATCAACACAAATAATTTACTAATGTTAATAAACTTAATTTTAGAGTATTTATATAAAATTTATTGGTCAAATTAATACATATGTGTTAAATAATTAATATAAATTAATTAATCAACGGATTTTAATACGCAAATGCACAAACATTACACCACGTTGACATGTACGCATTTTCTGAAGGCTTCGTAATACGCAAAGACAAAGATTATAGGAAACACTGGTATTTATAGTTTATCTCATTCTCTCGCAGGCTAATTCCTATTTATGAATGTTTCTCTCTTCTCAAAGATTTAGAAAACACTGTATACTTGTATTCCATCTCATTCTCTCGCAGGCTAAATCCTATTTATGAACGTTTGTCTTGTATGTCACATTTTAGTGCGAGTTTTTTGTTGTATAGAATTTCAAATCACAACGATTCTATTCAATGTGTTGACATTGACAGTTTTCTAGGTTTATAATAATAATTTAAGACTGGCAACACTTACCTGTTAGCGTCACATTTTCTTATAGATATATACAATAATATATATATATATATATATATATTGTATTATTGACTCATTGACTCGGACTGACTCTATCCCGCGCGAAGAATCAGCGCAGGAATTCCGCCAATGTCAAGTGTTTTATAATAATTATACAAATTAAATAACAAAAACATAAAAATAGACATCTATTCGTCCATCTTGAAAAAAACTCCCCTTTTCTTACAGAGCACATTATATATTATATTTTTCAATTTCAAATAATTTATTAAAATCAGAAATAAATATATAAAATACTAGCAGTGCCCCGCGGTTTCACCCGCGTAAATCCCGATCCCGAGGAAATATCGGGATAAGAAGTAGCCTATATGTTAATCCAGGTCTTCAGCTATCTACATACCAAGTTTCATCGCAATCGGTTCAGTTGTTTTGGCGTGAAAGAGTAACAAACATCCATACATCCATACATCCACACATCCATACATCCGTACATCCTCACAAACTTTCACGTTTATAATATTAGTAGGATATATTTTGGAAACATATTTACTAAAAAATATAAGAAAAACCACATAAACTATATGCCAAAGTACAAACCAAAAATTTTGGACCACTGAACTCGAGTAGAGCCCCGGCTGCCGGTGGTGATATGCACCGCATGATATGGACTTATAAAACTCAATTAATGAAAACGTCATATTATCGGGCTTCAGAGTTCTGAACTAACCTTATTGCATAAAGCGTTCGTTTGGTGTCTCTGTTTCAGGAGCTTGAACCAGCAACACGGCTGTCGGATCAGGTACGGGTACGCTACCTGCTGAATGATACTGTAAATGACAAGATACGCTCTGACGTACGGAATAGCTTTATTGTCCCTTCTTCATCGCAAACTATGAGTTTGGTTATTAACGAGACGCCATAGTTGCTACCTTTTGATGAAGTTGTGGAGAGTGAAGCTATATCCGTGAGTACCCAATACAATGCGAGACTAAGGAGCGCTTTGGAGGATGCGATTCTGGGATACAGGGTTGTAAATTACCAAATTAGACCACGTTTATCCCATTTACCTATGCATAAAAGAAAGATAGCGCTGGTGTGTGCCCTGGATTCACTTTTGTCTGACTATTTAGACAATAGCGAAGATCTTAGTGACACACACTCTACTGTGCGACTGTCGCAGTATGTCGAGTAGCGGCAGTTAATTTTTTTGTAAATACCACTACTACTCGAGCCAAGTCTACTGTACCAGGCTGGCAGTGTAGAATTGAGCGTCGTATTGCTTAGGCTAGGACACCCATCAGTAAGCTAATTTGCTTGTGATTGGGCAACACGCGGCCAAAGGTGATTCGACTTGTGAAACAGGCATTTTTGGGGACTTACACCTCAACAATACATGTCATGTGTCACAGAGCGCATAGACTTTCTAAAGCAAAAATTTTATGCGTGGGCAAATAGGATACGACTGAATTGATCAGAATTGATGTTAGAAACTTATACATGGTTGGTAGGCATGTGATAGGTCTATAGTTTTTGAGATCCATGTCACTACCGGATTTATAGAGTAAGTGGGTAATGCCAGTGGTCATAAAATGGGGTAATAATCCTGAATCTAAAGCTGCTTGGAATTAAGATGCCACATGAGCATGTGAGCTTTGGAACCACTTAAGCCAAAAGTTTAAATATCTTTAGAAGTTACATGACAGATATTAAATTAATTATTACATGTATTGAAATTCTCTTTCAATAGATACTCAGCAGCAATGGGGGAAGGGTTCAAGTGTTTAGTAGTTACGGCTGGAGTTTCTATAAATAATTTTTCAAACGCAGAAGCTACATCTAAATCTGAACTAATCGGGGAATTATTAATATTCAAGAATAATGAAAGTCTTTATGTTTATGTTTTCCATTCTCATTATTAATGATACTCAAAGTCTTCTTATTTTATTGCTGCCGTTTTGAATTTTGGAACTTTAATAATTTTTCTTCGCAATTTGGCAAACTTTTTAAATAACTTAGAGTTTTGTTTGACATAAAGCAGAAATGAACCTGTTTGATTATAACTTCTTTCTTCATAAAGATCATAAAGTTGCTTTCTGCTATAAATATGTCAACAGTTGCCCATACACTGAAGGCTGCAGTGCCTTTGACTCAAAGAGTATACAAACACTTTGACTTACGAAGTAACTATTATCTTACCTGTGCTTTGACTGAAATTGTCTTGGGAATAAATGATGAATTAATTTCAGTACAATAAGATTTAAACAATTAATTACGTATTTTTTTTTGGGTCATCACTGTAATTCAGATAAGGCAATTTGCTTATAAGTTTATTTTGGAATCCCTCAAAGCGTCTTGCAGTTTTAGGCACAGCAGTAATATTTTTACTTACAACACTTCTGCCTTGTTTAGGAAACGCTATAATTTGACCACAGTGGTCTGAATCCAATTGAATAATTATATATATTATATATATATAGGTACATTACCGATACTGATCCGAAAATCACCTATTATGAAAACAGATAATTGCATGGCTCTGCTTTCCTATGAGTTACGTTACTACCTTTGAAAAAAAAACAGAATTATTGCATGTATTATTATACGATGCAACAAAACAATTAACATTTAAAGCTAAGACAGTACGAACAGAAAATAATTACTTATATAGTCCGCTGATAGTATCTTAACACCTCAACATTAAAGTTCCTACAAAAGAACAGTTTGCAAAAAAAAATAATTAATAAGTTGGAGGTATGGCAAATATACTTCCTTTTAAATTGGGGCCGACAACACACCTAATCTCACATTACAGAAGACTTCAGTTAGATATCCTGTGTCATTCGTGGAAGAGCCATGCTTCAGCACGTATGGGCCGGCTCGACGGGAGTGATTCCACGGCCTCACAGAAAACCGTCAGTCAAGCAATGCTTGCATTGCTTTTCGCCGCGTGAGTGAGGTTAACAGAGGCCCTAACTCTTCCCTCTCCCCCTCTTCCCGCTCTTCAATCCCCTCCCCCCTCTTCCCCCTTAAAGGCCGGCAACGCACTTGTAACTCTTGAGTTGCAGGTGCCCATGGGCGGCGGTAGTCATTTACCATCAGGTGACCCGTCTGCTCGTTTGCCCCTTATACCATAAAAAAAAACTTCTGCAGATAATTAAATATGCCAAAACTTCAACTCCTGGAGTAACAAAATAAAAGGGTGTTGCGAATATTTATAGGAGTAACCGCTACTTCCAGGCGACCCGAGTGTTTGTTGCTAATAGCACATAGTCCAGTACGTTACTTTCCAATTTCCCGTCGGTAGGTATATGGCACACGGGTCCATAGTCAATAGGTCATCTGACAGTATTGTAATTTTATAATAATCTTTATCAGTACATTGGCAACGTGTGGAAGCAGCAAATTAATAATCGACACAAATACCGAATAAATAAAAAGCTAAATTTATATTTCGTTTACACAATTGTTGCCGAGATTTATAATCATTTAACGTGTTGACAGTACAACTATGCAAGGGTTATACAATAATAACATAATTGTAATTACGAAACAACTAAAGCATCAGATAAACTAACACGTTACGGTAGGTCGTTGAGTAATCAAAACTGCACAGAGTTTGCACTCTTCGGCTTTGGCCATAATTCTGAAAAGCAAAAATAGAAAACGTCATGAAACAAATGAACCAAATCATATGGTTGGTTTCATTTCAATTATTTGGCAAGTCATACATTATCCAACTCACATTGAAGGTAGTGCATAAAATATCATGATTATAAACGTTCTTTATGAAATCTAGACAATAAGCAACAGTTGTGAAACCTGGAATCATCTAAATCGTGTTAAATCATATTGGTTAATACGTAAGAATAAAAAAAATTGTTTTTAAAACTTAGACACGGATGCTTTGACAATCATTATATAGGTAATATTTAATATAATATGTATTGAGAGTATTAAAATCCTTCTGAGGAAGGACTGTGGTGTTATTAAATCGGTGAGTAGATAAACTTTATATTTTCAGTAGACTTAAGATTTCTACGAGATACAATTAACAATTCTATACCTATCTAGGTACTACTTAAACGATGTAATAGGCTAAAAGCAAAGTAGTAATAGTATTCTTAAGAAATTCTAGATAATAGAAGAAACTAAAGTTAATGAGAGAGTTTATAATTCAGAGAGCCTGACATCGGATACCAACTAGATTCAGCCAAAATTATAATCAGTACGTCACATTTGATAGAGATGACCCGATTAGCGTCCATAAATAAAAAAATTGAAAAGTTTAGAATTTGTTTAAAAGAAATATTGAGCTACATATTGCTATCAAGGATTGTAAAGCAGAGGTAAAAATAAAAAGACGAAATCTCAAATTTCAATAACTTTTTTTAATCCATTATTTTCCGTTCAGGCTACAGTTTTTTACAATAAGTTTCAAGTCCAATGTTGTGATTTGGGCTACCTTAAAATAGTCTCCGAGATATTTAGTCATCTCAAATCGAATTTCTACACTTCTATCGCTATTTTAAAACGTTCTATTTGAAACATGATTGTAGACATTTACAAGCCCAATGCAAGAGTATGGTGGAGTCTCGAGCAAGTCGGGGGAGTACCGTGATGGGGGTCCTGAAGGAGTGCGGGAGCGGGGCATATCGCACCAGGGTGATGGCTACCAGACCCAACATCAATATACCATGATGCAGCAAAAAAACTATGGTAAAGTGTCTTCCTGAATAGTCTTATTCACAATTAAAAATAAACTGGGATAAGTTCTAATTGATTGAAGTTCTAGCTGTTCTCCACGTGGTAGGGACTATGTTTGAATACTAGTTATACTTGCCTCAGCATTAAAAATGTTACTTTTATCATTAACCACTAAATTGCAACACCATTTTAAAACTTGACAACGGGTCTCAATGGTTTTGATTTCCAACACTTCGACCGGTTTGCACCGACTGTGCCTCTATGAAGCGCCGATTTTGGGCACGGGTGTAATTTACTCTCCAAAGTAGCCACCAAACCTACGATATCCGAAAGATGTATGAGGGAGAAACAGAGGCAGATTATCAACTAGAAATCTCGTCAGCAGCTATGTTAAAGACAGTGTTTATTCAAGTTGAAAACGCTAGTGGAGACCTAACGAGGGTAGTTGCTCCACTTTGAACAACGGTGAGCTGACCTTAGCTCACCCATAATCACGATTGTTAGAAGTCAATCTGAACGTCGGTAAAATAATGGTTTTTATTTACCTCTAATGGATCGCTTAATTTTAGTATTCCTTTTTTTATAGGATGCTCCAGCAAAGATTTATCAGACCAAAACATGGTAACTTATTGCCGTGTTGCAACAGGCATCTACGAAGCAACCGCATCAAATCAGTCGTACCAAAACCCAAGGTATTAATATCCAGTACAAGATTTGTCATTCCCTTAAAATAAATATTGAGTGTCCCTATCATTTTCAGATATAACAATCCATCGGCCCCTACCTTTAGTTCACCGCCAAATTCACCTCTTGTTGGCCTAGTTTTTGATCCATCTTCACCCAACTACAGTGGCACTGGGATGATAGGAGAGCGTAACGTCAACGCAGACAGGCGATCACAAAGCTCCTGGTCCATCTCCAATCAAGAACCGATCGGTACTGGTGCGAAGAAGAAAATAGTTAAAAGTCAAGATAAACGCAATGCTTATAGCGCTGACCCTCGATATCATGAAAGGTACAAGGATACTACTGAATCTGACCGTCATAGGAAGGACAGAAATTTGACTTCAGAATCTACATCCAGCCTAGATTTCTTTGTTGAAGGAGAAAGAATGGTATCAGAACTTTGCAACATACCCGATTCTCGGTCTGATTCTAATAATCAAAAACAAAATCAAAATCAGAAATCAACCAATCTGGAAGAAGACAAAAATAAACCATCCGTATCATCAGAAGTATTATTATCTGTACTAGATAAGATTATTATACATGATCAGATACCAATCCAAATCGTTCAATTGGCTGTAGAAGCATGCACTGATGCAGAGAACATAGCAATTGCTCACCACAACAGACCATGCTTTAAGAATATACACTCAATCTGCGCTAAAACTAGATCCAATGTTCAAAAGCCAGATAGTGCTGTTGCTAATTTACATTCTCAGGGTATTCCGTGGGTAATTAAAAATTTTATTTTCTCCTTTGTAAGAATTTTAGATGGTTGGAAAGGAGTCAAGGAATTACTCAGTGAAAAGCATGACACGTTTTCTAGAATCGAAAATAAATACTACAGCCCTAATATAAGAGAATGTTTTGT
Source organism: Callimorpha dominula (assembly GCA_949752705.1). Classification (NCBI taxonomy): domain Eukaryota; kingdom Metazoa; phylum Arthropoda; class Insecta; order Lepidoptera; family Erebidae; genus Callimorpha; species Callimorpha dominula. The sequence continues at coordinate 3,601,542 of OX457007.1, read as the reverse complement.
GCAATGGCAGGCTGTTACCAAAGAGATGTTGACACATATTTATAAGACATTTAAGTGTCTAGACCACGGATTTACTATGGAACAGAAAAGTTTTACGCACAATTATTATGCGACAAACTCAGCAGTATCACGAAATCAGAACCAGAATAAATTTCAACCAGTGAAGCCGCACGCTAGCACTCCGCGACCTGTCAATGTTTCTCCGCAGCCTTTCAACGCAGTTCAACCGCCATGGATACAGAATCAATCTCAAACGGCAACTCAAAGCTTCAACGAAGGTCCCTGGCCTGCTCGATCCGGAGTTGCTTACAAGAAACATCCTGTAGTGCCTCCTCCAAACTCCCACAATTTCTATCCACTGAATGATCAAAATGAAATTGACAGCTACCAAAAAGCGCCATATAAATGTGACCCGTGCAGTGTTCGCGAAGCAAAACCACGCCAATCGTGGACTATTACTAATATTCCTGACTTTCGAGCCTTGGAAGGCATGTGTCATGCAGACCAACGAGAATTGTATACTCAATTAAAACACAAAATGGATGCAGAACTTGGGAAAGCACCGGGGCAACCGTTGATAGGAAACTTGCCCTGTGATCTACTGCAGCGAAGAGATATGGAACTAAAAGCTAAAATGATACCTTTGAGCCATGTGGAGAAGACTTTAATACCCAGCATGGCGACTGGTAACGATGTACGAGGCTGTTATGTACAGAAAAATAACAGCTGTGGCGATACTAAAGAAGAAGCTGATTTTTTTGCAGCGTGGGGTCAGATGGTCCAAAAAGAACCTAGCGATTTTATAACTCATCACACTCACAATATTCAAATACCATCAAATGTTGTGACGATTTCAAATAATATTTCTGGCCCCGTGCAATTCATTGATCCTGAAAATGATGAGTTTCATGAAATGTCCAAAGTTTATATGAAGCCTGGAAGCTACAAAGTACCTATAAAACCTGCGGATCCTATATCTCCGTTTATTCAGAGCACTTCACAGGATGTTGTTTACGATAGCTCTGTAGGAGACGATATTCCACTTAAAATGAAAGTTGCATTTCCACCAGTGACACTAGCACCGCAACCTAAATACAATATTGAATCGTGGCCGTGCTTGATGTCTAGACGTACTGATGATATCTTTGGTGAGGAACAAAAAATTATGCCAAGGCATGGTATACCTTGTTTGGATATCAGGGCCGCGGAATCTTTGGATCTTCTCAGTTCGATGACATCGGACCGCGCATGGGAAGCTGCTAAGCAATCAGCTCCAAAACTAATGGATTTTATCCACGAAGGGTCAAAATCTGACACGGCGCGATTGTACGATGCTTTAGGTTTGAGCGTAACTGATGAGTTCCCAGATGATTTAAAGCAAGTAAAGCTTTGTATGGATCAAAACGATGCCTGGTCCACTGGATTATCTAATCATTTTATGTCAAAGGACCTTACTAGTGTGTGGAATGAACAAACTACAGGTAAAAATGACTATTTACTTAATAAAAGCCAAGATCAGACAACGTTTATTGAAGATACTGTAAAATTGCTTAATTCTGAAACCAAATCACTTGAACCAGATGAGCCTCTAGAAATTCTTGAAAACAGAAATGATGAGGAAAAAAAAGAGAACATGCGCTGTCCCAATTTTGATCAATCTGGCAATTACGTGCGCGATGATAATCAAAAAAGGTCTGGTGGAAAACCTAAAGTAGCTGTGTCAGGTATGTGGTATCACCCTAAAAAGAAAAAACCTTTGCCGGCTAACACTGTTAAGAAATTTGAGACGATAATTTCTAATCTCTCGCAAATCACCGAAGCCGCTTTTATTCAACACGATATGGATATAAAAGTGGTAAGTAAGTGTTTTTGTTACGTGTAACACAAACATCACAAAATTTAATCTTATGAAAAGCATATTAATTAACGTGGTTATTAATTTTAGGCACCAAGATTTTATGAGGTAGTTAAATATCCCATGTGTCTTCATGATATATCTACAAAGTTGAAGAATTCTTCTTATGCTGAATATGATCAAGTGGTTCAAGATTTTAGGCGTATTTTCAACAATGTCAGACTTTATCTTAAGGTAATGAATACTAACGAATAGTAAAATATTTACAATATAATACAAAATATCTAAAGTCTCGCTGAAAATAGAATTATTAAATTTTAGAGCTATCCAGATCCTTCGATGAAAAAAAATGTTAATAAAATTTCTAACGATTTCGAAAAGATGTTAAACGAAGAGTTTCAAAACAAGTGGGAAAATAAGACTAAGTCCCAGGATGTTGCCGATTGTCAAGATAAAATTAAAAAAGATGAAAAGGACGCTGAAATAAATAAATCTGAAATCAAAACTGAGGACAGTAAGAATAATGATCCCAAAACTAGTGGAGATGAGAAAAAGTGAAACAACACGTTGGATTCTTATGCATTTCGGTGAGGCTCTAATGAAATCTTCCTGTTGAGGAGACATTTCGCCATTAAAATTTTTCGAGTATTTTTTTTTGTTTAAACGTTTTTTATTTATATATTTATTTGTTTCATTAATACAGTCGTCCGAAGGTAGTATACTCGCGCAAAATCTGCGAGCATCTGTCTAGAGCGATTCTGAAACTGGTAGATTCTATAAATAGGTTTAAAATAAGCAACCTCTAGTCAAATAGAAAAATTATTTTTTAAACAAATGTCAGTGACGTATCAGAACTTATAATGAATAAGATTATCAATTTAATGTGTAAGTGCTTGCCAGTTTTTCGAATGGACTTTATTAGCTTCCGAGCGACACGGAGCAAAACTTTTCGTTCTCTTGTTTCTCTCATCTTTCCTTGCACGCTTAGTTTGTAATTTTGTCTTGTATACTTGATTTTATTTCTTGCAATTGTTCATTATATAGTAATAATCCGTATTGATTTTATGTGCAGTAAAACAAATTTATGTTTTGATGCAACCGTCAGGTGTAATTTAGTTTCTTTATCCCACATCTCACAACACAATACAACATTTTGCTGCACACTCGTCGAATAGATATTAGTTCTTTTTTATATCTCTATCTGTGATGTATGTTTAGGTAAAAGATGATAATTTCGAAGAATCGTTTTTCACGCTCAATTACTAGTTGTACGATTCTCTTGAAACACGGTGTAAATATATAAACGAGCAGATGTGTAAAAAAATTTACTGAAAAGTTTATGTTACCTACGAAACCAGGTCAATCTTAATAATTGTATTCATGTCATTACTTAATAATTGTACATTATTTTTTTACAAGCATGCCTATAAAATTGTTTGGAGGAGTCGAAGCGTGCCGTGAGAAATGTGGCGCTTAATAAATATATAGATTTCTTTAGTGTAATTGAGTTCATATTTCTTACGATACGCATACTGGTAAACTACTGTTGGTGTCTTTATATATTATATGTACGTGCAAAGTTATTTTTTAATCTAATTTGTTCGTTTGGTGTTCCACATTGGTATTAAATATTTTTTTAAATAATTTTTGAGTCCATTTTACCTGCCATAGAAATAAGTGAATTGCTTACGACGACGTCAACTTTCGATGTAGTTTCGACAAGGGCCCACCCGAAGGTTGATTAATAAAATTCAAAATTTCAAATTTGACGATATTAGAGTTAATTTTAAGTATTCATTAAGTTGTGATTTTATTATTTAACTTATTTATCTAAAATTATGGCAAGGAACTCCTATGATAATAAAAGAGTTATTTTTGTACTTGGTCGTTTGATATTTGTTCATAGATTCATAGGATTCATTACAGCCAGGATGGGCGTTCCTAATGTGTGAATATGCCTAAAGAGTATACACAAGGGACGGGTTATACACTTATACCCCAAACACATTCATACAAGCCACGGCATAGATACTTTATTCGAAAAACGTGACGTGCTGCCACCAGGCTGGGAAAGTACTCGTAGGACTTCCAAAAGGTCCAATAAAACCACAGGACCAAAATTAAGAAAAAATTCAAACGGTCATAACTTTAAACGAATGTTTTTTTAAATTCTTTTTGTAACTGCATGCTAGATTGATTCAGTGATTTCAGTAGTGTTCCTTTTTCAAATACACCTGTATAAAGTATATAGCTGTATATAAAGTATATAGCTGCGCTCCGCGATTCCAGCTAGCTACACCAGCTATGTATATACATAACAAGTTTCATCGCAATCGTTTCAGTAGTTTTTGCGTGTAAGAGTAACAAACTTCCATACGTCCTCACAAACTTTCACGTTTATAATATTAGTAGGATAGATTCATCTGTCGCGACTGTAAGGTAAGTTTCTTTTAGGTTAATTTAATTTCTTGTAGTTTTTCAGTAGTGGTTTAAATTCATAAGAATAAGCTATAATCACTCGTCAACCTCACATATAAGGGTACACAACACGATTACGCGCCACACAAAAACCGAATGCATATGCGGTGGGGTTCGCGAGGATGCGTCAGATAATTTCTCTCTAAAAATGCCTGCTAACCACGCATTGTCGCATTAATGTATTTGCGGGCTCTGCTGACTAGCGTAAATGTCTCGAATATCTACCATCAACTCTGGTTTGATAGTGTTTTCTGTTCACCATGTTTAAGCTGTGATGTTACAAAACCTGTATCGTGGATTTTTCGGAGCCACAGAGGTAAGTAGGTACTGAACTCTGTTATAAGTAAATAATTATACATTAGTGAGCAATCTATATATAATAGTTGCAGAGTAGGTTCGTTTGTTTGTGTGCGCTATTCCAGTTTCTTTTTTTTAAGCTTTTGCTAATATTATTAAATGGTGCTAGCGACAATAATAGTAAGCTATAGTCTAGAAGTACCGTTTGACGTTTCATACTTTTCAAGCTGAAACAACTTTGTATAGGCGTAACTCAACTCAACACAATTTCAATAACCTTTTCCGTAAAACCATGGAATTACGAAGCTATTTTTATTTTATCACAAGATGTACAATACTTAATGACTAAATTCTAACTTAAATCTTTTAAACAAAGCAAAATAACCAAAACATAGAATAGATAGCTTTTTCTTTAGACTTCGTTTCAAAGTCACGTAGTTAGGTCCTTTACCGTATTGTTGCGACTCTTCAAATTCACTTGTATACGAAAAATCGTTAAAATGTACGAATAATGAAACTTATTTATAACGAGTCTTTTTCAATCCAAACATCTTTTAGTATTTAATAATATTTCAATTTCAGCTGACATCCAACTGTCAACGAAAACGCATAATTAAAATTAAAAGTATGTGAGTTAATGTAATTTTAAATAAATCTTTGTTGGTAAAACCTCTACAAAAAACACTTTTTTTTTAAATCTGGCAACACTGCCAACTATAACCTATGCAGTCTCTCGCCATCTTTATCATCATAATCACCATCAATATTTATGGGGCCAAAATCTAAGGAAAAAAGGGAACTAACATTAATAAAATATTTAGTTATTTTTCAACATAATACTTACTTCGTGAAAATGAATAATTTTAAGTATGCCTATCATCAATCTGTCAGAACTGTCAAACGGAACTTCTTAGACTAGATGGACTATAGTTATAATAATAATTATAAAAGTAGGCAATACGTTTTTTCCATACACTCTAAAAGTATTCTATGTGGATAACGAGTTCAAAAATTGGCAACACTACCAGCTCAAGAGTTAATGTAGTTTATATGTTTGGTACGATTCTCATGAACTCACGAAGTCACGATATTGGGAAGTTGAGTTGTAGTTCGTGTGAAAATCACACAAGCTTTTAATCTATGAACATAAAACGCCAAACGTTACATTTTCGCGAGACGCAAACAGATCACTTTCAATCTATCAAGTATCTGAATTAGGTAGATATTACAATTACCAACCAAGCCAAATACTAAAAATATTAAATATTTATAATTACTAATAACTTACTCGCTTTAATTTGTAAATTCAAAATTATGAGTACATAACTGAAGCGATTATGTTGGCACAAAAAAAAATTGTACAGTCTACTTCTAGCACTCTAGGGCAACGCTTAGGACTTAAGTGTTTAGATTGCCCTTAACAATACGTATTGACGCTGATCTCTATCTGATTACAAACATATTAACTTCGTCGTAATTTTTTTATAAACGTAAAATATAATAATGTAAAAGATCCGTTCAAGAGGCGCCAAACAGTAACGGATACAGATCTTTTTACTCTCTCGGATATCCGTGGGTACGGATACGGATTTCTGGCAGATCACTAGTACCATGTCATTTCCGTTAGGGTGTATACCAGTAAGGATTGACAACGACCACTAGAACAGGGTCTGAGAAGACAATTCCCAAGTCATAAGTTTAGGGTTTAACAATCTAACGACGAAGGTGACCAATAATGACATTTTCTAGTAGCCACTGAAGAGCTCTACTATCCGCTTTCTGACTCTATCATCAGATCAGCTCTAAATTAATGCCAAATTATACTTATACTAGCAACCCGCCCCGGCTTCGCATGGGAACAAATTATACACCTAAACCTTTCTCATGAATCACTGTCTATTAGTGAAAACCACATGAAAATCCGTTCAGTAGTTTTTCAGTTTATCGCGAACAGACAGACACGGCGGAGGATTTTGTTTTATAATATGTAGTATTTACATAAATATTATACTTACAAAGTTTCATTTCGATACGATTAGCGACTATTTGAAGTAGGTTGGTTAAAATTGACTTCCAAAATTTGTTTACATACCTGGTTAGTTACAAGTGAAGCTATTCAAAGCGTGTTAATAAAAAATAATACAAAATATGATGGCTGAGAATTGGGTTTTCTACCCTGCTATTATGGAAATTGCAAACACCAAACTGTTTTCTAGTCGCGCCTCCGCAGAATAGTAATCGCGTATTGTTTGGTATTATCATGTACCTATTAAGTATTGGTATTTCAAACAATTAGGTACCTTGTATCTCCTTTCCGTAAACTACGTATAAATTTACCGCGTCACGTCGCATCATCATTAATGTAGAAAAAATCATATTATTATATTCTTGTTCGTAAATATTTCTAAAAAACTTAAAGCTTTAAAAATAAAATATAGTTTTCTTTCTCGTTTATTGCCATAGGAACACTTAAAATGAAATTATTTATTTATTTATTTATTATATTATTATTATTTTCATACATTTTCTTCCAGTATCACATTGTAACTACTAGGGTATACCTACCTACTTATATATCATGCATGACAATGACATAGGTATTACCTTAAATTCTCGTAAATATACGTACCTATAAATCTTCTTGGCTGCGGGCTGCTTCGTTATCTCTGGAACCGATTGGAAGCGCTGGACAACGTAACAAAAACTTCCGTTTTCGAAGTTTCTATACTGGTAAATGCAGAAAGGGCATCCCGTATGCTTCTAGAGGGGGATGAGTTTACCTTCCTCTGATTTCACGAGGTTACCACAAATCCGACCAAGACCTGCCGGAGCTTGGTGAGTCATTTATAGATACGCCGTATTACTTCATTTAAATGGGTTGTAAGTACACAGTCTTGACCTCTACGGTATAGTCTTATCCGAAGGATTGAAATTAAAAAATGGGAATTTATATTTATTATTAAATGGGACAGAATTTAGAATTAAGATTCTAAATTCTGTCCCATTTAATAATAAATATAAAGAAAGAAAGAAACTTGAAAAGAAGTGACTTCAAAATAAAAAAACACAAGAAATGGTGCTGCAAGTATTTACAGACGTCGATAACCGCTTCAATTTCCTTATCAAACGGGCCGTGTTGGTTTGAAAAAATAAATCATATAAAAAAATTACCACTTACTAGGTGTGTACATAAATCACATTTCTGCGAAAACATTTCTAATATACTGTAGTAAGTAAATACTTACATTAAAATAGTGATTCACCCAAGGATTCACCAGCCATAGTTTGAAAGGACAATGACTTTTTATCACTCTAAAACCACAACAATCACGGCCCACATCAAACTTCAATAAATTTATATACAATACTCGTTACTCAGCCATTGTCCACAGATTATATTAATTTCGCGCCACCTCGTCCTACGGCTACGCCGCACAGTGGTTCTGTTTTGAATATTAAGTGGAATTAAGACTAAAAGTGAAATTTTAAAACTATTTTTAGAAAACAGATGGCTACTTTTTCTAAATACTTTTTCCACCGACGTAGAAGATATACGTAGGGTAGGAGAATATTTGTTTAAGTATATTTGTGTAAGTTTTAATAATGTACACAAATCTCGTTAAACGTGACGCGAAATAACAGAAAAAAGATACAAAAAACTTCTTTTATTGTACATTTTGCGGAGTGTAGTCATTTCTGTTTCTTGAAAAAAATACATTACTTCTTTATTATTTCATGTTATTGAAAATAAATATTATAAACTTAAAATACATCTTTATATATAAACATATTTTGTCCGCGATGAACTCCTAAACGATTGAACTGATTGTAATGAAATTTTGCGAAATGTTTGCAGTTTGGTCCAACTTGAGAGATAGGATAGTTTGTATCTCATTTTATAGTCACACTATATTTTTTTACTTCAAATTACCTAGCCACAGCAACGCATGGCCGGTTAGCTAGCACTTTATATAAACGATAAATGATATTTAATTTACTATGTTTGCTATATTACCACCTTAATTAAAAATGTATAGACCAAAACTTGAGGAAGTTGATTAACCCAGAGATTAATATGTTATTAAACGATACGTCATATAAAAAAGTTGCTTGACGAGTTGCAGTATGTTCTTAAAAAAACAAGTTAAGGTTACGACTTTCAGTTCCAGTATTTATAAAAAATACAACCAGTGTGCACCATTTTAGGAGAAAGTAAAAGCAATTCGAATCAACGAAAGAGCGTTAAAAATTGTCGGTATTTTCCTCCGGTTAAACGCGGTCGGCTACCAACCGCTCTATTAAATTAAAATACGTTTTTATTTGAGAATAATAAATAATATATTATACTTTTGTTTTAAAAAAAAATATATTAAAGTAAATCTGCGTAATACTATTTTTTTGTTTCTTTTTTCTATAAGTGTTTTTAGAAAGTTAAAGTGAAGTGTTAAAATATGTGCATGTATTAATAACTGATTTTATATGTGAGATAATTGGGATTGGTGTTGTGATTATGTAATATTTTTAGACAACGTAAGTTTTATTTTATATTTCTTTTTTAAGAACAAAATAATATGATTTTTTAATTTACAAGTCGTTCGTCATCTCGTCCCAAAACAAACTCGGCACATTGGGACGAGTTGACGAATTTCAAATTCACTGTTTATCAATAAAAGTAATTGTATATTATGGGATACTATAGTTGAATATATTTTTGGTCAGTGCATTTATTTAGAAGGATAAATAAATATTTTATTAAACGCGTATAATATCTTAGAGACCTTAGATTATATATAGGACCTATATATAATCTAAGCTTAGAGACATTGTAGACGGTATACGAGTATAGTCATTATAATTATGGTTATTATTAGTCATAGGCACAATAAATAAGTAGCTATATGGGATATACAGGTATCATCGCATTGAGCGGATCTGCGTCACAAAGTTCAATAACTGGAATAGAACTTGGAAATCATAATAACCTCACACATCTCACACATGGCCGTCTGCTTCCAAACTAGGCAGAGCCTGTACTATGGTAACCAGACGGCTGATAAACATACTTATATATTTCAAAAGACAAATATTATAGATAAATTACACCCAGACACAGAACAAATGATCATGCTCATCACACAATTATTTGTCCTGGCCCAGCAGTCAGGATCACTAACCACCAGACCAACAGGCCAGTCATTATTTAGTTGTTTTCTCCTCCGATTGTTATTTTTGGGGGTTTATATTTGCTACGCTAGAGGTAAAATAAAAATACCTGTGTGAAAGTGTGAACCACTAACACTACTACTATTGTAAACAATCTTACTACTATAATAAATGCGAAAGTTTGGATGGATGGCTGTTTGTTACGCAATCATGCAAGAACAGCTGAACTGATCTGATAAATACATAAACAAAACAGAGATAAATTATAGTCTGGACAGTCTAGACTAGCACATTGGGTTTTTATCCCAGCATATGAATGATATCCAGAATATATAAATAATCTAGAACTCCATTTTTTCTATTTTTATAAAGGAAAATTGCCATACGCAGCGAGCACGTAGCCCGTTTGATAAGCGTTTACCGGTGTTTAAAATTACGATCGGTGTTTAAAGTCGCCGTATGATTTTGAACATCGTTATGTACCTAGTCATTCTAGCAATATTATAAACTGACGAGAACTTGTAAAATGCAACCAACCATTTCTCCATACATTATAATCTATTAATATCAAATTGTGAAAAGAACCCGACATGCAAATATTTACAGACCAATGTCGCAAAATTCAATTTTAGAATCGGATACAAAATATTTTTCACGTGCCATTATACTGGCTGACTAAGCTACCCAAGCATCTCCAGAAGTTTTAAAATTCCTAGTTACTTTTAAAGCTATTTAGAGTCGACTTTCTTCAAACAAGTTTTACTAGTGCTCGCACGGAGAACTAGTAAAACCATTTGAGCAAGTTCGCAAAGTACCTTTGATTAGATTATTATTATTTTGAAAATAAAAAATCAATTTATTACACGCTTTATTTTAGCTTGGCTAGGTATCTATCTATCTATCTAGTAACTCATATATCTAGTGACTTTCAACGTCGTTTTTACCAACTCCAAGAAGTCCGATTTGCATCACGTATCAAGGACCGACGGCAATGCAAGACTAAAAAATAAATAACAGTTAAAAAAACACGCTAGCAAGCCGAACTAAAAAGTAGGAAAAAACCTCAAAATTTTATAACTTTTAAAAATTAATGTAACATTTATGATAATTATGATCAATCATGCCAAGCACCCCACGTATCAAAAAATATTTTTAATTTTTTTTATTCCGGTTTGCTATTAAAGCGTTTTTTTTTTTTTAAGTTCTTAAACTATCACACTGACCTCTATATTATACAAGTACGCACAATAGAGGTCAGAGAACTATCATTTATTTTTATTGATAACACTGAAGCTCGTTAATAGCTACCAGACAGATATATAAAAAAAGGATTGACAAACAGAGAAAAAGGTACGGAACTTTTTTGTCTTACGTATAGATAATTTTCTAATAAAATACTTCCTACTAATATTACACTAGCAGCGCCCCACGGTTTCACCCGCGTAAGTCCCGATCCCGTGGGAATATCGGAATACAAAGTAGCCTATATGTTAATCCAGGTCTCCAGCTATCTACATCCCATATTTTATCGCATTCAGTTCAGTAGTTTTTGCGTGAAAGAGAAACAAACATCCATACATCCTCACAAACTTTCACGTTTATAATATTAGTAGGATATGAACCACGAATGAACACTGTCTCCCAAAATACAGGCTCAAGCCTAGTTTGGGACTCAGTTTCGGTACCTTAAGCGCCTTAGATACCACAATGTATTGTCTAAATCACTGGCCTTGTACCTATTTATTATATTTGTGACAATAAACATTTTGATTTTATTTTATTTATTTTGTTATATATAGACCCTTACGTATAGATAATTGTACAAGAAAGAAATAGCAAACAGTACTTTAAAATGTATCGCATGATTAGTAGCCAATTAAATTAATCAAGCATAATATGTTAACGGACTTAATATTTTGTGTCTCTATGTAGCATCATAGCTCCGAAACGGATGGACCGATTTTGATTTAGTATTTTTTTTTGTTTAAAAGATAACTTGATTGAGAATGTTCAGCCATTCGAAGATCATCACCTCTTTTCTAATCTTTGAAGGATTTTTTGAGTCGGCGGCCATTTTAAATTTTTATTTTGTTTTTAATATACTTCTTAAAACTACAACAAAATATGAGATTCTCTCTTTATAAATAAAGAATAGGTTACAAATTAAGCTCCAAGTAAGCAAAAATGCTTTTGTCATGAGTGGACTAACGTCGATTGTGGAATAGGCAGGGTTCGCGCTTGCAACCACACATTCTCTCTTCAATTTATAAATTAAAATTCTTTTACATATGTTGTTTGTTGGTGTCAATTAATCTGTAATTGTGAAGGTAATAAAACTTGTAGGTGTGCCCATTCTTTCTAACTGTGCAAAGTGTTTTTGCGCGTCAAATAGTCAATGGAGGCCTTGGTGAAGTAATTTAATTCGTAAAACTGCAAGTCAGCTCAGTTTTATTCCATGAGTCGCCTTTGTATTTCTGAACCAACAACACAATAACAGATACAAGTACAAAGCAATCGAATACAAATTACTATTACAGCTATACTTTCACATTAACAATCAAGATTAATGAGCTTCAGTAAGATTATTTATTTTTAACCCCCGACGCAAAGAGAGAGGTGTAATAAGTTTGACGTATCTGTGTGTCTTTCTGTGGCATCGTAGCTCCCAAACAGATGAAGCGATTTGAGTGCGGTTTTTTTTTTTAAGTGAAAACTTTTTTAGGCACGTTTGTGCACTATTGCTATGGGGAAAAAGCACTGAATTCGTGACCGTCATGCTAATAATACATATTTATATAGATCCGCTAGAGGGCGCGCTAATGTAACCATTGCGTTCTGTCAGCTCCTTATTAATTAATGTCACCAACCTGCTAATGTGACGTTTTAAGTTCGCCGTTTAGTTTAAGTTTTCACGCAGTCCCATGACAGCCTATTTTTTTTTAGTTTGAAAGGTGGCTTAATCGAGAGTGATATAATTCAAGAAAATCTGTTCAGCCATTCGAAGATTATCAGCTCTTTTGTAATCGTTGAAGAGATTTTCGAGGGGGAGGGGGGGGGGGGGGGGGGGGGGGGGCATTTGAAATTTTTAATTTATGATATTTAGAAGTTACATATTGACTGACAAAGGCAACTCTTTTGGTGACTGCTCCGCTCGTAAAGGTCGTGGTGTGATGTTAAATGGCCTATAACCTTCTTCAACAATGGGGCTTTCAAATATAACTTCTAAAACCCTGAACAGATTTGGATATATTTGGATTGGAGTATCTTTAGAATCCTTACATCATCCCGAGTGACGCCTACATTAAACAAGATGGCGGCTGTATAGCGCCGGTTTTCAATGTAAAAAATAAAATTCTTGTCAATTCGTTTTTTGGCAGGACAGCCGTGTTTTTTATGTTTGTAAGTGTATAACTGGTTAAAAAAATTATTTTATTTCGAAACTATAGAAATATTTTTAACAATAGCATTACCTAATACCTATTTTTTAACTAACAGCACCTATTGAATTTTAAATTAAATAGAAAGCTGTTACTCATGTAATAATCTATAGTAATATTATGAAGCCGAGAGGTTGTTTATTTCATCACACTAATCTCAGGAACCACCAGCTGGTTCTATTATGTATTCTGTGCCACCAGTTTGATGAAAAATTGTACGGCAATAGGTTGTTTAACGCCTCGTTATGTTCTATAGAGGGCTAGGGGCAGAATCACAAAATTGAGAATAAGTTATTAATCATCATTTCTAAAGGATTCATACTATTAGTAAAAAAACCGGACAAAAGCGAGTGTGACTCGCACACCGAGGCACAGATAAGATAATAGTTACTTCGTAAACCGAGGGTTCCGTACAAACATGTTCATAGGTATCGTCGTCGTCGTAGAAAAAAGTCGACGGATTTGATTTTTAGTAACTTTACAGGAGAGTTCTTTAAAGTTTTCAAATTAAGTTTTACGTAATATTTTAAAAACAGCTGTTTTTATTAATAAAATGTAACTGTGTGTATAAGCTTTGAAAAATGTTTTGTTTTATGATAAAGGATTCGTCAAAAAATCAAATCCGCCGTTTTTCTACGACTGCGACCATATGTAGATTGTTCGTCCATCACGGAAATCGATTCTCGAAAAGTTTTGCCCGTATTTTCAAAGTATCTTTCCCCACAAAATTAGTCCCCAAAACGATAACTACAATATTGGTATCTTTCAAGTCGTTTTGAAAGCCAAACTTGGCTTTGCAGTTCTCAAAATACCCCCGATATACATCGATGTATGTCACAGTACATTTTCTAAGTGCAAAAGATAAGTTTGTAATCACAAATTAACGGCTTTCGGAGTTTTCCTTTTACTGGTGCTGCAGTGCTCTATAGTCATTTTGATTTCCCTGCAAAATGTTAAAATTGGTTAAAATAAAAGACAGCTTATCAAAAGCTACGGCCTGTAATGACCGTATCTTTTAATTGGGATGACTTAAAAGCTTGATTTTCTACAACTTTAAGGGAAAATTCTAATTAAATTAATTTCAACTTGATATCTCTACGCATTGCAAAAAAAAATTTTCTTGTCAAACAGAAGACAACGAAAACGCATCACTTGAGGAGAGTAAGATAGATTTGGATATTGTTTCTTATAAGTTGCTGCGGCTTAGTTGTAATAGTAACAAAAATGAAAGAAATTGCCCAAAAAATTTGAAGATTCTGGATAAAATGAAATTGATTATGAAGTGTTAAACTAGGTAATTAACAACAGGCGCTGGACCATCCCGTATCTAACCCTTACTAGTAATGGATAGGAACCGGTCCACTAATATCAAAGGAACTTCTACATAAAATCATTATTTACACTAGGTATTACAGAAAGACCGAAAGAGCAACAATTGTAGGATATTTCGAGATTGAATACCTCCAGAAACCTTAGAAACAAACAAATTGAACTTCAAAATTGATCGAGGAAGCTACTCGTGTATTTTATAGGAGAGCGAAATGACATGAACGAAATTATAAGTACCTATTTAAAACCGAGGATGTTCACGGAATGTCTGGTCTTGTCGGAAAATATTGGCATAAAAAATCTAAATCATTGAAAATGTAGGAAATTTATTTTTCGGCTGTACACAATCATACTCCTAAAATATGACATCTTTCTGTAACTCCTTATACATATTATAGTTGTTTACCGATTCTCAATAGGACTGATTAATACCTATGTACCTTATCGCGATTATTTCTAGTAAATATGTGAGTTGTATTACAGTTCTAGATAATTTTGCCAACAATACTTTGTTTGTTAGAAAATAAGAATAGGTACTTAGCAGTCGTCATTAAACATCAATAAAAAATATAAAAAAGCTTTCTTTTGCATTCGAATTACTCGATAAGCGTTCTATCGCAGTCGAACCGAGTAGTACAATAAAAAATATACGAGTTGACTTGAGAACCTCCTCCGTTTTTTCGTCGGTTAATTATGTATGTATGTATTATTGCGTGAAGCAAACTCTTTGTACGCATTTTTAGGAAAATTTCGCGGAGCGGAGTAGCGTGAAATTTGGAATAAAGTTTAAAGTGCAGAAATCTAAAAATTTTCAAAAAATGTGTTAGAAATTTGTAAGTACGTAAACACGGCTACATCCAACTATAGGTGTCTAGTATATATATGTTAACATCGTACGGAAAACTATACAATGGCAGGTTCAAGTTATACTGGTAATTGAAATAAAACAAAACATTCATACTTATATATGGTCTATATGTAATGAATTACGGTCGAAATTCGACCACAAGGCCATCTCCATACAAATATACACACGAATAACCACTTAATCATCGTGACGGGTGCTCGCGCAACGCTGAGAGCGTGTGTCCCTATCATAAAGTGTATGTAAATCCATGAACCTCCTGGAGGTCCTAGCCACTATTTCCGAGGACTCCATCCATTCACACACACTGCCTAAAGTAAACCTCTCCCGACACGACCACACCGCTTTCTCTGAAGCTTTCCGCGTCCCCATCAGCCTCTAATTCTCTTCTCCTCGGTAAGAGCTTTGAGCCGAATGAAGGACTGACCAAAGCGCGTCCGCTGTACCTGAAATCCAGTGATAACGATTCCGTGGACCCCTGCAACCCCCGGTACCCGTGTGTTACTTAGTCTCCATGAGTCATTGCTGCGGTATGAGCCGAAAGGATGTCTGTGACTAATGTTGCAATATAAAAAAAGAAACATTGAAGACTGGTACAAACGGCAGTCTTGTCGCTACTTTGGTACTTTAAAAGAAACAGAATAGTATACAGACTGTTACAGAAAGGTGTCGTAAAATTTTAGGAGTGTTGGGTGTTCTCGAATAATAGTTAATTTTACTTACAAAACGCTTTGTTGTGTATGTGCACATTTCTAAACAACATGTTCTGAATTTTCACGTCAATTTCATGATTTTACTTTTATATGTAGACATTTTCAGAAAAATTCGGACATTCCTCAACATCCTTGGTATTAAATACCCATAGTTTCATTGATGTCAGCCGTTTTTCTTACCAAATTTATATTATAGGGGGCAAACGAGCAGACGGGTCACCTGATGGTAAATGACTACCACTGCCTATGGGTACCTGCAACTCAAGAGTCACAAGTGCGTTGCCAGCCTTTAAGGTGGGAGTAGGAGAAGGGGGGGCGAGGGGAGGGTTAGGGCCTCCGGTAAACTCACTCACTCGGCGAAAAGCCATGCAATCTTTGCTTTACTGCTGATTTTCTGTGCCGCCGTGGTATCACACCGATAGAGCCAGCCCTTACGTGCCGAAGCATGGCTCTTCCACGACATGATGGATGAATGTTTGGTACTCAATTACGCCAGAACGGCTGAATGAATTTGGATGAAATTTAGCACTTAGGCATCTTTTCATCCCGGTAAAATGTACGGTTCCCGATCAAAATTTCCACGCAAACGAAGTCGCGGGCAACAGCTAGTAAATAAATGAAACAGTCCGATATCTATTATTATTAGGCAATTATTCAACAAACAATTTGTTTGTTTACAGTGTAAACCACGAATATAATTACAACTGTTAACCTTCTGATAAAATGGCTTTAAATTGTCATAAAAACTTTAGGATATATCTCAGAATTTTACAACAGTAATTTAACATCATATTGCCATTTGTTAACATAAAAACATTGTTTGTTTATAAATATGATGAAATTTTAATTTAGTGCAAATGAGAAGTACAATAAATTGTATAACGAAACTTGCTTGTTATAACGAAAAAACCGGCCAAGTGCGAGTCAGACTCGTACACGAAGGGTTCCGTAACATCGTCAAAGAAAATATTAAGATTGAGCAAAACAAACACGTTTCTAGTAACGGAGCCCCTTTTAGTTTTTTATTTGTTGTTAAACGGCAACAGAAATATACATACTGTGAAAATTTCAACTGTCTACCTATTACGGATAATGAGATACAGCCCGCTAACAGACAGACGAACGGACAGCGGAGGCTTAGTTATTGGGTCCCTGTTGGTTACCCTCGAGTACGGAACCCCAAAAACCTCCTTTTCTAATATTCGGGGCCATAGTAAACAGCGCCATCTAACACCAAGCTAAGCACAACTTGTACAATGGGTTCTAAAACACTAGGTATTTGTTTTGTATATACATACATAGAAACCAGACCAATGCAAGTGGACATATTCATGCATACAATGCATTTAAAATAAGAATAGGAACGTCAATGACCTTAATCTGTCAACTGTCACTTGTAAAGTACGGTTTGCACACAAAACTAATTTATGTAAAATTAACATTTCTTCTACTTTACTATTTTAGCTCTAGTATTACCGACTCTATTGACCTTATAATTTTTAAAATAGTAAGATATCGCCTGTTGGTCTTTGGTTGGATAATTTATTAAGTTTTCAATGTTTTGGTTTATTTTATTAACCAGTATAATTTGAACAGTCATTGTGTAATCGTTCCGAACATGACAGGTCAAAATATATAGGTACTGGACACCTTAAGCTTGTAGGTCATTTTTACATAATTTAAATAAAAAAAAATATCTAATCATAATTTTCAAGTTTTTTTGTTTGTTACAAAATTGATTATTACAAAAATTATTCCTATTTTTATTTTAATCGTATAGTAAAAATATTTGGAATCGAACCTGTTGCCCCTAACGATACAGTCGAATTCTCATCCACCGCATCTGCAAGAATAAACACAGAATGACAGTACACTGTGTAAATTAGGCTTTATATTTATTTCGATACGTCCTCTTGAAATGCCATATCAGTGTTTGATAAGTGGTCTGATAAGCGATGACCGAGCCCACGGTATATAATAGCGGAGTTCTATCGAAGATGTAACAGTTGGTGATGTTCACTTAACAATATTACACTTGAAAATCTTGACGTAACTTTAGAAGTAGGTGCTTTGTTCATACGTTGTTTACTTTTATTTAGTAGATATATATAGTTTATACCTAACTGCGTCCCGCACGGCTTCGCTCGCGTGAACGTATTTATAAATTTTACGCGGAACCCTAATTATTTTTCCAAAATAAAAGTAGAATACGTTACTCCTTATAACACCAGCTACCTGCCAGTGAAAATCGGTACACCCGTTCTGGAGATTAGGCGGAACAAACAGACAGACAGACAAAAAATTAGAAATTGTGTTATGTTATTACAAACAGACACTTCAATTTTATTTATTTGTATAGATTTATTTTTCATCTTTATATTTATGTATTCATCATTGTCGTCAAATCTTGCAATTATGTATAATAAAAATTACAGATTGTACATTATTTTACCCTTTAAGCCATTGTGTAGAAAAATTTACGACGTTTATGGTGTACGTGAACTATAAAGAAAATTCACATTCTCTTAAATTCCCTCCAGCTTATAATTATTAGACCTGATAGTTTCTAGAAAATTTGAAATCAGAGATACAAAACTGTTTTCCCCACTAACACTACTCCATTCCCTCTGGCACCACTCCTCCACTTTTTAGAAACCTTTACCTTTCTACATATTCCTTTCTTAGAAACAGCGGCCTGCTGTTGACCAAAACTTCTGATGTAGGATTGTATAACTCTGTTGCTGACTAGAGTCGCCAGAGGGCAGGGCAGCAGAGTGAGGAGCAGAAGTCAGGACTGATAGTTCTGAACTCAAAAGTGATTGACACAAAATTAACAGACTTAAAAAAAAACTGATTTGATTGCAGGACGCGCAATGGTTAAAGTGGTCACCTCGTTATGAGTTCGATTCCTAGACGTTCTAAAAATTGTGTGATATACAAATAGTTCTCCCGAGCCTCAGTGAGAAATTAGAAAATGAGACGCGGGAATATATGATGATTAACTTTGTATTTCTTCCGCAGATGGCTTGGAGCAGGCTATTAATCTTCACCAGCTTTTTGGTATACGTGCACGCTCATGGGCGCTTGGTGCAACCTCCGAACAGAGCTTCCTTATGGCGCTTCGGTTACAACTCACCTCCTAACTATGATGATGATGGAATGAACTGTGGAGGATTCTACAGGCAGTATTCGGTTAATCATGGCAAGTGAGTAAAACTAACCAGTTATTCTAGTTTAAGAGAAAAAGAAATCAATTGGGGAATAGGTATATGATTCAAGTACTAAATCTTATTACTCTGCTTATTCTCTTTAATTTTAAAGCAGAATAGAGTACTGATCAAAATGTTTCCTAATTTTATTTTATTTTATATTATAAATGCGAATGTAAGTTTGTTAGTTTGTTATCCTTAACTACTTAACCGATAATCATGAAATTATGAATACACCTTGTCAGGTGTAGAGTAAGAAAAGGACAGAAGGTACCAACTGCTCCCGAAAGATACCGAATTTATTTATACCGAATAAATTACTCCCAGACACAGAACAAATGATCGTGCTCATCACACAATTATTTGTCCTGTGTGGGTATAGAACCCACGATCTTTGAGTCAGCTGTCAGGATCACTAACCACTAGACCAACAGGCCCGACCACTAGATCAACCGTCCGACGAGGGAACGCTGGTTTTGACAACACAACCATGTTGTCACAGAATCAGTGTTTTTATTAACCATTTACATTACCGCTGCTCAATTATAAGTCGCCACGAAGTCTCGTGCTATTATTGTCCCTTTAAGGCTGATTGTGGCTATTGGACGAGTCTTTTTGGCCCATTATAAACCAGTAGCATTTGAAAGTTTCGCCGGATGCTGGTCATAACGCGAATGAAATCATATATTACATAGTTTATAGATAATGCGAACACTTTCTTGTTACTACCATATTCAAAGTATGTATGTACGATTCTTAGATGCGGCATCTGCGGAGACGCGTACGACCGTAAACAGCCTCGTCCACATGAACTTGGAGGTACCTTCGGCATTGGCTACATCGTCGCCCACTACGAAGCCGGCCAAGCCATAACTACCAAGGTCTACCTCAGCACTTCGCACTTAGGCTTCTGGGAACTTCGCATCTGCCCCGACCCATACCAACAAACACAAGACTGTTTCGACAATGGCTATCTGTTAGAACTTGAAGATGGTGGTACTAAGTATTATCCAAAAAAAGGTGATGGATCTTATGATGTCACTTTCCGCCTGCCTGATGGACTAACCTGTGAGCATTGTGTTCTACAATGGCAGTACACTGCTGGGAATAATTGGGGATTCTGCGCTAACGGGACCCAAGGTCTTGGATGCGGAAACCAAGAGCAGTTCTACTCATGTGCGGACATATCTATTGAGAAGAGTTTGAGTTCTAATGATATAGAAAATGATTATGATGGAAAAGATAAAGATCTGGACACAGTTCCTTCTAAGTTTTCGGCGCTAAATCCTATTGGTGAGGATCTCTTTCAAGATAATTACATATTAGACTAAATTAAAAACAGCAACGATATATTACAGCGTAATGGTGAAGGCAATGCAAGCGATTTATTGGCGACCGGCGATTCTGTCCCGAGTTCGATCGCTGTATCTGCAACATTGGACGGACAGGACAGCGCCTACACTTAGTTTGAACAACCCCTTGTAAACCTATGATGTATATTTTACTATCTTTTTATCTGTTGTTCTTAAAGATCAGTAGCTGCATCAACCATTCGAAGATTGACTGAATCGCCGGTCGCTGAAATTATAAGTTTCGTATATGCGGGTGACGCATATTTCTATTAGGAATTATAATGCTAGTAGGCATTAAAAAATAAATAAACTCTCTCACGACGTCTCGTTCAAATCTTCGATTTTGGAAGTACCTTTAATCAGTAGAAAATCGTTACTAAGTATCCAAAATAACATTATATGCTATACCTGCACTTAATAAGGTTTCCAGAGTTCTATAAGAAAATCAACGGACTTTGAAGCGATGCCTATTTCTAAATATATGTAAAGTAGTACTTTTGCCACCCAAGTTGTAAAAGGAATAAGGAGCAATGGTAAACATGCTGTAGTGTTGTTAGCTAGAGTTTAATATAGCATTTATGCTTAGATGAATATTATGAATACCTACCGAATGTGTGGCCAAAGTTATTAGTAAATATTACGTTTAAAAACGAAACCAATAATTAATTTTAAATAAAAAATGTCTAATAAATCTAAGACGAACCTTCTTCCTCTCATCCTGTCTTTGTTACATAAGTACAGTTATAAATACACATATATTCTACTGATATCTACTTACATCCCAACATTTAATAAATAAATTCGACTAAAATCTTTTCTGACTGCTAACTCGCTCAATTCATGCCAAAATTTAATTTACACAAAAAAAAAGAAACAAGAGGTCGGCTCATACGAGAAAAGTTTATCAGCCACTTGCAGTATAATAAGTATGACCTAAGCTCTCAATAATTATAATTTAGTAAAACTACAAAAATACGTTTTAATTGCGAACTGAATTGAAAAGTAATAAATTATATGTATTTTTTTTTTAAAACAACCTTTTATACAAACTAAGTTTTTTAAAAAGTACCTACTCCTCGAGACGAATCTCAATCAAACCCAAACTCAATTGGTTTATCTTGTTTGGTTAAGAAGTTCCTATGGCCGTCTTCCGGCTCCATCATCAGAACATCTCCATGATACCATATTAATGTATTGTCACCTAAGATACATATGCACACATATATTGTGCCCAATCGGGAAGTGTTTCTAATTTAGCTTCCAACATTTGTGCCGAACACACATACATACACACAAACATTGCAAGTTAAATAAAAGCGAGAGTAAGGAATTCCATTATCCCCCTAATCATCAGACCATCGTTACGAAGTTCTATCTGTTGGACTCGTGAAAACGAATTATATGAACCCAAACGCGAGGGGTTACTAGCCACGGATGAGTTCCACTGAACACCTTCTGGTATACCACCAGATCAGCTTCAAGATTATAGTATTGTCATACGAACTAGGTACATATACATATAAACTTTGATTTCATTATGACAATTAGAAGTAGGTTAACAGTGGTATAAGTGAAGCGAATAGATATAATCTTTTAAAAAAAGGATCACCGACTTCAATGTGCTTTATAGTGGAAAGTAGATGTATTTTGTTTAAATATAATATGGTAGGCCAACTAAACGCAATGCTCCAATGAGACAGGGATGTTTCGGAGCTAACGAAAATATCATCTATGTATACAATTTTTAGATATTTGTTGATTTTTCTATAACCGCTCGACTGATTTCGATAAAATTATAATGGGACCACCTGGGAAGTATAGAATAGAATAGAATAGAATAGAATAATCTTTATTGTACACCAGTACATATTGCTTAAGGTTACTTTACAATTTTGATATGTACAAAGGGCGGCCTTATCGCTAAAAGCAATTTCTTCCAGGCAACCTTGGGATGGAAAAATAATGACCAGTAATCAAATAATTTAATGGGTAGTTATGGTGTGGGAATCAAAACGAGTTAGGCTTAAAACTAGTAAATGATAACTATAAACATAAACAATATAGATAGGTAATCTAGGGAAACAAGTGTAATCACTTTGTAACATTTAATATATTCATATACACACATAAACATATATAATAAATAATACATATATATTTCTAGATTAAAAAGATATCCCCTTTGAAACAAAAAAATATTTTTTTAAATTGGTTCAGGCGTCTTCGAGTAATAGGTGAACATACATAAAAAAAAAGATTCCGACGAATTGAGAACCTCCTCCTTTTTTGAAGTCGGTTAATTAAAAAGCGTGTTAAATACGAGAAGTCATAAATGTATAATATTTAAAACTCGTAGGAGTTATGTTGTTTACCTAATTTTAACCACAATGTTACTCAAAACCTTTAAACGTTAATTCTGGCATTTTGATTACACTTTTCATAAACGAGTAACATGCCGTCTGCCCGTCTATAACTTACAGATATTAAAGTGAAACTCGTGATCAAACAAAAAGACTACAATGTTTGCGTGGAAACAGCAAGGTATAGGACCTCTTAGTTCTGAACATTCCTGTAATTTTATTGTTGGTACTTAAGGAAGTGTCCACCAATTAAAGACAACTTAATTCACGCCCTGAGTCCATGGCAGGATCTTCCGATGCTGATCATTTATTGAAAACACAAACTCTTTTGAGAAACGAGAACTTATGTTATGTTATATTTATAACATGTAACCTATTATGATCAAATCAAGCTTTGTAAATCCGTTGGGGAATGTTACTAAAATTATATATTATTATAATGGCATGAGCAACTAAAATTAACTAAATTACCATTAGTTAGTAACTGTACTATTACATACGCAGGTGATTACCTATCCCGAAACGGGGGCGCGACGTGTTCCCTCTAAATCAGAGGGGACAGAAACATCTGCACTTCATAGTGGGGTCGCCTGGTTTAACAGGCGGCCAAGTCTGCCGGGGTTCACAGGGAGATCCTTTCTAGGGTACACCTGAGGCCCCGGCTAAAAGACCCGGTGACGGAACACTGTGTGGTTTTAGTCGGTTCGAGTACGACATACCACTTCGCCGTTTGCCCCGGTGAGGTGATGACCCGTGGGGGTTTCCCCACATAAAAAAAAGGGCGATTACCTATGTTTTAAACATAACATACATATTAGTGTTCAAAATGTATTAATTGTCACTTTCCTACAAGATATTCATGTCTATTTATGAGTATAGATGAGGTATTATCTTGCGATTGTGTACCTATATGTAATGTAAAACAAATTGTTTTTGCAAACACAAAAAAAACGGATAGTATCAAATAGTTCTCACACTTAGATAGACATGCAAGTTTTAATGGCGATCGGAACGAATGTCGATAGTTTATTAATCTCATTTACTATAGAGCCAACTATTTTTATACATAGGTATAGATAAAGTCTCAATTGTTTTTCAAGAAATTGAACTGCTAATTCGAAGAATCCAGCTGGCAGGCTACCGAGTCTTTACCGGTAACGAACCAGTAACCAGTCCAAATTCGGGAAAGAAACAAAAGAACAAGCACAGACGAAAGAAAAATAGTAAAAAGAAGACAAAAAGACACAAAAAGACACAAAAAGGTAATTATAAAGATATAGTTTAGTGGCTCCTTGTGTCCTGTGAAATTTATTGCAGGATCCAAGAGGTTTCTATGGTCTATCTAGCGGTTGTTGATTGCACTAAACAATACAACAAAGGTTGCTTCTTCCATTACCCAGGTTGCACTCATTTCAGACAATCATCTTTGGCAAGGAAAGTTTATTGGTGAAATTTATAAGTAATTTGGTAATATTTTTTTAGAAAGAGTATCATGCAAGAGACAGCGCTAGCTAGTTGCTACGAGGGTGAGGAAGATAGGTATATACTACACGCTTCAGTACACCTTTCATAATAAACAATCAATTTTGTTGATATCACCAATATACCTATACCTCGTTTACCCTGTAAATCCAGATACTTTTTCGTTTGAATCTGGATCTGACTCACAGCAGGAAAATTTGATAGTTACGATTTAGTGTCGACTAATAAAATGGCAACATCCGATGATTAATATTCCACTGAAAGCATATTGCACATTTCCAAAAGTATAATGATTAATATTTTCACTTTTTTTACAGATGGTCTACTGGCGGTGATTTAGAGGAAAAACTGCAACTGTACGATACCAAAAAAAGCTCACGTTTTGTTACTTAGAATATACTACAATTAATTATAGATGTCTAAATTAAACACTTAATTATACATAAAATTGTTTGTAAATATTGAAACTAATGATTTTAAAGAACCTAAGAGACCTAACCTAAGAGACCCTGGCATCATGACGATTGAAAATATTATTCTCAAGACTAGTAATTTCTTACATTTATCTTTTTCTGGACAAAAAAATTACTCCTTTATTTTTAATTTATAAGTTTTAATAGTTAATAATTACGGAAAAACCGAATGGTTGAAAAATCTGAGAAGGAACCAAAAACATTTAACGACTTAGTACAATAAATGCTCAAATATTAGCACATGATTATAATATGTTTAAGTTTATAAATTATAGAAATAAAACAAAAATTGTATATTTAATTTATTGCTTTATTTACACAATAAATATATTTAAACTATTCCTCTTTCGCAATCAAGAATAACAAGCTGTTTAGCATAAAAATATCAAAAAAAAGATACAAAAGACATCCATAAAATCAAAACGCACTGTCAAATCGTCAGCCATTTTGTTAAGTGCATTAGAAAATGGCGACTGTTGTCAAACACGTGCCGTAGGTCATAGATACAAGTTACGTTCCGTCAAAGTAGTCATTACATTGATATTAATTGACAATTTTATTGTCAGAAATTATAAACGTTATATATAGATCTTAGACAAGTATTTATTTTTAAAACCGAACAGTATGTTTAACAAATTTCAAAATGAAAAAATATCACAATGTAACAAACAACCAAGAAACCTTTAAACATAAATAACAAGATGGAATCAAAGAGATATCGACATTTTGTATCACAAAATGTTCAATTCTTAATTTAATTTAGAATTACCATATTTTTACAGCTTCCTTTTTTGTGCAAATTCTTACAAAATAATAAAATTGTGACTGCAACCCGGGAACTGAGAAATGAGACTCTGAGAGGGGACTGCCGAAAGCCAACAAGCATAATGATACAAAACAAATTTCATTGAAATAAAAACTGGCCTTCATTTTTCATTAAAAAAGTACTATTATCTGACAAAAACACCACTTTATGTAGGTACTTTGGTTATGTAGAATCTAAGAATCACGGATTTTAAAATCAGATTGTTTTATTGCTGAGCAAAGTTCGCGTTGCACAATTATTGTCAATCCCTTATAATAATTCGCACGTTTAAGATATTTTAACTCTGTCCCAGTTCGACTTATTGCAAAATCACAGCTAATAACTATTTGAATCGCCACAATAATATTGACAACTAATTAACAATATAGAGACACAGCCCTAAGCCCCTGCTATAAGCAATACAAAACTACAAACTATTGTAATAAAAATCCAATCAAAATGCACGCATTACGTTTATATATATAGTAGTGAATAAATTCTGATATTCGATTGGATGTCGATAGATATAATAATAATAAATATTCAGGGATATATAACACAGCGCTATTTAGAACCCCAACTAAACATAGCTTGTACTGTAGATTCTAAAAAACGGACAGGAATACTTAGATACGTTTTTTTATATATAGATATTATACATACATATTTATATATATATATATGCTAGTGATGTGCTAGGATATCCGTATCCGCGGATATCCGGGATAGAAAAAAAAGATCTGTATCCGTGTCCATATCCGTTACTTTTTGACGGATCTTGAACGGATTTTTACGTTATTGTACTTTATTGTGTGTATGAAATTCTAAATTTATTTTGGTAAAATTAAATATCTGATGTAGTGAGTTACTGATATTAAGACAAGTTACAAGGTATTTAAATATATTTATTACGAGATCAAACCCCAAATCATTGTGATATGTGTATTAAAATATGTCGCGCAGTGCAAGGTGAAACATGTTGTGTTATTGTCCTCATCGTCAACTGTCGTGTCAAGGGCACGCGTATCGTTATCAATTGAGAAAAAAACTTAGAGATCTCACTAATATTCCGTATTCGTATCATCCGTATCCTCGGATATACATTTTTAACGATCCGGCACATCACTTATAGATATTCCCAAACCAATTCAAATACACGTATTCAGGATCGATTCTGTGAATTGTACGACTCGAGTTACTTCAGCGGTAATCGAATATGAAGCTAAATCCCACTAATATTATAAATGTGAAAGTTTGGATGGATAGATGTTTGTTCCTCTTTCACGCAAAAACC
The DNA here is from genome assembly GCA_949752705.1 of Callimorpha dominula. Lineage (NCBI taxonomy): Eukaryota > Metazoa > Arthropoda > Insecta > Lepidoptera > Erebidae > Callimorpha > Callimorpha dominula. The sequence continues at coordinate 3,574,430 of OX457007.1, read as the reverse complement.
ACTGAACCGATTGCGATGAAACTTCGTGTGTAGATAGCTGAAGACCTGGATTAACGCATAGGTATAGGCTTTTTATCCCGATATTCCCACGGGATCGGGACTTACACGGGTGAAACCGCGAGGCGCTGCTATTATCATTTAACATTGTGATAGAGATCATTGCATCGACGTAGCTTATAGATATCCATTAAACCTGTCAAGTGTAATTTCTGCCACACGTACCTTGACCTCTCTACAAAGAACTTTCAGTTTTGAGTTCAATCATTGACATCAATATATTATAGAAATCTTTGAGCTTCAGCATAACTTATTTTTTGGTCTCTTGTTTAACGTAAACATAACTTGGGCCACATTTGTTAAAGTTAAAAAGGTATTCCATACTTCAATTCATTACATTTAGAGGCAAGCGCCATCACTATTTAAAAAAATACCATACTACTACAGATATATATCTATCGACATCATTAAATCTAGAAGCGGATCTACGTTTTAACAGTCAATAGATATACTAGAATCGGTTGAACCGTTATATTTAAAATTTTAATATCATAAACACTTTATCGAGTCGTATCCGTCTTCGCCAGCAAAAACACAATAGAATATTTAATATATCAACATGATGGAGACATCTGGGAGCCACTATGCAAATTACCTTTTATAGGATTGAAATTACAATTTCTGCTATGCTATGCAAAAAGTACTTGCATTTTTTTTTGTATAAGCTACAGGAAATTGTTAGTTCCCAGAGAACGTTTCCATCACTTTGATCAACGATTTCTTACATAATTATCATCTAATCATGTATAATATATAATAAGTATCGTAATAAGTTCATTAAGTGACAAGGAAAATTATTTTTAAAACCTATCATAGGACAGTGTTTCTCAACCGGTCACGGAGGGATGTTCCTACCCTTACATGTTCCAAATTCGCGAATTTATGTAAAACTTCGACAGGGGACAAGTAGCAGTAGACTTGAGGAAACAGTCAAATGAAAGTGAACTCTATTCTCTCTCAAATAACAAGTTTGAGAAACACTGTTCTAGAAGTCACTTCATATTACTCAACCATCCAACCATTTTCATTACATCCTCAAAATAAAATTTTTCACTTTCAATATAAATATTTTTATTTTGTAAATATTTAGTTAGTAATTAATTATATACTTGGGATATTTAATTTTATAAATATTTTTTTTACTAATCCTTGATAATGTTCTTAATTAAGGCTTAAGCCTTTTAAATTTCAAAATCTTGCCTCTCAATTGCTCTCACGGCTTTAAATATCATTCATGCATAGTCACAGTACTAGTACATTATTTCTCAGGAATTAAATTAAACAAATAAAGGCATGCACCACGAAAATTGCTTTTTACTAAAACGTAAAACTAGGTCTTAAGATCTGTTAAGACCTGCTTGGCATTCTAAACTTTCATCACTGAGAAATAAAGTTCCAAATTACACGTATAACATATATATACCGAATTTCCAACACGTCCAAACACCGTCCACAGTTTTTATCTAACTACACTATTGTACAGACAAAAAAAAATACAATTTTGTTTTTAAACACATTGTTTGCCTTTCTAGTTAAACAAAATCACACAAACACGTCTGCAACGCAGGCTTGCACTATGTTTGGAAAATATAAGAAACACGATACACTACAATCAACTTTAATAGGAACAAATAGAGTTGATCATTGATTGTACATGGTGACATAGGAATAAATACAACATATCAATTTACAGAATGTGTGGTAACAGAATTATACACAACAAATAAAAGTGCTGGTGGAGTGAACCTATGACTAAGTTCTATGTAGGATGAGAAATTATAATAAGCAAAGGGCACTGCACACAGCGGGCAGGCTTGTCAAGATCCCGCTGTGTGTATGTACATAGGTGTTTACCGGGTTTTTTTACTAATCGTTTGTTAATACGATATTGCTTACTTCTACTAGACGGAATTCCACATAACTTGTAAGTTGCAATACATCATTCCCGGTCCTGCAATTGAATATGGAGACAGTGATAGTTGTTAAAACAAGATACCAAATAATACAAAATAACTACAGGAGTTATGTTAGTGCTAACAGATTTTCAAGGAGCTTTGGGTAGTCATTCACTTTGAATAAATCGTAACGAAGAGATCCGTGAGAAAACCAAAGCGACTGACATAGTTCTTACGGTTAACAAGATGAAGTGATAATGAGAGGGCATTTAATCCAGATAGTTGACAACCACTGGGGACAATATTTTGCAGTTAGATGGAAGCTGAGCAAATCACCGATTGTGCATTTCTCCATAAAAGGCTTATGGGCAGATTCTGCCAAAGGAATTGATGATTATAATCATTATAAAAAAATCCTGAAGATTTTTTTTTATGAGCTAAGTGGCAAAAGAGCTGACATGTCCCCTGATGGTAAGTGACTACCGCCGCCCATGGACACTTGCAACTCAAGTGTCACAAGTGCGTTGGCGGCCTTTAAGGTGAGAGTAGAAGGGAATAGAGGAAAGAGGGGACGGGGGTTTGGGGTCCGATAACCTCAATCATTCGGTGAAACGCAATGCATCACGGACGTTTTTCTGTGAGGCCGTGGTATCACTCCGGTCAAACGGCCTATACGTGCCGAAGCCATGGCTCTCCTCCTTATTACTTTGAATAGACTACATACGACAGATTACATTTTCTGCCAACCCATCAAGAAGGCTATCGAACAAACATAAACCTCCCTTTAATGTAAGTTAAAGACGTGCAAAACTTCAAAAACAAGTTCCCCAAAGAGTGTTTTATTCAAGCAATAAATGGATATACACTTCCTTGAGTATCACTACTAATATCATGTCCGCTTTAGTAAAGAAAAATAATAAAAACGCACATGAGCAGAACTGAACATATCCTCATTTGTGCATCTGTCCACTCCAGAGCACCTCAATCTCTCTTAACAAGACTAGAATCAACCTAAGCACTGGCATAGACTTAGGTAGACCTTATCAATACACTATAATGTCTACGTGATAATGTAACGGTCTCTCAGATAATGGGTTCTAACTATATCGGTATTACTCTCAATATCTAATGTAAGTTGTATCAGGTACTTGCTCCCGCATAAATTTTTAAGGCGGATATCTCCGATCCTAGCGCCTGGGTCTCATAGCACATCCAGTATTCTCGAAATTTTATATGAAATTAACATGGAGACACCATTGGTAATATTTACCTAAATAAAGATCTGCGTACCTAGTAAATTACTTGAAAGTTATTAGTAACAAGGTTCTCGGTAAAGGAGACTATTACATTTGCAACCATCTTTTAAAAGTACCTTCAACGTAAAACACGCAACGCTATATTTGATACATCAACAGGTTTAAAATTTCAAAACAATATATTTTTTGATTATTGAGTATCATAACTCTTGATAACAGAAAATCTCTTTACTCAAAGACACTATCAGCGTAAATAATTTTACTGAAAATAAGGAAATACATTGAAAATTACCTGCGTTAGTAACTTTAACGGAGTCAATTCAGTTCTTCTTTATACATTGAACAATGATTTGGATGCATTTTTATAAAAAAGAAACAGCTTTGGATCACTTAGACTGCTAGGATCGGAAATCCTCATTTTTTAAAACAAATTCATTTTTATTCATTTAGACTATGTTTCACCAGCAACGGATTAGAAGGTCTTAACACTGGTAAAACAAGTCTGTGGTAAATTTGAGCTTAATAATTATCTTATAGGAATTTTATTACTTACCACAGCATAACTATTAGGAAACATTTATTTTATCAGTTATTCAGTATGGCAAAACCATGTTTTTCTTTTACTTCAGTCAATAAAATTCATATAAAACAACACTCTTATATAATTACTTCCGAGCCTATTAGTTTTTAATACAAGTTTAAATAAATTGAATACTTGGTTTGGACACTGGGTTTTTAAATGCAAAATTATTGACAAGCAGTTCTCATGTACTTTGTAATTTGATAGAGAAGTGATCGTGATTATTCCCAACTTGTGTAGATTCTGAAAACACTCTTTACGCGGCAGAGTCCAGCTAGGACTTATGCCGAACTCCTGCCAAGGGTTTGTTTATGGGAGAAAAACACACCATTTATAAAAGAAGATACATTGACAGCAAAAGACAAGGGCAAAGACAGAGAATTAAGCAACTGTATGTTAGAGAAATTATAATACGGTATTAGAATGTCATGTCAAATCATTTTCTCTTTACCGAACATATAAATGGTACATTCTGTAGAAATTTGTATGAAATAATGAGTTATGACGTCATATCTAAACAATTTGGATTAATAATTAAGAAATAATGACAAACTTGAAATCAATAACAAACAAAATATTTTTAATTTCATGTCATACTTAATTTCATAAGAACTATTAAACAATTTATTGTAACCATAATAAAGTGCTCTAATGGATATGAGGATGCTCTCCAGCCAGGACTGACTACCTGAGGAAGGTAGCTGGGATGGACTGGACACGAACGATGGAAGACCGGGTGCTCTGGCTCACATTTGGAGAACCCTATGGCCAGCAGAGAACTGCAATAGGCTGACTTGATACAACATTAATTATTTGAACGAGAGATTCTCATGATAAAACCCAGTGTCTGTTTCAAGTGTATTCTGTTAATAAGAAACTATTAATTAATATCATCTTTATTTCTGTACCGATATTTGGGACCAACCTTTTCGAACCCAATATCTTCAAGGCCGTTACTGGTCCGCTAGTCCAGCTCTATTCTCATGGTGGGTGCGAGGGTCCCGCACTGTATTTTGGATTCCTTGAGTTTGTTCAGCGACTGACGCAGGTCGTCCATGGTGATGGGTCGCACGGCGTCCACGTACTCGTCGTCCGAGTCCGAGTTTGATGACTTTGCTTTGATTGTTTCTTCAGTCTAAAATATAAATGTGGCAAAATTAGTTACAGTTGTTATATACGGGGCTTGAACTCAGCAACTGACCTGCCTTCCTTACTTATCTACCTTTACTATTCTGTCTCTCTCTCTCTCTAATTCTCAATGTGCCCGGTTGACGACAAAGGGTTCCTATTAGGGGCCATTCATAAATTACGTCATACAAATTTTATGATTTCTGGACCCCCCCCTCCCGGCGTTGTCATAGGTGGTCACATTTGTGGACCCCCCCCCCTCCCTAGTGTGACGTTCCATATTTTGCAATTTTACACACAGAACTGAAAACAGCAGTTCTAAAATATGTTTTTAGAACTGCTGTTTTTTTTTTAGTAAGTGTAGTAGCGTATGTAGTCTTTCGTTTACAGGTAATGTTTGGTTTTAATACTAGATAGATTTTGACATGTGACATCACGAAGCTTACGACCCTCCACCCCTTGTCACACAATGTCACACTTCGTTGACCCCCCCTCCCAACCTTAACGTGTGACGTAATTTATGGATAGGGTGTTTAATACGCGTCAATAGAGTCCTACTCTCATATATATACTACTTTCTCTCGTCAATTTCAATAAGATATCACAAAATATCAGCACAAAATATCTTTTCGATTCTGGGTTGCTCTTGAAAAATATACTTGGACTTATTACACAGCACTATCTTAACCCAAACTAAACATAGATTGTATTATGAGTGCTAGAACACGGGTACTCATACTTAGTTTGTTTTTTTTTTTGTAAATTAATCTAAAATAATATTAACTTCACACATCTCACACACGGCCGTCTGATCCCAAATTAGGCAGAGCCTGAACCATGGTAACCAGACTGCTGATAAACATACTTTTATATTTCTAAATACATACATATATTATTTTAGACACAGACCTGAAAACAGAACAGAAATGATCATGCTCATCACACAATTATTTGTCCTGAGTGGGAATCGAACCCAAGACCACTGGCTTAGCAGTCAAGGTCACAAACCACTAGACCAACAGGCCAAGGCATGTTATTATTACATTAGAAATCAGCATCACTATGGTTAGCTAACAGTACCCTATGTTGAAGGGTCGGTTGGAGTAGTGTCGGTACCTCATTAAGTTCCCGCGCGATCTCATCCCGCGCGAGGTCCCGCACGCGGTACACGGCGGCCTGCCGGCACAGCTCGTGCAGGTCCGAACCGGAGAAGCCTTCTGTCGCACTCGCCAACCGCTTGTAGTCGATCTGCACATAACAATGCAACATTATATGGGTTTCTTATTAATTGTTTACATCCATTGATTACAAATTATTATACATACGCATGCATGTAAATAGCCTATTCAGACAAAATGAAAACTTATAATCCATAAGATATATAATTAGTTGTTACATTGGGCATATATGGCACACCTAGATCTAAACAGGTATTAACTCAAAAAAGCGCTTTGTTTAGAAAAGGTGAAAAGCTAATTACTGTGTCCCTGTGCATTGCAGGAGTTTTTTGTATTGTAGTGCATGACATAGATCGTGACGTAGGTTGTGACGTATAATGTTATAGATCGGAAGTTCATAAATTCCTAACATTCCTTAGGACCTACGTAATACGCTACGTATATATTTTTTTTTTATTTCAGCCCTTGATTCTGAACTGCATGTTAATGGATGAAAAATGTGTGTTGTTTACTTTATAGAATGTCCCGCAGTTCAGCGTGGCTCTTGGCATAGGCCTCCTCTAACATTTTCCACTGGGTTCTGTCTCGTGCAACCCTTCTCCAATGGTGCCCAGCTGTGAGTTTTAGGTCGTCTTCCCATCTCGTTTGTTGGCGTCCTCTGCTTCGTTTACCGTCCATGGGGTACCAGTCGGAGACAATTGTACTCCTTTTATTATGTGGATCTCGGGTCATGTGACCAGTCCATCTCCACTTTTGTTGGTCTACTCGAGTAAGTATGTCTGCTACTTTTGTTTTTTCTCTTATCTCACTTTGTCTTGCTTCTTTATTTCTGTCATACTTCTCTCCATGGCTCTCTGGCAGCGTTCCAACTTTTCTCTGTGATGTTTGGTGAGTGACCATGTTTCGCACCCGTAAATGATGACTGGAAGTATGCAGGTATCAAAGACTTTCCTTTTTGTTGACATGCTTAGCTCCTTGGATTTCATGATTTCTTTCAGTGACCAGTACCTCTTGCATCCGTTTGCTATTCGTCTGTTAATTTCTTTAGTCGTTTGGTCTTTGTGAGAAATGACTTGACCCAGGTAAATGTATTCTTGGACATATTCGAGTGGTTCATTATCAATTTTTATAGCTACTGGTTCGGAGTTCGTGAGCAATTTTGTTTTGTCTGTGTTCATTAGTAGACCAACTTTCATACTTTCCTCGTTAAGGGATTTTATCATTTCCTCGAGGCGTGTAGGACTTTCTTCAAAAAGAACTATACCGTCCGCAAACCTTAGGTGGACGTTGAGGCCGAATTCATCCCAGTCCATTTTGCGGAAGATACTTTCGAGTACTGCTGCGAATAATTTCGGTCCCCTTGTCTTACACCCCTCCCTATCTTAAACTTTTCTCCTAGGGTTTCCAATTGTATCCTCGCTTCGCTATTTGAGTAGATATTTTAAAAAATCTCAATGTATTTTGAAGGGATCCCTTGTTGTTCCAGGCTCTCCCATATTGCTGTGTGGCTTATACTGTCGAAGGCTTTGGAATAATCGATAAATGCCATGTAGAGGGTTTTGTTGTATTCCTTGTATTTTTCTGTTATTTGTTTCACTGTATGTATGTGATCTAGTGTTGAAAATTTTTGTCTGAAGCCAGCTTGTTCTCGTGGTTGGTTTTCATCAAGCTTTTTGCTTATTCTTGCCAGGATCACTTTGGAGAATACCTTGTAAATATTCGACTTCAGACTGATAGGTCTGTAGTTACCTATGTCTTCTTTTTGTCCTTTCTTAAATATAAGAATGATATGCGATGTTTTCCACTGTGTGGGGATTGTACCAGTTTTCAATATGTCGTTGAATATTGATGTAAGTATAGGTAGCAGTTCTTCGAGAGTGCCTTTTAGAAGCTCATTTGTAATTTTGTCTGGCCCTGGAGCTCTTTCGATCTTCTGACTGTGAATAGCTTTTTCAACCTCACTAGACAGTATTTTTGGTTCTGGTTCCACTCGATGTTGAATTTCACTTAGGTTTTTCTTTGGTTCTTGTTTTTGCTTTTCATCTGAATCCGAGTAGAGGTGTTTGTAGAATTTAGTCACTATTTTGCTTATATCTTTTCTATTCGTAGAAATATTCCCTTGTTTGTTGAGTTTTGGTATCCATTCTTTGTTTGTTTCATTAAGTTCTTTTAATGCTTTCTTTAGGCCCCCTGTTCTCTTTATGTGCTTTTCTAGTGTTTGCTATATATGCTACGTATATAACCTAGATTAATTCCTATATAAGCTCTTGTATTCCATCAAAAAATATAGTTATAGTTATTCTACAGTTCTAACAAGAAGTGGTTCAACATTACAAAATAATATTTTGTAATGTTTAAAAACCTTAAACCACATTTTTTTATAAATTTAATAAAAATATTAAAAAAGGCTAATATAATAATAGTTACAGTATTATCACGTGACTACAAACACTAAATAGATACATTACGTCATTAACCGATAAACAAGCTTACAGCTGTTAGTTGTTAGAACATGAACTACATTATGTACTTATACTACTGTACGGAGCACTATGTATCGGTATTTGTATATACGGTATGGTGACGTAACAAAACTCATGTGGCAAATACAAGTTTTAAGCGGGAAATTTTACAGTAATAGTAACAATAACAGTATCATACAGTCGGTAACCTGGATATATAATATACTTACATCAGGAGTGATAGGCTCAGACTTGAGGATGAGCTGCAGGATCCTCTCGCGCTGTTGCTCGCTGGGCATGGGCACGTGGAAGGTGGCCGGCATGCGGCGCTGGATGGCCTTGTCCAGGTCTTGGGGGCGGTTCGTAGCTCCTGGGAACCGACATTTATGTCACATCAAAATCAATCAGTGATACCAGCAGAGTGCGTAAGATTCGTGTCACCATAACTTTCTCGGGTTAGATCAATTCAAAATAAAATAATTATTTTGGTTTTTCCCCAAGTATGGCTGTGTTTATTAGTTACTAGCTGACCCGGGCAACTTCGACTGCGTTTGTAATTTTCCCCGGTTTTGCAACATTTTTTATTGCTGCTCTGCTCCTATTTTTTTTTTTTTTTTTAAAGACAACTCCTGCATTAGGAATGACTCCTGTGTCGCAGGGGACTTTACAAACATACAAGCAACGGACACAAAGAACACCCAGACTCAGGTGGGAATCGAACCCACGACCTGTAGCATAGCAGTCAGGGTCACTAACCACTAGGCCAACAAGCCAGTCAAATTGGTCGTAGCGTGATGTTATATCGCCTATATAATAAATAATAATGGGCTAGCCAACGCTAAAATAATTTTTCAATTCGGTTAAATCAAACTTTAGCTCTTCTTCAGCTTTATAATAAATACGTAAAGTTACGTTAAAATTAGTGTTTTATATCAACAACAATTCTCTAGTCGGTGGAATAAAAAAAGAACCTAATAATAACAAAATATGTCTTACCCATAATAATGACAGTACAGGTAGGGTCCGTGATCAGCCCGTCCCACAGCGACATGAACTGTGTCTTCATCATGGCGGTGGCCTCGTGGTCGTGCTGCGTGCGCGTGCGCAGGAACGACTCGATCTCGTCTGTGAAAGTTACATTCTTGGGTGTTATACGAACAATCATTGGGCCATCATTGAAGTAAGTATGAAAATGTGTAAATCTACCACAGTTAAAATTATATGAATGATTTAAATGTAATTAAATATAGAGAGCTTGTATTTTCAAGGCAAGGGATCGTCCAATAATCACGCGAGGTTTGAAATTGGGGGGAGGGAGTTCAGAAAAAATTACGAAATATCACACGGGGGAGGGGGGATGTAGTGAGATATCACGTATGTTTACTTTTTCAATGAACGCGCGATTTCTAAACCGAAAAGCGACACGTGACCATGACTCGCCGTTGCCAGGCAACGATTTCCCCGTCCGCCGCTTGTTGGTCGCCAGTAAGTCTGTAATTTTCACCTGATTACACCTATCCTTTATTATATTTATGCCAGTCAGAAGCAATCTTCAACGGTAATTTTCCAGCATTACATTATATCTGTATTTAAAAATAATATTCTCAATTTTTTAAGATACTTTGTACTAAAAAAATCAAAGTGATTTTGGGTAGGGAGGGGGGGGGGGGTGAAGTTAGTCTAATGCTTCTACACGTATCATCAGGGGGGAGGGGGGATAAAAAGTTGCTAAAAAACATCACGTGATTAATGGACCACCCTCAACAAACAGTTCGAGTTACAGGTATGCGACCCTGACCTACCCAATCCACCTTTCCCTATAATACTCCTAATTTTCCCATAAATCCCAAAGTGTCTGGCTAACGGCAATAAGCTTGTCCCCTATTACGTGAGTGAGACTAACCTATAGTTGGCAAAATGAGAGTTTAATACACCTCTGTCTACCCATTCAGAGATAGTGGCGTGTCTGTGTGTGTATGTATAATAGTATCCAGTAAATACGACATGTAGTCTTAGGATACTAAGATACCTGCTATAATCCTATCTTCCCAACTTAGAGTTTGTTTGTTTATAACACTTTCACACCACTTCCTTACTCTACTGATCATCATGGAATTTGGCATTTATAAACGTTATCAGGGGTACAGAAAAGTGCATAGGGTTCCTTCATTCAGAAAAAAAAAAAATCATAAATTTAAAATACCTCCAGCTCGAAAATCTCTTCAACGATTACAAAAGAGCTGATAATTTTCGAACAGCTAAACAGATTTTCTTGAATTATATCTAAGAACACTCAATCAAACCAACTTTCAAACGAAAAAAACCGCACTCAAATTGGTTCATCCGTTTGGGAGCTACAATGCCACAGACAGACACACAAACACACAGACACGTCAAACTTATAACACCCGTCTTTTTGCGTTGGGGGTTAAAAAAAGGGCAAAAGCTGATACCAAGCTACATACCAATAAACACAATGCAAGGTTGCAGTTTTACAGCCAGACTGAACACTGCAGCTGCCAACTTCTGCGTCTCACCGTACCATTTGTCAGTCAACAACGATACATCAAGATTTATAAAGCTCATGTTAGCTTCTTTAGCTGTCGCCTTGGCTATCAGAGTTTTGCCGCATCCTGAAAAGATGAGAAATATATGCATTATTGTAAAATATTTTGCAGTTGTTTAAAAATAATGTGACTGGGGCTCTAACTATTCTGTTTATTAATCCATTTGACCCCAAATGAATGAGTATTGAGCACTCTGCTCAATACTCAATCATTTATTGCACCATATATGTCACATTAAAGATGTTAATAATTACATGTAGTATCACAACTCTGCTAGTAACATGATGCTGCAACTCATGTGTTGTCAACTATCAAACGAAACATAGTCTTACTGACCCTCATAAAATTAGGAGGGTTTGGTGGATGATTTTTTATGTTTTAAAGATAATTCCCGCATTAGGATTATTCCTATGTCGCGGAGAGCTTCATAAGCATTTAATCAACGGACACAAAGAACACGCAGACTCGGGACAACAGTTTGAGGACCACACAAATTTTTGTCCCGTGTGTATATATTTAGACCCAAAACCATTGCGCCGCCGCCGTCCGTGCAGTCACACTCTATGTTTCACCTATGGTACATAAAATATATTTATTTTTTAAATTAATGATGTCAATACATCAAGCTATAGTCTCTTCATAGTTGTCAAAATTGTACCAAAAAGGTCATGATGCCTCATAAATTATATGATGCCTCATAAACATAACTTCTGTTTTATGTTAATAAACATAGTTTCACTATATTATGGATTACACAATAGTAGATTATGTCTACTATGTGTATTTGAAACAATGTAGAACCATTACAACCCCCATTATAAGCTTCTTTTTTTTCTAAATTTGCATTTTTTGAGCATTTAGGTGTCTAGTTGCAGTAATTATAATAATGTAGAATTAAGTCAACATAGAATTTTAGATTCCTAAGTGCAACAAAAAAGAACACTGTGATAATTTCTTTTTAATTAATATTAAGGAGACAAACATGGTTTTTGGATTTGTCAGAAAATATCACAAAATTTTAATACTCTGTGTAAGATATTATTTTAAAACTACAACGGTTAAAAAAGTTCATGGTACACAATAGGGTGTAACTAATGCACAGTGCCAGATAGGGCCTAAAATTAATTGACTACAAGTACTTGCAAGCAGTAGTGGCCCTAGCTACATTTTTAGGTGGCGTAAAAAGAATTTGATGACCTTTTTTTTGTCATATACAAAATATTTTGGACCCCATACTTGAGGGTTGTTGCGGATGAAAATGTGAATCACAATGTTGTTCACAGTAAAAAAAATTGGATGACCTTTTTTCTTAGATGAAAATGTGAATCAAAATGAAACTAAAATGTTGTTTTCTTGCGCCCCCGATCTATTGATTTGGCGCCCGGTGCGGCCGCACCGCTCCCACCACCCTAGGGCCGCTCAAAGTAAGATAAAATACTTTCAAGCAGGGGCTTGCAAGTATTTCATCTTACTTTGAATTTGATGAGTATATCACTTTACTATAATGTCTTTATGATATGAAGGCATCTCAACAACCCTGTTTATACATTTCTAAGAAGTTAATAACAAAAATATTAAATGATGTCGAGCTAACCGGGAGGGCCATGCAGAAGCACACCCTTCGGCGGCTGCGTTAGCCGGCTGTCGGCGAACAACTCTCGTTTCTGTATTGGCAGGATTACAGTCTCACGTAGCTCTTGGATTAGATGGTCTAAACCTGCTATGTCTTTCCAGTTGACCTGTAAACATGAGGGAAAAACAATGTTTATTTCTGTAACGTATAATATAACCATTTTAACAACTACAAACACTAGTTTTATGCATAGAACTAGTGGTAAGGTACTTACTAGTGTAACTTCAATTAACTTTGCGTCTATAATTAATGAAGGTTTTGTGTAAAAAGGCTGCAATATGACGATAATTGTTGAAGATGTCGGAAAAAAACAATATATGCTTTGATACCCGTGCGAAAACGGACGGGTTGCTAGTCTGAATTAATCGAGACTCAATACAAATAAATAAAATTGAAGTGTCTGTATGTAATGTCAAAATAATAGTGTTTTTCCAGCTTATACAGGTATTTGCATGATACCTATGCCTAAAACACAGTTTTTAAAATTGTTGTCTGTCTGTCTGTTTGTTCTAGCTAATCTCCGGAACAGGTGGACCAATTTCCACGGGACTTTCACTGCCAGATACCTGGTGTTATAAGGAGTAACTTAGGCTACTTTCATTTTGTAAAAACAACTAGGATTTCGCGCAAAATATATAAATATGTACACGCGAGCGAAGCTGCGCGGGAACTGCTAGTACAATATATAATTCTTTCATTAGGATATTTTTATTTCCAAAAATTTTATTGTTTGAGACCTCCGAGTTCCCAGCAACAGCCAGTTCCAGTTACAGCTATGCGTCACCACCTGCTCAAGCAATTGCTCAACACTCCCCAATCCATCCATATAAGCAATATCCTTCCATTGCCTTCCCTTCTTACTGCCCTTACCCTCACAATATATGCTCAATTACAAAAAAAAAATTCCATCTTTAATTCCCAAGTGCCCGGTTGATAGCAATAGGTTTGCCCCCTATTACGTGAATGGGACAAAATTATAATTGGCAAAATGTGGGTGTTTTATATACCTCTCCCTACCCCTCTGTATGTTTATTTCCAAAAGCGTGGACTATCCTAATGGGCACAGGTAGGTTATTCTTGACAGTCAAAATAATCCTAAGGGATTAATATTGTAAGTGTTTACGTCGAGTTTGTATGTCTGTGACTCCTATATGCTGAAACAGCTGTATTGATTAACATGTCAATTACTGTGAAATTGAGATGTATGTGAGTAAAAGGAAGTTTGTAATAATAAGAGGAATCTTACATTTATCTCATCAGGTACAACAAGCTGGGATGCGATGATCATCTCATGATCAGTCAGCTTGTCCAGTGCAAGGGTGTGCTTACTGCTGAGCCCGGCTCTGCAAGATATCCTTAACACATGCAAGGTCTATACAGTGACTGTTGTTTTGTCATATTGAACAGAATTTTCAATTATAACTACTAAACTAATACAGTTTGACTGCATTATTTCAACATTTATGTACAAATACATGTCTCATTAACGATTAATAATACCTTTAATAGAAACGGCAGGAGCACACAACACTCAAAATTGAGAAATTACTCAAAAGTTATTAAAACATTGTATTATTAGTGCTATACAAGTATTTAAACTTTAATTAACTCAGCAGTTAGTAGTTGAAAGTCCTTCACATAAATGAATTAATATGTAACAATGTAACATTTGATTATGTAAATAGGAATAACTAAATTTTGAAGATAACAATTTATTGAATTACTTTGAAAAGTTTATTTCCAGTTAAATATAAATAAAGATAAGATTTAAAATTGTATTCTGCTCTATTTATAATTGAAACAATTTTTTCTTTACTTAATGGAATACCATTCTAAATTAAAAAAAAAAACAGCCACATGTATAGCGATTAGGCGGTCTGTGACAAATTCTTAAAATGTCCACTTCTGGATATGTCTAACTCTGTATTTGACCACTTCTCGACCAGTCCTCGTAAAGCCCACTTCTGTTTTTGACCATTTCGTTTTATGACTACAAGTACAGTTGAACAAAAAAACAAGAGATATTAGAATAATTTATATTAAACAACAAAACTTAAATTTTTATTACTCTAAAAAAATAGGAAGGCTGTTTTGATATTCGATAGGTACATTAGAATAATTAGAAAACCCGCGTTTTTTCCATTTGTGGCAAGTTTGAAGGACGCAATTCGTAAAAGAAGTTTAAACAAATTTTTTTTTAGAGTAATAAAAAAGCTTATTTTTATTATGTGGTCATAATGAATTGCCTCCTTCTTCAAACGTTTCCGGTCTGTTAGGACACTTTCTTATATTGTACTGATCACATAATGAACAAATCTCAAAATCACCTTTTCCCAAAATGACTGATTTTCTGAATGTCTTGAATGTCGAAAACTCTTAATGTCTGACAGAAAAGGTACATTCAACCAAAAAATTTTTAGCAAAAACCTGTCTCTATTTTGGATGCAATAGTTTGGTGGAATAGCTCCCTCCGGGTCACTAGTACTACCAAGCCTTTAGGTTGATAATGACCACTTTCTTAAAATTACCACTTTTCTAAAATTACCACTATCCGGAAATGACCACCTTTGATTCCGAAAATGGCTACTTTCCTGAAAGGACCACTTTCTTGAAATTACCACTTTCCTAAAATGACCACTATGAACCATATTTGCCATTACCATTGTTTGCCGCTTTTGCTGTATACATAAAAAAACTGACCTATTCCATCCCTACTAACTTACCCCTACTGGTAGGGGATGCTTGGATTTTTTTTCCAAGTATCTAGGGCTGGACGTAATCGGACACCAGACATTGGGCATTTTAGGAGACTAGACAATGTCAGCCAGAGCGTACCAATAGTTTTCTACCTATCTCCACTAGAAAGATTATTGCATATTAGCTGTTGCCCGCGGCTCCACCGGCGTGGATGTCGGTTATCGCTTAGTGCTGAGCCGACGCTATTGAGCAATAAACTCGCCTCTCTATTCGATCTCTACTCGCCTCTATATTCGGCTCATTGCTCGACTTTGTCCGTTCTCAAGCTCTAATCCACCTCTGTACTAAATTTCATGAGGATAGCTTCAAAAAAAACTTTTCATATTATCATCCTAGACTTAATGTGGCTCATCATCAACCTAGCGTTTGTCCTGGTCGCATCCGAGTTTGTCGCCTCGGAGTCCGGGGTCCGGTTTCCGAATTTACCCCTCCACTTCGCACAGTCTTGGGCATCTATGGTGGTGAGGCCATTAGCACGCATGTCATCTTCAACGACGCCAAATTATTGCTGTGACTGTACTTGATATAGTTATAACACGAAATGGTCAAAAACAGAAGTGGCCTTTACGAGAACTAGGCGTAAAGAGAAGTGGTCAAATACAGAATTAGACATATCCAGAAGTGGACATTTTAAGAAGTTGTAACAGACCACCTATTCGATGTATAGAACACATTTAACACACACAGTATCCATTTAACACACACAGTATCAAAATAGGAATTATAACTCTAAACCGACTATGGAGAATTAGAATACAAATTAAAGTGGCTTAATGAAAGCACTTTCTCCATAAATTTGGCTAAATTAATAATAGTAAAATAACTACATATAATATAATAATTAATACTATGTACTACTTGAACTTATGTCAATAATTTTTTTTTATATGGATATGAAAATGTCTTGTTATCAATAACATTTTAAACCTAAATGGCTTTCTTACACATAACAATCACATGAGATTCTGTACAGTATGTATGATGTTTAAATGTTAACAGTATATCATATTAAGTGACCTTTAGGGGCGATCGGCCTACGCTTGGTTGAAAGTTGTGAGTTTTTAGGTTATTTTTTCTATCTCTGCAAATAATTATATTTTCCGCTTTTAAATAGTGTTTGTGTGGTTCTGGTTAGTATAATCTCTAATAAGGTTAGTGAATATCGACACCTGCGCTCATTTCTACGGAAATGAGCGCGGAAAAACCCCCTGATGGGGACGGTGTTTTACCCCCCGATAAACCCAGTAAAGCAATAAAGCGACAGTCAGACTCAGTCTTTTCTGTTGACTTTGATGGGAAGAAAGTCCGATCACAAGCCGAATCTATCCAGTCCATCTACTCAAAACCGGGATTTGAATTTTAAACTTTTTCCCGAATTCTAAACTTCAATACTCAGTGTCAGACAAGGGTCCATACTCTGTTTATGTTTCTAGGCTTGAACCTGACCCTTCATCCGGCCTTTCTCTTAAAGCCCTTAAGTTTGCCCAGTTTTTGTTTAAAAATAGTATATCAGTATTGTAGAAGGTACTATAAAAAATGTCTGTCTGCTATATCTGCCAATAATTTCCTCAACTCCCCAGTCGTAACAGAAAATAATTATACAGCCAATATCCCCCGCTTCCAAGTGTTCCGTATGGGTGTTGTTAGGGATATCCCTACTGAGTGGACTCTAGAGGAGTTAGTCTCTGGAATCTCTGTCCCTAAAAATTGTGGAGAGGTTATTCGGGCTAGACGTCTCAATGTAAAAAATAAAAAAGATGGTCCCTCTGTTTGGGTACCATCAAACTCTGTAGTTCTTACATTTTTGGGACAGAATCTCCCTGAGAAAATTTTCTGTTTTAATGCATCTCTGCCCGTTTCATTGTATCAATTACCTACCATCCAATGCAGGAATTGTTGCCGATTCGGCCACATTGGTAAACAATGCAGGTCTCAGCCCCGCTGTTATAAGTGTGCCCAGCCGCACTCTGGTGACACCTGCTCAGACCCTGACTCAGATGTATCCTGTTTTTTGTGTCGTGGAGGTAGCCATTGTGCTACAGATAACAGATGTCCTGAACATAATAGACAAAAATCAATTAAAATTGTTATGTTTCAGGAAAACCTAAGTTACATGGAAGCTTCAGCCAGATTTCCACAGTCTCACAAGCGGCTATATTCTGAGGCTGCTGCCAGTCCCCAATCCACTCAAAAATCTCTAATTCATCCATCTCCCATACCTTCCTCTTCTGCTTCTCCTACAACATCATAAAAAAAAACAGTTATCCGGGTATATCTGGGAAGTCTTATGATATTCATTCCCATAACTCCATAATTCAATCCCCATCTTCTACCCATCCTAATGGTTGCTGCCTTAAACCCCCTACTGAATCAACTCCTCTTGCTACCCCTAATGATAATCTTGTCCAGCTCCTTCTTTGCTCCTTAATTAATATGCTGACTAAAATGTCAGATGCTCTACCGTACGACGTTGCAGTTCTTGTTGAACAATTACTTTCTGTTATCACTAAAAATAATGCTCCCAATGGCTCTCCAGCTCCTCCAATGGAACTGTAGAAGTATCCGACGTAATAAACAGGATATTTCCTATTTGATTAATCATTATAAACCTACTGTGTTTGCAGTTTCATAAACCTGGTTAAAGCCTGACTCCCATTTTAGGATCTCAGACTTCTCTTGCCTTCGAGACGATAGGAATGATGGTTGGTGGGGTTGTGCTTTGTTGATCAATAGGAATATCTCATTCTCTCAAATCTCTTTACCAAACCATTCTCTTGGCCTAAATATTGTGGCCCTTGGTAGTGACCACTTCCCTATTTTAATTTCTTACTTCCAGTCTACCTCATATGCTCCCCAACCTCTACATCCTCTCCTCAAATACCGAGTTTCCCAAGCCAATTGGGACCAATTTTCAATATCACTCGATTTAAATTTAGCCTCGCTCCCTCAAACAAATTCTACTAATTTTCTTCTTCTCTATGACCAATTTATCTGCGCAGTTACCTCAGCTGCTGACAGCTCTATTCCCCTTAAACATCCCTCCTGCAAACTGACTCCTTCCCCGCCTTGGTGGGATTCTGAATGTACTGCCAGTGTTAGAAAGCGCAAAGAGGCCGAGAACAAATTTGCTTCATCTCTGACAATGACGGATTTCCTCAATTTTAAAAAAATTGCTACTAGCACAACTAGACTTCTTTCTGCTAAGAAATCTTTAGGATGGCGTAAATTCTGTGAGTCCTTCAGCATCTCTAGCAGTGACCCTCATTCATTCCTACATGACTTCCTTTCCCAACTAGCTCCCCCATATGCTCCGGACTACGATTGTTTCCCTTCTCCCCATCCTCTTCTTCCAGTTTCCTATCAAAATACTTTGGATGATCCCATTTCTTTTACTGAACTATCCTTTGCTCTAGATAACCTCCATGATTCCTCTCCTGGAATAGACGGTATCCCTTATTTTTTTATTCGTAAATCCTCCAGTTCTTGCAAAATCTTCCTTCTCAGTATCCTCAATGCCATCTTCTCTTCTGGTCAAATACCTGACTCTTGGAAAACCCAAATTGTCATTCCTGTCCTTAAACCTGGTAAAGATCCTAAAAACTCGTCTTCCTATCGTCCTATCGCGCTTTCCTCAGTTCTAGCTAAAATCATGGAAACCTTAATTAAATTCAGACTTGAGTGGATTCTAGAACACAGTAAATTATTAGCCAAAAACCAGTATGGCTTCAGAAGGGGTATGGGCACTCTGGATAGCCTCAGCATCCTTACCTCTGAAGTTCGCCTTGCCTTTTCCCGTAACGAGAATGTTATTGGAATTTTCCTAGACATCTCTGCAGCGTATGACAATGTTCATTTTCCTCTTCTCAGGTAGAAAATGCTACATCTGAGTATTCCAGCGAGGATAGTTCATGTCATCTGTAATATGCTCATGTGTCGTACTATCTCCATTCGTCATCAAGGTTCCCTACTCCCACCTCGCCTCGTATGGAAAGGCCTTCCCCAGGATTCAGTGCTTAGTCCCATCCTTTATAATATCTATACTTCCGATCTAGATCAGTCCGTTAATTCTTTTTGTAAAATTCTTCAATATGCTGATGATGTTGCCTTATATTTTACGTCTTCTTCCTTCTCTGCTGCCTCTTCTCGTTTAAATTCCGCTCTTTATTACTTAAACATTTGGCTTTCGGACCACAACCTCTCTCTTTCTGTTACTAAATGTAGTGCTCTTGTCTTCACTCGCAAACGTAATATACCTGATATTAATCTCTCTGTTGCATGTGAATTAATTCCAATTAAAGATAACGTAAAATTTTTAGGGCTCATTCTCGATTCCAAATTATCAGGTCTTTTCCATTTAAACCACGTTATTAAAAAGAGCGAGAGAGGTGTAAACGTTATGCGCGCCCTATCTGGGGTCCATTGGGGCTCTCACCCCTTTTGTCAAAAACTTCTTTACAATGCTATAGTTCGCAGTCACTTTGATTATGGTTCTTTCCTTCTTGAACCATGCAATAAAATAGCCTTGTCCAAGCAACAGCTGATCCAGTCTAAGTGCCTCCGAATCATAACTGGTGCTATGAAATGCTCTCCAATAAACGCTCTCCAAGTCGAATGCTTGGAACCTCCTCTTTACCTTCGTCGCCAATTTCTTGCTGACAGATTCCTCTTTAATGCAGCCCAAATTGGCTCCCATCCTCTTTTACCTATTTTGCTTCAACTTTCTAGTTTGGTCACTACTTCATTGTACTGGAGACACAAGACCCATCCCTTGCTTCTGAATTCCTTTACCAAAATGAAAAATCTATCTGCTCCTATCTTTCAATCTACTTTAAATCCTCTTTTCGAGTTGGAATACCATTCCCTAACCTTCCAACCAAAAATCATCCTTGACTTTGGCATCGATAAAAATTCTCCAGTAGCCAACCAAAAACTTTTCCACATCATTGCGAAAGACTGGTCTGATTGGGTTACGATTTATACGGATGCATCAAAACTATCCTCAGCTGCATTCGTGGGTTCTTCAGTCTGGATCCCTAAATATAAAATTATTTTAAATTATAAATGCTCTTCCTATAACTCTATCTTTACAGGAGAATCCATTGCCCTGTTGGAAGCTACCTCCTAAGTGGAATCCCATAAGCTTAACAAGGCTCTTATTTTTTCAGACTCTTTGAGCTGCCTTAAGGATCTTTTAAAAAACCCATTCAAAGCTCTCAATAATTTTCCTATAATTCTTAGAATCAAAGAGGTTCTTTACAGGTGCCAATTGTCTGGTATTGAAGTGGTTCTAGCGTGGATCCCAAGTCACTCAGGTATAGCAGGTAATGAAACTGCGGACTCCTGCGCCAAAGTGGCAGCAGAGACTGGATGTACATCCCACAAATTCTGTTTCGCCCGAGATCTGCGTTCCCTAGCCAAACATTATCTAACTGACTCCTGGAATAACACGTGGCAAAACAGTAGAATGATCAAGGGTAAATTTTACGGCTCTCTACAACCATCTTCATCATCAACCATCAACCATCACTTCTACTATAATTCGTTTACGATTAGGATTTGTCACCTCTCCAGTTTTTCTTGCCAAAATTCGGGTTCGTGATCACTCTCTATGCGAGTGCGGTCTCGAAGAAGGCACTCTAGAACATATTTTCTTCTCTTGCCCTAAATTAGTTGTACCTCTTTACAATCTCCTCCCTCAACAAATATCCTGACCCGTTAATTTGGCTTATCTCTTAACTCTAGTACATTCGCCGTTTGTCAAAATCCTTTACAAATTCATTTCTATAAACAAAATAATTTTATAGCATTTCCTTACACTTTTTTTTATTCATTTTTAATCTTTTCTTCCTCTCCCACAGAACCACAAACACAAATCGTTAAAATCACTGCAATTCATAGTCTTAAAACTTAAAACCTATTAACTAATAAATCTATCTTCCACCTTGACGTTGGCAGAATCATTGATAAACGATGGAGCCATTGATTTAAAAGAAGAAGAAGAAGAAGTGACCTTTAGACTTTAAAGATCACATAATATGATGTACTGTTAACTTTTTAGGCTCCAAATACTAATTACTCACATTATTGTTTCCGTTAAATACTGAAATTCTTTTTTAATATGGTTAAAGTTATTGAAATTTTTCATGTTTAAAAGTCTAAGAACTTAGAAAATGTAAGCCTTTGTGTATTTTATAACATGATAACCTCGGTGACAAGATTAGAAGCATGGTTTAAACCCATTGAACTCATGATGCATATCAGTAAAAACTGCCAGATTGATTCTGGAAGAAGTTAAGGTCTATTTCTCGGATAATAGTTTAATAAAGCAATTACATTGACAGAACAGCTTTAAAACTAGTTCCTAGAGCATTCTTTTAAGAATATCAAACAAAATAATGAAAATTTTCACAAATATGACGTAAATTATACGATCAATACTTACTTGCGTAACTGTTCCCGAGCGCGTTCCTCTGCCTTTTTACGACTTTTAGACGTAGGATCTATTTGGTTCACAAGCCATTTTATAGAGAAATAAGTCACAGCAGATACAAAAGCAACGCGTATAGCCATTTGGAACACATCGTTCCGACTAAACGAAGACCCTTCCACCATCATGCCGAAAGTGATATGAACACGTTTTCACAATACAATTACGATGCAGATGTTATTATTCCTGTGCTCTTCAATTTAACAACATTAATATGGATTTCTTCACAAATAGTAATCTGCCGTCACTGCCGTCATGCTTTTGTGAATGTGAAATTGTGAATTTACAACCATAGACAATTTTTAGACCGCAGGACGTTTCGTGTCCATGAAAATGTGCTTATTAATTACCATGGAAGAGTTAGCGATGGATGTTTTAATATAGTAGTCTATATATTCGTCTAATAATAATATCTATCGATTGTTAAGATAAAGAGAATGTATTTAAGTAGTATCTAAAGAATAAAAACATTCTAAATAAACACTTGATTTTTAAAAACGATTTTAAAATTTAGAGAACTGCGTAAGACGAAGCGTTATAAAAAAAATACCTCGAAGAAGTCTATTAATAATATTAATTTTCTGTGCTCACTAATGCATATCACTATAAAATGATACATAAGTTTATGAGCGCAAGATAGAATTCATGTCAGGCGCTGACTTACAAAAACATGGTTAATCTCGGAGGAAAACTTTATTCCGTATTCTCCCGATCTCAATAACTTTCACTTTTGCCATATAAAAAAAAACTAATGAAAATATTTCAGTTAATGAGATTTCTATGAAACCTTAGGTTTTTTAACTTATGAAGTGTTCTTACTAAAATATTTTGTCATATAATGTACATTCATTAAAGATCGAAGTAGATAATGTTAGAATGTATTATTACTACCGAACTAGCAACCCGCCCCCCGGCTTTGCACGGTGAGGGGCGTGACACCGACCTGCCACGGGGGTGACTCTGGTCACCCCGGGATGTACCTCAGTCGTGCCGATGCGTTCCTGGAGCTCCTCCTGACTGCCGAGGTAGGCCGCCGCGGTGGTTTAGTGGGTAGACCGGTTCGCCAGGAGTCCCACACACGCCTTTCGTATCCCCGACGGAGGGTATGGTGCGAAAAGCATTCCCCGCGTAAAAAAAAAAAAAAAAGAATGTATTATATAATCAAAGGCCAACATATTTATGAAAACCTGATTTACCTTCATAAAAAATAAAGATCAGTTCTTTAAAAAAGTGATAATTATAATGTATGTACGTATTATCAGGGGTACTGAAAAAGACGTAGGGTAACTTTCATCCCAAAAAAAGTTCTGTCCCCGAGGGATAGAAGAATAATTTTAACGCGAGCGGATGTGTTATTCATAATACATAAGCCAGTAAATAATAATAATCAAACACCTTTTGTATTTATTCGTATATTGAGCATTCCTAGTATCCTACAACTCAGAGAGTCTCAAATGTTAATATAAATTCTTTTTCCGACTTTAACACATCAGACGGGGGTGGCGGTGTTAGGCTGCTCGTGTGCGCGAGCGTCTCTTCAGGTGAAATTGTTGCGCGATGTAAATCGAAATTTTTGGCAATCAATATCATGCAACCATCAATCACTGCATTAGACGATAGGATAATCGTCAATCACCGTCTTGATTGTGTCAAAACTTACATTCAAAACCTACCGAGTTGGATGCTTAAGGATTATTAAGGAGGTTTTTGTACAAAATATTGGATGACATTGCAGCATTGTCACAAAAGTTGAAGAGCGCGAAAATATTGCTCTTTTGTTTGTATCAACAACATCAAGGTTTATCGTGCAATAAGTTCTCGAAATCAGGGCTGCCAGATTGTATAATTGGATACAAAATTGGGTATTATTCGGTTATCTATCTATCTTTTGTATCCTGTTTGTATGATTGCATTGTATAATTTAATTGGTTAGTGATTTTGTATAATTTCTGAGACTCAGCGGTATAAAATAATTTGTCCTTACTGGCAGCCCTGCTCCATATATAACCTAAAAGTTGAAATATACGGTTTGTTTGGTTTTGCTTAGAAAAGTATTATTTATTGAAATGAAGAAACCTAAAGCTAAACATAGTACGCGTCCTAAATTTGAAAATACGCGGAAGGTTTTGCGCAAACAGAAAAGGCAGCAAAAGAAAGTCCATCGACAAGAATATTATTTAAAACAAAATGTTAAAAAACTGCCTTCTCAAGTTAAGTACATTCCAGGCCAGTTTGTTAAGCGGCCTGCAGAGTCCCCAGAACCTAGTGTTGAGATAAAGGTAAAGGTAAGTCACAGACATTGCAGAGATAGATTTAGAACCCTTAGTGACACTTATTTCTAAATTACAGCGCGATACCTTCTTAAATAGATGAGCAAACAAGCATCATCAGCCTGTCCTCCAAATGGTTAGAAGGATAAAATACCCAAATATTTCTAACTTATGTTTTATTTCATGGCATAAGTGTCAAATCTATTGCTACATGTTAAGAAAAAACTATACCTTGGCGGAAAAACCATGGCAGTTATCAAATTCAGATCAGCTTTTGCCATTAATAAAATATAAAATTAGAGAAACATTCACATGGAGAAAATTAAGGTACGGAATTAAGGATTTGCTAAAAAAGGAATGTGGATTAATGAAAAGAAACAACTACCTATATAATATATTACAGACCTATTTATCGAAAAGTGGGAAGTAGGGATAGACATGGAAAGATGATATTGTGAAGCCAATTTGTGCTGTTATTGTATTTAATCTTAATTTATTATTAAAATTCTAAATCTTGCTTTCTCTATCTATAAGAAAAAGGCTAAGGTTGAAACCCCTCTGGACATCCTGAGTAAAGAACGCACGAAAGAAACGAAAGCAACTGAGAAACTAAAGAATCAAATGGGAGAACAGAGAAAAAAGATGATGCTCCAAGCAAATGAGGAGGAAGATAAGATTATAAAGAAACTAGAGAAGCACCTTGGTTTGAACAAATCAAAGAATAAAAGCAAGAATTTTGCTAGTGATGGACTTGATTGTATCCTTTTCTAAAATTAAAAGCCATAAAATATTATTTAACATTAAATTTTTAGGTAATTTAATAACTTTATTATGAGCAATTCTTGTCATATCATTTAAATATGTATATTTTGTTTGTATAATCGTTAGAGCTATTGCTCTAACCATTTGGGTTAAATTTTGTATTATGATAAGGTTACTGTATGGGTTTATCTATTCTAAAGCTGAGCGAAGCTCATTCGCCTAGATACTAATTAAGTTATTTACATATGTACACAACTCACCTGATGGTAAATCATATAATAATATAAATTATACTTTGCTTAAACTTAACAAATATTCTTAACTCTAAACTGTAGATTTACTAGAAATATGTGATAGATCAACCACAGAACAAATAGTAGCTGCAGAAAAGCATTTAGCTGAAGTTGAAGGAGATTCCGACTTTGAAGAAGACTTGGCTGTAGTCACTGGCAAGGATACTAAACATAAAATGGATGATGAGAAAGAAAAGAAAAATAAGACCAAAACAAATGATGAAGATTTAGATTCTAATATTTCAGTGGGAGAAGATGAGGAAAGTGAGCTCTCTGACAACGAAATTCTAGGAGACGAAGCAGATGATTCAAGTGATGGTACTGAAGATATGAGTGAAGAATATGATGGTAATGACTATGATACTGATCAAGGCAGTGACTCTTCTGACGATGCACCTGAAGGTGGAACATTTGCAACTATTAATATTAATAAGTTAAAATTTTGGCGTATTTGAAGAAATTCTCCAAAATTTTAAATAAAGAAATAGAAATTCTTACAAACAATTGCAACTTAGCTAAATTAATTGTTTAAAAATTGCTATGTTTATATTCTTAAAAATATTTAGAGGAAGTGAGCATTAAAATCATATTTTTATTATATTATTAATCACTTTATTTTTTAGAGTTTTCAAAGATATTTAATTCTATGACTTAAGATATAAAAAAATACGAAATTAAGTTGTTCAAAAAGTTTTGTTTTATGGATTTTGTTTCATGTAAAACAAGTGTATAATTTATTTTCTAGAAAAACCATCAAAATCACAAAAAGCTGACTCTAAGTCAATGAAAGCAAAAGAAAAGAAAGTTAAGTCAAGTGACACCAAACCCAAGAAAGAGATGACAGTTCCTGAAGAAGATTTGAGCAAAATATTCAGTGATGATGAAGTGTCACATTTGTCAGGTGATGAAGATGATGACATGTTAAGTGATCAAGGTGAAGAAAATGGTGTTGAAGAAAAACAAGAGAAACCAGATGTGTGGGAAGACATTTATGGAAGAAAAAGAGATAAAGAAGGAAATATTATTAAGGTACGAACTTATAATATATATGATATTGCGGGTCAAAGGTTTCCGACACATAATATAACTGAAATCCCACCAAAACAAAAAAAGATGTGTGTCAGTTCCTACGCAAGACTGGAGTTTACAATTTACTGGAGTCTCTCTCTCTCCCTCCCTCCCTCCCTCCACCCTCCCTTCCAACCCTCCCTCCCCCCTCCTAATATAAAAGACTTTTTCAATATGCGAGCGCAATCACAGACATGACACACATGACACATCTCTATAGGCTTCTTGCAAAGCATTCTTACAAGTGACATTCTTTGTTTTGAAACATAATAAAATTACACGAGTTAAATAAAACATTTGTGAATGTTGAATAATTACCTATCCTAACATTTGTGTGCCGTTTTAGGAAGAAAAAGGTGTCTACATTCCACCACATCTTAGAAATAAACAGGATTCAAGTTCAGACAAACAGTTATTACAGTTGAAACGACAAATAAAAAGTGAGTATTGTTTATTTACCAATTAATAAAAGGATTTAAATCCAGGCCAACAAATGTGATAGAATTTATTTTTATCCCCGTGTCGATACTTATCGTAAAAGTAATTTCCAAAAACTCATGAAGTACAGAAATGTGTTTTTCTTATTTTTCCAGGCGTTCTCAACAAACTGGCGGGCACCAATCTCCACTGGGCTTGCACATCGATAGAAACGTTATATTCAAACAACAGCCGACATTCCGTGAACAGCACGCTCATGCAGTTGTGGCTGGACGCGTGCGTGTCGAGCAGCAGCACGCCCGACCGCATGGCGGCCGAGCACGCCGCGCTCGTGGCCGTGCTGCACGCCAACGTGGGCTCCGAGATAGGTGAGTTACAGCTGGAGATGGGTTTAATGTCCTCCAATTGCAGTAGAACCTCCCAGCAAAGGGATCATGTCCATGTGTGTTTATTTACTTCTAATCTTAATAACATAATAGCACACAACAAAACAGTGTTGTACATTTTTTTAATAAATATTGTAATTACTATTGTGTGTTTGTTTGCCCGATTTCATCTCACAAGGCTCAACCATTTGGAAACGAGTGGGTATTGATCGACACAGTAAGGTATGGTTTTGTTTATCATCCATTGTTTTAATAACTTAACTATGGCAAAGCAAACTATTGTTGCGGTGACACTGTGCATGTTTATCTGTAATATATATATTTTTAATTAAGAAAAGACAGTTTAAATAATTGTTGAGCAATTTTAATATATAATAAATTTATAAAGATATTGAATTAGAATTTTGCTTAGTTAGAATATGGAGCCCTGCCAACTAGCAGGCTAGCATTAACATCTAATCGAGAATACTTATATGTTTTACTAAAGATGTACTAAAAGTAATAAATGATTAACAATCTGGTTCCAGGTGCTCATTTCCTGCAGGAGTTATCAAAGATGTTCGACGAGATGATGCAGAGACCTCAACCCATTGAAGACAAGATGCTGGACAATTTAGTTTCCTGTCTCGCACACTTGTATAGTTTTAAGGTATGGCTAACCTAAATAACTACCTAAATTGAGACGCACGCCATCTTTTGACAATAAATGAAACGAATAGTTTATTTAAAAAATATCCACAATGTATTAGAAGATTCCGGAGTGGTTACGAGTTTTCGGGAAATATCACGAACTCTATAAAATAACATTCCGATTATATATGGCAGTTGTATGGCACTATTAGTTGAGTTCTAGTTGAGAGATACTGCGAGTTAACAAGTGCGAAGTACAAGTGAATAAAGAAGTGAAAATAGTGAGAATTAATTGTAATTGTGTTAATTGTGAATTAATAGAATAAATTGTCTCTATTTTGGTAATAAATTGGTGTTCTATTCTAATCCCGAACCTGATGAATATTGTAGTACACCTTTGTGCCTCTCTTTTCCAGATCTACCACGCCTCTCTTTTGTACGACATTTTATCAAGGTTACTAGAAGTTTTATCAGAGAAGAACATTGAATGTGTGTTGGTAGCTCTGAGGAGTGTCGGTGGAGTGCTGCGCAAGGAGGAACCACTCGCGCTGAAGACCTTCATACACGACACACAGAGCAGAGTCGCCAACTTAAACGAAGCTTCTGCTGATGGGTATGTATGGACCGTAGAGGAGGTAGGCTTGAATGCAATATTTACACTAAAAACTAATCACTAATTTATGTTACTTTGTAACTAAGTGATTCATTGTGATATTTATAAACTTAAAAACACTTTTTTTTAAATTTAAAATACTATAATAAATTCAATAAAACTCATCAAAAAGAGTTTGAATAGTAACTATTATCACGTGACTACAAACACCGACCATATTCATTACGTCATTAACCGATGAACAAACTGACAGTTGTCAGTTACTATTATACATATACTTCTACTACTCTACGGAGCACTGTCAGTTTATCTGTTAGTGACGCAATCAAACTCATGTGGCAGATGTGAGTATTTCAGCGGATTTTTTTTTTTATATATTTTATTTTTAATTAAGTTTTTTTGCGTTAAATATGAGCCCCCGTATAAAATAAAAGCAGTCCCTAAGATTTGTTGATGTTTAACATCTCTATTGGTGTCATCCTACAAAATGCTTGGTTAACGGGCACCAAAAGTGTTGTGTTGCAGGTATTTCAAATCAGTTGACAAATATAGGAGAAAATGGTTTTTAATGACTTTATTTTGTCTATTTATATGTGTATATAGGTAAATAATGATTGATTTTACGATGTTAATCCGATTATGAATCTAGCCGTGTTTAGCTACTTATATGTACTTAGCTTGTATTTCTCTGAAGGGATAGGCCAGGCTTATTACACAGTACTTGTACTGCGCCCCGCGGTTTCACCCGCGTAAGTCCCGATCCCGTGGGAATATCGGGATAAAAAGCCTAGCCCAGCCTATATGTTAATCCAGGTCTCCAGCTATCTACATACCAAGTTTCATCGCAATCAGTTCAGTAGTTTTGGCGTGAAAGAGTAACAAACATCCATCCATCCATCCATCCAAACTTTCACATTTATAATATTAGTGGGATTATTAATCCATACACAGCTATGAAATAATGTTTAAATAATATTATATTTAATATTTTTTCATATAAAACGTTTTTGCTTGCAGTTCACGCATAAAATTTCTACTAGAAGTGCTGATGGCGGTGAAAAACAACAATTTAACGAAGATACCGAACTACGACCCTTCGTACACTGAACATCTCAAGAAGATGACTAAAGGCATTATTAGGAAAGGAAATTATATCACACCACTTAATATAAGATTAGAAGATTTATTAAAAGGTAAGAATGAGAAGTTAGGAAAATACTTCTGACACACAACTCCAAACACAACTAATAAAAACCGACCAATAGCAAGTCAAAGATTTCCGTATACGAAGAGTTCCGTGCCATTGTACAAAATTTAAAGCCGAAAAAGTCTTGTTTCTTATTCAGGGGCCTCTAATTTTTAATTTATCGTTATTTTTATAAATGTTTGTTATAGCGGCAATAGAAATACATAATCTGTGAAAGTTTCAACTGTCTGTCTAATACGGTTCATAAAGATACAGCTGACAGACAGACGGACAGCGAAGGCTTAGTAATAAGGTCCCGTTAGCATCCTTTGGTTACGGAACCCTAAAAGTCAGTGGTCTCTCTTTATCTTTCTGCCCTACACGCTTCCTCTCGCCTCCTGCCTTTCTGCCCCCCATGACTTAGCTTTAATCTATAATTAATGTCCACTATGGTGTTTGACTCCAGCTGACGAGCGCGGCAAGTGGTGGGTGGTCGGGTCAGCGTGGGAGGGGAACATCACGCGGCCGGAGAAGCCCAGCGCCACCCTGGTCACCACGACCGATCAGAAGCTGCTGGAATTGGCCAGGAAGCAGAGGATGAACACAGATGTTAGAAGAAGCATATTTTGTGTCATTATGTCTGCTGAGGTAACTATTACTGTATATTTAGTATAAGGTTCAAAATGCACTACTTCTTGTGTTTGTCAGATATTTTAATTCCTAATACAAATAAAAAAAATACGTTTATTTGAAACATAATCATTTCTATAAGGTATCATGAATGAATGATGGAAAATAATAAAATTAAATAAGATAACCATTGAAATTTACATGAAAATTTATAAAACATTATTTAGAAATCTTCATCTGTACCAAAAAAGCACAAGCTGCTGAATAAAACGGCAATATATAGCAATCGCAATTAGATATTTACGTGCAGTAATATATATATATATATATATATATATATATATATATAACAATTGCCATTAGATATTTACGTGCAGTAATGTATAATACAATAAAATTGCCATTAGATATTTACGTGCAGTAATGTAGAATACAACTGCAATTAGATATTTACGTGCAGTAATGTATAATACAATTGCCATTAGATATTTACGTGCAGTAATGTATAATACAATTGCCATTAGATATTTACGTGCAGTAATGTATAATACAATTGCCATAAGATATTTACGTGCAGTAATGTATAATACAATTGCAATTAGATATTTACGCAAGTACCTACGAGGGGTGATCCAAAAGTAATGAGAATGGGTACATTAAATTAACTATATACTTAAAAATAAAATTTATTTTTCTACATAGTCTCCTAATAGGTCAATACATTTAGTCCATCTCTTTTCTAAACCAACGATACCCTTCAAAAAAAAATCTTTATCTTGACTCTCCCAAAATGCCTCTACAGCGGCCATCACTTCGCCGTTATCCTCAAATTTCTGGCCCCGGAGGTGTTCCTTGAGCCGAGGAAACAAATAAAAGTCGCTGGGGGCTAGATCTGGAGAATAGGGTGGGTGTTCAAGCAGCTGGAAGCCAGCTTCTTGAATGGCAGCCATCGCAACTTCAGCTTTGTGTGCAGGTGCATTGTCTTGATGGAACAGAACTTTTGCGCGCAGTTTACCCCGTCTTTTTTCCTTGATGGCCTCTCGCAATCTTTTGATTTGGTCAGCATAGTAGGAGCCTGTTATGGTAGCGCCCTTATCAAGGTATTCAACCATAATTATTCCCTCAGCATCCCAGAAAACAGACGCCATAACCTTGCCGGCAGAGCTTGAAACTTTGAATTTCTTGGGAGTCGGTGAAGATGGCCTTTTCCATGTCATTGACTGTTGTTTGGTTTCGGGATCAAAATGATGAATCCACGTTTCGTCCATAGTCACAAATCGAGCCAAAAAAATATCTTGATCCGCCTGGAACATTTCAAGATTGGTCCTTGAAATGTCGAATCGTTTCTTCTTTTGTTCGTCGGTTAACATTCTCGGGACCCAACGTGCAGAGACCTTTCTCATGTTCATCTCGGTAGTTAAGATCCTTTGAATGCTACCAAATGAAATGCCTGTGTTCTCAGCTAAATGACGAATGGTCACTCTTCGGTCTGCCAAAACCAGATCTTGAACTTTTTTGACGTTTTCTTCAGTGAGGGAGGAGGACGGACGGCCTTCGCGGTGTTCGTCTTCCGTGGATGTTCTTCCCATCTTAAACTCCTTGCACCAGCGTGCAGTTGTAGAATATGGAG
Source organism: Callimorpha dominula (assembly GCA_949752705.1). Classification (NCBI taxonomy): domain Eukaryota; kingdom Metazoa; phylum Arthropoda; class Insecta; order Lepidoptera; family Erebidae; genus Callimorpha; species Callimorpha dominula. The sequence continues at coordinate 3,542,524 of OX457007.1, read as the reverse complement.
GAGCAGAGTCTCCCAATGTTTCCACCAAGTCAGTATGAATGTCTTTGGTGGACATTTTTTTCAAGCACAGGTATTTGATGACGCTTCGCACTTCATGTTTCTCCATTTTGATGTTATCACTCCGACTGCTAGTATTCAAATGAATGTATATTTTAAAAATGACGTCCTATTTATACCATTTTTTGTCAGGGAAGTTGTGAAGGATTAGGGAGTTGAAAAAATATTTTTTTAGAATTTTATTATTACTAGAAATATCCGTTTATCATTACTTTTTGATCACCCCTCGTACTTCGTAATGTGGTTTATGGCAGTGTTTATGACAACTGCACCTCACTGGACATGTTTGGGCACATTCAACGGCTAGGATTCCGAGAAATGGATCCTGCGAAGAAGAAAACCTGAGTAAATAGTGCTCAGCTAATGGATTCGTATATTCGGATACTGCTTGACAGAATAATTCTGCTAAAACATCGTCTATAATATATTTTTTAACAAGAAATAAACCGATTTCAATGAAATTGATTGTGAAAAAGTAACTCATAAATACCCAATGACATGCATGTATTATATATTAAACCCTTCCTTAAAATATGTAAAATATGTTAGTTAGAAACATGAAAATTGGTCTATTACCACAGAATAGAATAGTACAGGTACAGAAGTCTCACTCCGCCAAATCATTTAAATAAATAGTGACTCTTGATCCGACATAATGAAGGCGCAATTCAGGTAGCACATCGTTAATTACCTACGTTATATTCACCTAGAAGTTGCCTCTCTTTCTATCGCGTTACTCTTATCTGTTTTGACGACGGCGTGACGTTAGGGTTGTCTTTTTTTAAGATTTAATTAATCTGCATATTTAATTAACCGTAGGTTATGTGCCTATTACACTATTTTTGTGAATAAATAAATTTAGGCTATGTACTAATAACTTGATAGTCTAGATAGAAACGGATACGTGAGTGACCGGTCGACGCATTACTTTTTAAGAAAATCGCGGACATACAAACATACACACGGATCGAATACAGATCCTCCTTATTTGAAGTTGATGAATAATGTTGCACGTAACAGCTAATTTACAGATACCAGTTAAAAAGTTGTCACTAAAATTGCACTCAAGTAAACGATAGCTGAATTATACGTGCGATTCTAATAGACGACGATCATCGACTGACGAACCAATCACGTGCAGCGTCAGCGTGGTCAACGTCATATCGACCAATAAAAAGTGTGCTCACGACTCGTGCTGGTAACTGTACTATAAATGAACTTAACAGTGGAGCCTCTATTTAATGTTTATAGGACTACATGGATGCCTTCGAGAAGCTCCAGCACCTCGGCCTGCGCGGTCAGCAGGAGCGCGAGGTCGTGCACGTGCTGCTGGCGTGCTGTTTGCAGGAGCGGACCTACAACCCTTACTACGCGGTGCTGGGACAGAAGCTGTGCGACTTTGATCGTAAATACCAGGTGAGAAGGTCCATTATTGTGTACCAGCAGAGTATTTACCTATGTACCGACATCTTCAACAATCATAGTCATATTTCAGACAATTTACATAAAACTTTAATAACTCGTACACTTAAAACTTCCTCATGAATAACTCCCTCCGTCTATTGGTTAAATCCGTATGAAAATCCGTTCAGTAGTTATTGAGTTTATCATCTTCAGACAAACAGACACTGCGAGGACAGCGGTCATTGATGTACCTACTATAAAGTAAAATAATTGACGATTATTTTAAAGCTGTCATGCTTTATGGTGTTTTGCAAAACTAATAACATAAGTGTTTTTTTTAACTCTGGACGCAAAAATAAGTGTTTTTATAAATTTACTTTGTGTATCTATGGCATCGTAGCTCCTAAGATTTTATCTATTTATTGTCGATTTGTCCATCCAAAGCTTGCCTGGAAGAAATTGCTTTCAGTGATAAGGCCGCCCTTCGTACATTTTCACCTGATATTTCTTGAAAAAACAATTTTGTTGGTGTACAATAAAGTTCTATTCTATTCTAACCGGATGGACCGATTTTGAATTCTTTTTGTTTGATAAGCAACTTGATCAAGAGTATTTTTAGGTATAATTCAAGAAAATGTGTTGAGTCATTCGAAGACCTTCAGCTTTTTTGTAATCGTTGTTTTGATTTTGGAGTCTGGGATATTTTGAATTTGTAATTTATACAAAAAAAATAATATTCAACATTTTTATTCCCACCATCACAATCCATTTGGCTTTTGCTGTTAGTTAATTATATCTTACTAGCAGCGCCTCGCGGTTTCACCCGCGTAAGTCCCGATCCTGTGGAAATATCAAGATAAAAAGTCGCCCTTATGTAATCCAGGTCTCCAGTTATTTACATACCAAGTTTCATCGCAATCGGTTCAGTAGTTTTGGCGTGAAAGAGTAATAAACATCCATACATCCATACATCCACACATCCACACATCCATACATCCATACATCCTCACAAACTTTCACGTTTATAATATTAGTAGGATTTTTGGGATTCCATATGTCTGAATATATAAAGTTTCCCTTTAATATTTATATGATGGAGTAGTATTTTAATATTTTTTATTTAGGCCACCCATTGTGCATTTTATGTAAGCATATCTGTTAGTGCGGTTTTATTTTTGTAAAAAGAAAACAGTTTTAACTTAACTTATATACTTTCGTTTATACAGCTCTCAATCCAGTTCTCATTGTGGGACAAAATAAAGGAATTGGAATCGATATCTAAACAGTGCATGGCGAACTTGGCGCAGTTCATCATACACCTCATTATGGAGAAGGGTCTACCACTTTCGGTTTTGAAGGTGAGTTTTGGAGATTACTTGATTTTATATCAATCAATCCGCCTGTCGCAGTCCACTGTTGGATGTAGGTCTCCCAACGTGCGCTAGACCACCTGCTCCTCCGCCTTCCTTATCCAGTCTGTCCCAGCTACCTTCCTTAGATAGTCATCTGGCTGGGGCACACTGCCACCCAAGATACAGATTATTACCTAGTTTGGGTTCAACTATATGTGCAATTGTTTATCTAGCTAAGGAATGGCTGGTGTTGATATAAATTATTATATTTAAAGAAAAATGCTTGAAAATAAGTTATTAACGACTCGCTTCACGATAGCTGCTAATTACTTTCATTCAAAAATTCCTCAAAAAAATATTTTTCTGGAAAGTACAATAGGACACTGTTCTTCCATATCAACAATAGAACGGTGGTTTGAAGGAATTACCAGTATACTAAATCATCCTGTATTGTTTTATTTTTTCAGGTAATCCAATTCTCCGAATTGAACAAGCAGTCTGTTCGCTTCATGCGCCAGATACTCCTAGCGATAATAATGAATGCGGACGTAGAAGCGTCCCTAGAAGTTTTCCATCGAATAGCCAAACCCCCCAAGTTGCACATGTTCAGAGAAAGTATCAGACTGTTCATACAACACTTTCTTATAAAAAATGTTGGTAAACAGAGCAGTGTTCTGAGTGAAGAAGAAATGGTTAAGCTGAAGGAAAGAGTTTTGGCTGTTGAGAAAATCTTGACGTCGCACGAGTCTAAGTTGAAGTTTTAATAAATGTTTTTTTTTATTGTCTGTGATAGTTTTTGTTGACATGTGAAGAAATTATTAAAAAAAAAAAATTATTAATTTTATTAAGTTAGTTTCTGGGTGTTACAAAAAGGTGTGGTAAAATTTTAGGAGCGTTATGTGAAGCCGACAAATAGTTGATTCAGCTTGAAAAAAAAAAGATTTTGAAAAAAAAACTTTTTCCTCTGAACAACATTTCCTAGTGTAAGTGCAACATTTCTCATCTACTGAATTATATAATAATAATAATAATAACTTTACACATCTCACACACGGCCGTCTGATCCCAAACTAGGCAGAGCCTGTACTATGGTAACCAGACTGCTGATAAACATACTTATATATTTCTAAATACATACATATTATAGATACATTACACCCAGACACAGAACAAATTATCGTGCTCATCACACAATTATTTGTCCTGGGTGGGAATCGAACCCACGACTTCTGGCTTAGCAGTCAGGGTAACTAACCACTAGACCAAGAGGCCAGTCTATTTCAGATTTCAGCGGCCAGATTTCATCTCAATTTCAATTATTTTGTTTTTTTTATTTTATATGCAGAGATGCAGAGATTTTCAGAAAATTCTGGACATTCCATCAACATCCTTGGTATTAAATACCTAGAGTTTCATTTATATCAGACCTCTCACATACGATATATTAACTTTATCAGTCAATTTTCAAGTTTATTTTTCAGTTTCAAATAAGATTTTTTTAATTAAAAATCCCGAATTTTCATTAAATTGTTAATGTTTTATGTTATTCGCGGAGTCTTCTATACGACCCTAAAATATAACCACATATTTTGTAACACCCTGTAAATTTGTCAGAAAGAGAATGCTCAAATAGAAAATGTCAGTCGCAAAATATTTGCCTCAGCAGCTTCTTTAAGAAGGTTGCGTAATTTTCTTCCAACTGCCACTAAAATTGAACTCGCACAATCAATTCTTCTCCCCATTCTTGACTATGCCGACGTCAGCTATCTTGATCTTAATGAGTATCAACTTGATAAACTTGAGAGACTCCAGAATTTCTGTATAAGATTCATTTTTGGCTTACGCAAATATGATCATATTTCCGAATTTCGTACCAAATTCAAGTGGCTTCCAATTCGCCTTCGCCGGAATACTCACATACTCTGTTTACTATATAATACCTTGTTTAATCCCACTACTCCTATCTACCTCAAGAAACGTTTAGCATTTATCCACGACACACATACACGATACTTGAGATCATCGGAAAATCTTACGTTAGAAATTCCAACACATTCTACAAAGTTTTTGGATACATCCTTTACAGTACAAGCCGCACGCCTATGGAATTCATTGCCGGAGGCTATAAGACGAGCACGGACAGTAAAAACTTTTCAAAAGCTCGTCAAGAATCATTACTTAACTCTGTAATTACTACGTTTTATATATGTATGTGTATGTATGTATACGGTTATATATATATATTTGAATGTATACATATATGTATACTTTTGAATGTATACATGTATGTGTCCATATATATATAATTATAGTATTTGTTTAACGATGTCAATATATTATTATGTACCTTAATAGATTTATACAATTGAAATGTATATTAGCACCATTATTGTAATTTTTCTCCTTCTCTGATCGTACACTCAAGTGCTAATAAGACAAATGTGAACCACAAATTACCTATTCCTAACTGTATAGTCCATCTACAGGTTGCCTGTAAGAGATTGCAGACTGCGATAAGGCCGCCTATTGTACTGCTGTTTCTAATGTATTTCTTTTTAATTGTATCCTATTTATGGTGTGCAATAAAGAGTATCTATCTATCTATCTAACGGTCTATTTGTTATCAAGAATATAAAAACCTGATTTTATTGATAGTAATATGGGTTTGGACCACTAACCTCTATTATACAAGTGCTTGTATTATAGAGGTCAGTGGTTTGGACCCATTCGCATGCCGAATTCTTGCTCATATTAATTTAATTTATTCGGAAAATCCTCATAAATCACTGTTTATGTTGCTTAGAAGTAGAAGCATATATTTTATTCTGCTGGTGTTTAGTCTAATGATTTAGTTTAGACAAAACATCATTTATTTGAACCAATAATGCGGGATAGATGGCGTTGTATAATTACGGCCGTTTTTATATGGCGATGTTAAGATTCTCTTACGAATCATGACCTTCTAAGCTAAGTCTAATTGTCTTGCTATGGACGTATTGTTTTATACTCACGGGAGATAGTTTTTGCGACTTTGTACAGCTAGTAATACAGTATTATAAATTATTGAACTCTTGCTATCCAATACAAACACCTTTATATACGTGCACCTTTACTACATAATGAAATCTTTGTTGATTCGCATTTTGGCCTGTACAAAGGTTTTAGAGGATTGCGACGATTTGTGGATCATATGGCAACAATTTTTAGCTAGCTTTAATTATCTTTTAAAAAAAGTTTCACCGACTTCAATGTGCTTTTTAGTGGAAAGTAGATGTAATATAATATAGGTAGGACAACTAAACGCACTGCTCCAATGAGACAGCGATGTTTCGGAGCAAACGAAAACATCAATGTATACAATTATTAGATATTTGTTGATTTTTAAGAAACCGCTCGACTGATTTCGATAAAATTTAAATGGGACCACCTGGAAACCACCTTTTTTGTTTCAAAGGGTATACACCCTTTGAAACAAAAAAAGAATTTTCACAATTGGTTCAATCGTCTTCAAGTAATCGGTGAACATACATAAAAAAAAAGATTCCGACGAATTGAGAACCTCCTCCTTTTTGGAAGTCGGTTAAAAATTGTACCACATGAGGCGGTAATGTAGTAAAAAGCGTGTTGCAAATAAAGTTTGCTAACATAGTCGAAGAGATTAAAATTAATTCACTGAACATACCTATTGTAGTGCATCACAAATGTTTGCTGAAGCACTTACATTAATTGTTTACAAGCGTGAGAATAAGAATTGCCTCCAGCTCAGACTGTCCGGTTCAGTGTAAGTATGTAAGTGCTTGCGTTGGGTAATATTACCGGACAGGACTGACATCATTGCATGAATTATGACTTAAAATGTGATAATGAAAAATAATTACTATAATTTTAAAAGTAATTAAAATCGGTTCATTAGTTCAGAGGTCATCGACTGACTTTTTTAGAAAATTTATAAAAGTCATAAAATTCAGCTTTACTATAACGAAAGTAGAATTACAATTTATCACAATTTAAGGGTATCTGGCGAGGGTTTGCCACCATACAAACTGTCTGGCAATAAATAACGTGACTTCTAATATCATCCTGAAGGTAATATGAAAAATTACACTTTACGCACGTACGTACGTACGTTACGTACGACGAAAGTAGGTCTCAAAATTTTGCACCTTTAGTGTGCCTCATAGCTGCCAAAGCCACCATGATGTATAGTTCATACTCTGCCACCGTTCCTACCTCTGTTGGGTACATAAACAGGAAAACATTCAGCTTTTATAAAATGACGAAGGTCTGGCGATCGCGGGCTCCTGGACCATTATATTTCATAACTAATTTTCTTATATATAGGTATCATATCCGAAATAAACACTATTATTATATTAAAAATAATTATATACTAGTGTTATTTTAAACTAATTAATAATGAAACGAGGTATCAATCTTAGTATTTATTCTCGCCATTGTTCTCTAAAATAAACAATTCTGTATACAACTGAGGCCCATAAAAAATTCAATTCTGATTATAGAACGCATAGTGCTCAAAAGGTTTCTGTCCGAATTGGAGCCGACGGATTGGTCCAGTATCGGAGACAGTATGATTCGACTCAACATGCGTCTCGTGTCGTTTGATGGCATCGGGTTTTAATAGTATGTTAAGGCTGTGCTTCTTTACAAACTCAGTTTTTTTTTGTATAAAATTTGTGTAAAAACATATTACAGATGCAAAAGGATTACTCCAGGTGTAGTCAGAGCCGCTTAATTTTTTTAATTGCTTCACTTATGGTTTATTTCCCCCTTTTCGCTAGATGGCGTTGAGTCATTTTTTTTTTGAAAATATAACCACTGAAATCATAACTTATTGTAACTTCGAAATCAGTGTAAAAAATGTAAATTAAAACCTTCGCTGTTTGAGGCCGGGGCGAATTGCTTGTATTAGGTATATCAAGCAAAACACATATAGACATAGTTATACGTATCTTTGTATAATATTGACACTTTATACAAGGCCTGATATTGTAAATTTTGCAACAAATAATCATAAAAACTGGACAGTTAGATAAGAGAGCCACCACGTGTAGGAACCATATATATTTTTTTGTTGTCTCGCGATAAGTAGGCACTCGTATGATGCACTTGGCCCAAGGTGCGATGAAGTGAAGTCTGTTTACTCTGTGGCAGATTATTTGATAGTCAAAATAACTTCAATATCATGAACTCGGTTTTGCCTGTAGCTTCGCTCGCGTAAGGTAATGTAGATTTTGTCAATTAGAATTCTTTTTTATCTGGATGAAAAGTACCCTTTGTCTTTTTCTGTGCACCTGACAATGTATTTGTAAAATTTCAGGTTGATCGGTGCAGTAGTTAATCCGTGAAAGCGTAACAAACAAACACACACACACACATTTTTGTTTATAACTATCTGCGCCCTGGGCGGTTTCACCCGCGTACGTCCCGGTGCCGTGGGCATATTGGCATAAAAAGTAGCCTATATGTTAATTCAGGTCTCCAGCTATCTACATACCAAGTTTCATCGCAATCGGTTCAGTAGTTTTAGCGTGAAAGAGTAACAAACATCCATCCATCCATACAAACTTTCACATTTATAATATTAGTGGGATATAAGTAAGACTAGTAGGATATTAGGATTCAAGACTTGTGTGGATTGAATATACCTACTTAGTGGAAGCTAGTCGGCGAGTCGTATTCATCACTCTGGAGTCTCTGAAATGTATGTTAACGTAGATCCAATCAGCAGTCACATAATGCGGCATAGTAGTTAGCACTATAGGTAGTTTTTAGTTAGACTCAGGAGTTCTTCTCATGCAGGAGTTATAAGAAGACATCAAATTCTAACGTCTCGTTTATTTCCTCTATCTTTTGAAATGGTTCAAACCAATAACTGTAACTACCAATAGTATCAGCTTATACACTTATTTTATGAACTCATTCTAAAAACCTGTACGAGTTGCGGAAAATAATATATTATTAGGACTTAGGATGAAGATTCTGTAGCATGTTTCGTTATAACATTAGTGGAATAAAGTTTGAAATTGAAATCTATTTACTTCTAACACAATTTCCATGTCCACTAAAACTCGAAACATGTACAGCACCATATCTACTATTGTTAAATGAGGTCTTCTATAGCAGTGGGTACTGTGAGGTACTACTAGCTTTTGTGGTAAACGCAGCTGATGCGATTATGAGAGAAACGCAATGGCCTTACCGCGCCCTACCTACAATGTCTTTTGTTATTTCAATACATATGATAGGATGGAGTATGTCTATTCCAAACTGCGAATAGTAACGTGCGTCATCTTATGTTAATAATAATAATAACTCCACACACCTCACACACGGCCGTCTGGTTCAAATTTTGGCAGAGCCTGTACTATGGTAACCAGATTGCTGATAAACATACATATATATTTCTAAATACATATATAATATATTATAAATAAATTACACCCATTGCAGACACAGAACAAAATATCGTGCTCATCACACAATTATTTGTCCTGGGTTTGAATTCAACCCACGACCTCTGGTTTAGCAGTCAGGGTCACTAACCAAGAGGCCAGTCAAGTATACAATACTTGCATAAAAGAATTATATTCACAATGAAACAGATATGAGGTCTCCACGTGTAAGATAAGGTATCTTGCCATTGAGAAACATATAGGCCTACATATACATATCTGTCGTCGCTGATTAGCAAACTTTACTGATCGGTAACGCAACTAAAGTCTACTGAGGCACAATGGCGAATCCAAAAAAAAACATGACTAGACCCAGTCTTTGAGAAGATAAAACTTTTGCAAGATGTTATTTATTTACTAGCTTTTCCACGCGAAATTCAAATCTATTCCACGGGAACTGTACATTTTTTCGGGATAAAAAGGTTGCCTATGTGCTATTCCGTGCTATAATCTAACTGCTCTGTACCAAATTTCATCCAGGTCCGTTCAACCCTTTCGTAGTGATTGAGTAACAAACATCCATCTATCCAAACGTTCACATTTATAACAGTAGTAAGATTATGAGGGAGTGAGGGACCCATTTACGTAGGTTTTTTCTATTTTTTTTCTTTTATGAGATAATGATTTGACTTAACGATTAACAAACCTCCATCCATCCAAACTTTCACATTTGTAATAGTATATTATTTATCTAAATAATTATTTAGGTATACCAATTATGTACGTTGTTACAGTTATTATTATTAAGTACATAACCTTCATTCGTTTTATTTCTGTATCCCTTTTTCCGCGTGATTCATATAATTCTTTTAAAAAATTTACTCGTTTTGCTTACGGACGGTAATATTTCGTTGTATTTTCAACGAAAATTTTACCGTCTGTAAGTTGTTTCTTGTTTATTAGAACTCGGCATTAATGTATTAGACAGTAGGTAAGTGTTAGGCGGCGAACTTTCTGATATTATGGTGTTAGTGTTAAATGCGAAGTATAAGGTTTATTGGTAAAAATCCTTATTGTATTGGAGAACGGCCAAGCTGTTTTTTTTTTATCGTATTCCGGTTTATTGTAAATTGTCAAACACCTCCACCCATCGGTGTTCTGTAGGTGCTGTGCTCCATCTCCTCCCAAACCCTTTATGGCATAGTCATTTTAAAATATGGGTGACGTGTAGTGCAGTTTGAAAATTAGAAATGCGGGACGTATCCATCGTTTTGCGGGATTATATTACTAACTATTACAAAGTGGGACTGCGTACGGCTGGCCTGGCATTACGGGACGGTTGTAAATGAGATAGCTATTATAAATAAGTATAATGTGCGTCACAAGTTTATTCATCTAGCGAGGTAGATAACCTACAAGCTAATTCCTTCAATTATCAAGAAATAAGTAATTTAACATAATATAGTTGATGATAATAATCACACTTAATGGCTCTTGAAAGCAATTTAACGTGGTGATAAGATTATTTACTCACACGTAATCATATTAATTGACTCGGTGTGACGCGGTTGACCTACTGTTGTTTGCAGATACTTTTTTAAACCATCGTTTCAAGTTTTGGGTAAATACCAAGGGATTTCAGAACTCTTTTTCTCTCTTCAAAATTTAGTTTACTTTCATATTAAGGTATGTTACGGATATCCGACTAGTTTTTAACACGATCACGGTTCTTGTAAGGGGCTGAAACGACCAGTACCTAGGTCTTCCGTTAGTTGCTGAAGCGGACTAACTAGAAGCGGATTAACAGTAGTTAGTCCGCTTCAGCAACTACCAATAAAACCTTATACTTCTCATTTAACACAATAATATCAGAAGTTTGCCGCCTTACACTTACCTACTGTCTATTACCATCAATTGACTAGAGTATGTCGATCACGTCTAGCAAGACGATAACACTAGCAACAGAAATAATGCAGAAACCATGTTGAGAGTAAAAGAGTTTAAAATTTAAGATATGGGGTAGGTATCATGTTTTGATTAGCTTTTAACGAGGTTTAACTACCTGATTTCCTTGGAAATAATTATCTTTAAAACAATATTACCGACTTCAATGTGCTTTTAGTGGAAAGTAGATGTATTTTGGTTAAATATAATATGGGTAGGCCAACTAAACGAAAGTATCATCGGTGTATGCAATTTTTAGATATTAGTTGATCTTCAAAAACCGCTTGACTGATTTCGATAAAATTTAAATGGAACCAACTGGAAAGTATACCCTTTGAAACAAAAAAGAATTTTCCAAATTGCTTTAGGCGTATTCGAGTAATCGGTGAACAACATAAAAAAAAGGTTCCGACGAATTGAGAACCTCCTCCTTTTTTGAAGTCGGTTAATAAAAAAACCAGGAATTTCTTTTTATTTCTTACAAGAAGACAAATCAAGTACAATTTTTTAAAGATATTATATGAATCACGTGGAGAAAGGGACATACAGAAATAATACGTATGAAACGATTTTTTGGAGTTTTTTAAGATAATATAACATATATAAGTAAAATTGATTTAAAAATGTTAATTAATTACTGTGTTACGGCTTCCAAACATGAAAATTACAAATTTTACGTAAGTATTTTTTTTTCTTTTCCATGGAAGGTTAACAATGGGGGGCCCATGGGAGTTTATTGCGATGTGATACGCTCTGCTATTTAATACAGAGTTTTAGTGCTTACTGGAGTATCTATTACAGTTATTATTTACATAGTTATAAAAATTTTGTACATAAAGTCAAGTAAATGTTGCAAAATATACAGTTACCTATTTACAATGTTTACATTATTTAAATTATTTACTATGTTGAAGTACGTGTACTAAAATTACTTCATAACTGTTTTTTTTTGTGGTCAGAGCGTTATAATTTTTTGGAGTTTACTCCTTAAGAATCGATTTGCATATAAGGCGCCCGGTATGAAAAAAATATGAAGAGTAAAATTTAGTGATCGGAGCGCAGCGTAACGCTTTATTGTGCTTTTTATGCTTTATTGGAGGTTACTCCTTATTCTCGACGCATGTAAGTAGATATGTGTATACCTTTATGTTATATATATGTGTTAATATATACAGAATATATAGAGGGAGGGAGGGAGGGAGGGTGGGAGTGAGAGAGAGAGAGAGAGAGAGAGAGAGAGAGAGAGAGAGAGAGAGAGAGAGAGAGACTCCAGTAAATTGTAAACTCCAGTCGTGCGTCGGAGCTGACACACACATTTTTTTTTTTTTTGGTTGCAACAATTTATTTATACTGCATTTTTCAATTTTTTTAAGTGAAACAAATTGTTTTTTCTTTATTTCTTTAAAAAAAATACAAAAAAAGTGTAAGTATCATTAAACATTTTTTTTTCTTTAAAGTACACATCATAAGCCTTAATTTGATCACCTATAGAATGCTGATATCAAAGTTAGAAACTGAAAGTGGAAAAATGCGTTTTTCGAAAATCGACCAAAAAAAAATATTCAAATTTTTTCGACAACATACGTTTTTGAGATAATCCCTTTGAATATTACGACCCACTATTTGTATATTTTTTCTATTTTATACGAGTGTCATCGAACTGCATGAAATAATCGAAATTCGTATAATACTCAACTTCCAGCTAATGTAAGAAATATAAAAAAATATGTTTATGTTTTACGTGGGAGAGCCATGCTTCGGCACGTATGGGCCGGCTCGACTCCGCTCGATACCAAGGCCTCACAGAAAACCGGCAGTGAAACAATGCTTGCATTGCTTTTCGCCGCGTGAGTGAGGTTACCGGAGGCCTTAACCCTTCCCTTTCCCCCATTACCGTCCTTCCCCTCACCCCCTCTCCTAACCTCTAATCCCCCTCTCCCGTCTTCCCCCATGAGCGTGAATTTTAACATTAGTAATCTGTTAACAAATTACTGGTCGTCCAATGTACATTAAAAAAAAAGTATTATACGTGGTTCTTTTGTAAAATTTCCCGTTCTTTCGATTTTTTTAATTAAAATATAATTAAAAAAATTATTTGCAAAAAGCTACATTTTTGCTTATAAATTGTTAAATAATTTTTTTTGCACCCTTCAAAAAGATCTCGCGGAGTCATTTTGTTATATTATTCTACACACCTATACGAACATATCTCCACTATTAGGGCCGCCCCTGGCCCTGGTCACAGCCCTTATACCTGGTAGTAGGCTTGTGTAGTTCACGAACTATGTACTATTAGGAATTCATTCCTGACATGGAACTAGAACGAACTATTCTGTGAGCTTATAGGACTTAGTTCATTTAGTACATTAGTACTGTCAAGAAACATGGAACGACTGAATCGTCGGCTAAAAAGTCGTACGGTACGCCCGAGATGCATACTGTCTGCATTAAATTTTAGATAATTCGTACTCATTAGTTTTAATTTTGAATTTAGTACATTGTTAGATTAGCAAAGAAACACCGAAACCAAAACAACAACACAATTTGCATGTTATTATATTTATTTGGTGTTTGTTTGCTTATGCATTGACTTACTAATTATATTATTATATAGTATATTTTTATTATATAAATGTCAACAAATTAGTATGGTCATTTTACGAGTATAAGAATGACAGTCCTAAACATGCAAAGTACGAGTATGAACGAGATCCAAATATTCATTCAATGTAGTTACAATGTACTACTGAACTAATAGAACTAGAAGTCCGAACTAGTACATCTGAGCGACTGTACTAGATTGGAGCGCTCTTTTAAGTGACCGAGCAAGAACAAGCCTACCTGGTGGCTTGTAATAATATTATATATTATTATATAAATAGTCTAACCACGGCAGTAAAAAGAATCGCCGCGGTATCCAAAAATATATTTAATAAGTCATCTTGTTACTTTAGTACTTATTTTTATCTATGAATAACTTAACAAAAAATTTAGGGCTGTATATAAGCAACTCTTGCGAACAACGATACCTTGAATTTAAATCGATAAGCGCCATCTATTGGTGGACAATTTAACCTAAGTTTATCTTAAGGCAACCGACCGAAGAAATGAAACAAAAATTTTAATGCAACGAAAATTCAAGTGTTTACAAGTATCAGTTACTGATTATGTATGTTATCGGAAATGTATGGAAATTGCTTAGTGCAGAACGAATGGACTCCTCTTCGCTATAGAAACATACAACAGTCAACACATCCCTCGCCGATATCGCTATATTTTTGCGATGGGCGATGGCGAAATGTTTGAACAATCGAAACAATCGCAGTCGTTTAAAATTTTCAATTGAGTCAGCGATTGTCTAGGCCTGCCCTTGTACAATCGAGATGTTTTTCGATTGTTTTGAGTCAAAGTTCAATGAGTCCGCAACTCCATCTGCTCCTTGGGAACTCCGGAGGCGCTGCTAGTGTGATATAAGTAACGTAACTGATCGACGCCCGCCGACCGAATCGGTACTAGTACTACCTAATAAAATTGAATACTTATTTATTTATTTGCATTCATAATTAAAACACTCATGTATATATCTATTTATATAAATGTTTTATGTCCGTTTGTTCAATATCGCAAATCTCCTAAAGTGCTTACTCAACGTTGTATACATATACGAGAATGTATTTAATTTTTATTGTTTTTAATTATAAAAATCAATGTATGTTTGTTCGTCTTTTAAATTTCATGATGATGATCATGATACCGTACTGTTCATCAGCTCGTCATGAAAATTTGCATGCACGTTGCTAGGGACACAGTGAAGGATAAAGGTATATAAAAATTACTGTTCCACCAACGAAACCGCCGGTAAAAGTAATATTAATAAATCAAAACACAACGGGCAGAATCTAGTTTGAATTGGATACAGAGCCACCTAGTTGATTTTTCTAAAACTATTATCACAACATTAGAGATTAATAAATGTTTAATAGCCTTACTAACAACGAACGTGATTATACCATAACCGATCGATCTCTTTTAAGAATTAAGTATATATTCGATATTGAAAACGAATCACCTAATGCATTAAAATTTATTACAAACATTCACTGACCTCTATTATATTATATAATAGAGGTCAGTGCACATATTTAAACGTGAACTCGTTTTGTTGATTTAATTAAGATAGTAATTAAAAACTAATAAATGGTATTTTAGTTTTTAATTACTTTTAGTAGTATTTTGTTAAATTTAAGGCAGAGCCATCTAGTAAATTCTTTTGAAATGTAATCAACATAATTATCTAAAACTTGAGCGAAGTTTTTAAATAATATCGCTAATTGTGTTAACAAATTTAATGTCCTTACATATTATGTTAATTAGGTTTTAGGTTGATTGGGAATGAGATAAGTTGGACAATTATGAACCACGGTGCAATACGGTTATTTTGGGGTCGAAACGACGTGTCAGTTCGTTAGCTGTGATTGGTTGATTTTTAACTTATTCTGTGGATTGATGGATTGATACACTTTCGCTCAGTACGAATAACGAATACGAATGAAATACGAATGAAAATAAAAAAAACTTTAAAATGCCTCGGTGTTTTAAAAAGTCGTTAGAGTGGGGGGTTTTTAACAAACAAATAGAAGGTGGTAAAGTAAAATTAGTTGACTGCAAACTTTGCAAAATTAAATTTTATTTAGTACCTAATTAGTTTACATATATTTTATTTAAGTTAGTTTTATTTTTTAAGGTTATGTAATATTTTCTTATAGACGTACAATTTAGATGTTAATATAAAACAAATTAGGTGCATTGGGGTAATTTCAAAACGTTTTTGGGTGAGTGGAGAGTATGTTCGTCAAAAGTCACAATTTGTATATGCCACCTATGTTAAATTAGACGTATTGTTCGCTGCTTTGTGTGAACACTTTTATATAAAAAAAAAATTAGGAAATAAATGTGATTTAAAATTTGACTCTTTTATAATTATCAAAGATAATTCCGAAAACACGTGGCGTAATTCCGAATGACAATCAAAATTGGATTTTACGCAATATGAACTTAAGGTACAAAGTTCCTTTTTGTTCGAGTTTACCTCTATAAAATAAAAATATCAATTCAAGCCATAGAACATCTTCAAATTTTTTTTTAATTATTTATTTTATAAATATATTTTATAATTATAAATTACCCCAAGGGATGTCAGTGATCCTCAATTTTTTTTGTAAAAATTACGTAGCACACGTACATCTGTAGTTAGCGACCGGAACGAACAGCAGCGGGGAAGCGGATTAACATGGCGTCACGGTCAGTGTTGCCAGAGCCTGTCAGTAGTCCCGTTTAGTAGAAATATACGATTTTTGGAGTTTCCCCGTTTTCGAGATTGCCCCAATGCACCTTATTAAGTAGGTACCTAATGCATACAAAGTTCCTATTATTAATTTTGTGATACCTAGTTATTATATTCAAAAGTTAAGTAAACAATACATTTCTTTTTCCGTCCGGGTTGTCACCTGTACTATATAGTTTATAAAAATTTTAACCGACTTCAAAAAAGAAGGAGGTTCTATGTTCCACGGTATATTTTTTTTATGTATGTTCACCAATTACTCAAAGACGCCTAGACGGATTTAGAAAATTCTTCTTTATTTTTTTGAAAGGGTATACTTCCCAGGTACCATGGTCATCAGGTCACGGTCTGATGATGGGATCCTGGAGAAATTGATGAAACGCTTCAAACTTTATAGGCACACTTGAAGCGATTTGGATATTTTGAGGCGCATTGTAGTCGGTGATAATTTTTATAAAAGATAATTATGTTATGAAAAGTTTAAGAATGGTTTTACTCACGTGTGTATTTCGGGGATGCCCAACTAATTTCGGACCCAACAGGTTTTTATTCGAATCTATACTAATATTATAAAGCTGCAGGGTTTGTTCGTTTGTTTGGTTGAACGCACTAATCTCAAGCATCACTACTTGTTGTATAGCCTATTTATCGAGGAAGGCTATAGGCCATATAAAATTACGCTACGACCAATAGCACCATCAATGAAAAATGCAAAAACAGGGAAAATTTTCAGGCAGACGAAGTTGCGCAGGTCAGCTAGTAGATAAATAATATAATATTACAAATGTGAAAGTTTGGATGGATGGAGGTTTGTTAATCAATAGAAGAAAAAAATAGAAAAAGGCTTCGTAAATGAGTCCCTCATAATCTAGTTACTCTTATAAATGTGAAGGTTCGTATGGATGGAGGTATGTTGCTCAATCACTACGAAAGGGTTGAACGGATCTGGATGGAATTTGGCACGGAACAGTTAGATCCAAACCTGCCTGTAACAGCAAATAGGCGACTTTTTATCCCCGTTAAATGTAAGTTTCCAGTTCAATAGATTTGTATTTCGCGCAAAAAAGGTAGTAAATAAATAACATCTTCTTACAAGAGTTTTATCTCCTCAAAGAGTGGGCTAAAGTCACGATTTTGTTTGGATTCGCCATTGTGCCTCAGTAAACTTTAGTTGCGTTACTGATCACTCTGATCAGTAACGTTTGCTAATCAGCGACTACAGATATATATATTTCTCAATGGCAAGATACCTTATCTTACACGTGGAGACCTCATATCTGTTTCATTGTGAATATATTTCTTTTATGCAAGTATTATGTTACAGATTACCTGCTTGTTTATTTAAGAGCTCGAGTGTTGTCTGTTTATATTGATAATACTTACCAGTTAGACTACCTCATTTATGTAGTCATTTTACAGTAGTTAGTCCGCTTCAGCAACTAACGGAAGTTTTAATTATTAATTCTGCTCCTTTTTATTATATCTCATTTACTTATTTTATGCTATCTTAGGCATTTGTTACTATTGGCATATCTGCCTAAATATTTATATTATTATTTACATACATATAATTCCTCATCTACCTGCAACATTTTATAGAAATATCTATACCTACATTTATAGGTGTGTGAAAAAGGTAAGTAATGCATTAAGGTATGATATATGATGTATAGGTATGATGATAATTCTATTGTTAAAATCTAAAACAAGAAATGACCCCGGTAATTATAGATCCACACTATCTACTATCATAATGCCTGCCATCATAATGCCTGCCATCATAATAAATGCCAACAAAATAAAAATAAAAAATCTTCATAGTCTAGTCTTCTAGTACATGAGTCATAGTAATGATTTGTGATATTAGTTCCGTATATAGCTCAGCATGCGGATTCTAGTTGGATACTGATAGAAGAGATTCAACGTAAATGATAGACCGAAAAATTTTGTACGTCAGTCGCCACGGTCACAGATAAGATAATAGTTACTTCCACGGTACATAGAGAAAAGGTATGAGACCGAGAATCGGACCAAAGCATCGCAATTCTCTTTATCCTACTAGTCCTACTAATATTATAAACGTGAAAGTTTGTGAGGATGTATGGATGTATGGATGTTTGTTACTCATTCACGCCAAAACTACTGAACCGATTGCAATGAAAATTGGTATGTAGATAGCTGGAGACCTGGATTAACATATAGGTTACTTTTTGGAGTTTACTCCTTAAGAATCGATTTGCATATAAGGCGCCCGGTATGAAAAAAATATGAAGAGTAAAATTTAGTGATCGGAGGGCAGCGTAACGATCTATTGTGCTTTTTATGCTTTATTGGAGTTTACTCCTTATTCTCGACGCATGTAAGTAGATATGTGTATACCTTTATGTTATATATATGTGTAAATATATACAGAATATATAGAGGGAGGGAGGTAGGGATGTAGGGAGGTAGGGAGGGAGTTAGGGAGAGAGGGAGAGAGAGAGAGAGAGTAAACTCCAGTCGTGCGTCGGAGCTGACACACACATTTTTTTTTTATCCCGACATTCCCACGGGATCGGGACTTACGCGGGTGAAACCGCGGGGCGCTGCTAGTATTATATACTTTATTTAATAACGCTAACTTACACTAATGATGCGGCTGCATTTTAATATAATCTTAACGCCAACTATAACCACTTTTAAATTATGTCTGGTGTCCGGTATTTATTTAAATACCTACTCAACAAAAATGATGTTTGAACAAAAACTGTTTCTTAAATTTACTTTTCTTGTGTACGAAATCTACATAGCGTATACGTAGTAGAACGGCAGTCAGATAATGCACTTACTGCACACATAATACATAATAACATTTTTAAATTATCCAACGCTCGTTATCAATTGATACCGGATTACGCAGTTCTGTTATCCTAATTTACGCAATTCGGGAAGTCTTCAACCCTCTTGTATTAGACAACGATGGGACTCTAGTTGTGTATGGTGTACCTAGTTTTGTCGCCTGTGGTTCAACAGCCGGTCAAGTCTTCCAGGGTTCACAGAGATTTCCTTTGTATCTTTTTCTAGGTGTAGCGTCCCTACAATAGACCCACTTGTGGCAGAACACCGGATGGTTTTAGGCCTAAAGTCATAAAGTCAGCGGAAGCGGGGCGACAGCGGCGGCGGCGCGGGGAGCGGCGCGTTCCAATACATACATTTATATGGAACTGCCATAGAAAGCAGCGGCGCCGGGAGCGGCGAGTGGCGTACGACTCGAGCGAGCGGTGCGTACCAATTACTACCAATCTGGCGGTACCCGCGCGTCTGCATTGACGTAGTGTTGAGTTGTAGTATTCTTTTTTACTTTTTCACGACTGAAGTTTCAAAATGCCCGCCGACGTATTGCAGCGAAATATTACAATGATTTTTGATAGAAATGGAGCACCAATATGGAACAGCAAAGACAAAGATACTAATTTCTCGTAACACAACACTACGCCACTCTAGCGCCGCTCGGTCTGCCCGCTGACTTCGAGACCGGACAGCGTTGCCGCGCCGCTAAACGCGCCGCCGCCGCCGCCGCCGCCCCCCTCCCGCTGACTTCGTGACCGAGGCCTTAGTCGGTTCGAGCCCGATACACAACCTTGTTTTTTAATGACGGTGCAGTGACGACTGACGACCCATGGGGGTTTCCATCTGTCATAGCCCACGACACTAAACTAACCGTCCTAGACATTGATGTAAATATGTTAATAACGGGCAGTGTCTCTATTGTGTGTTCTTTGTTTGTTTAGAAATTTCAAGTACAGTTGTCCTTATCGAGCACTAAAGTCCCTCTATACATATACATAATGTATCTATAATATATACCGAGGCCAATGACATCACGTAATAGGGAAATGTGCTACTTAAAAAATCACTTTCCAAGAGCAAATTTATGATAGCAATTTATATAAAATATAAAAGTTATTTTGTCTAAAAATGTACACGGTAGGAAATATGGAGCTTGTCATGATTAAAGAGTATTTTGTTAATTAATTCCTGCTTTTGAAACAAGACGAAATATGACTGTTTTATAGTGTTTGGTAGAAGTTATGTCCGGTAGCGATTGAAATTACTCTTGTAACCACAGTAATCTAAATAAGGTAATAGAAATGGTATGTACGAGTAGCGCTGGGATCTATCGAGAACGCATGTCGCCAGGGCGCGGCTACATCTACATACACAAATAATATCTACACAATCACGCGTACATATGCACCGAGAATGTTATCCAAACTGAACTAAGCCTTATGAATATTCACTAAGATTGATATTACTTCATTTTGGTCCGCTCACTTCACACAAGGATAATAGATTCTGCATTTGTGGTAGTGATTGCGTAATCTACACTAGGGCTTGACTACAGGTAATACCGTAATACCAGGAAACCAAGGAATAATAGAAGAAAGTTATTAGTGGGTCCATGCTGTATTGTTAAATATAATTTATTCTTTACAAAAATTATAAAAAGATGAAGTATTAAAAATTACTGTCCTGTAAAATGAAGATATTTATTAAATAACTGTCTTTTTGGAACAATTTCAATTGCATTTTTGCGTAACAATTAAGGCGGATATCACATTTAATTAAATGAATGACGTGGTTATCAGTCGTGGACTGATCATATTGGTGAAAATGTATGTCATTAAATCAATTCTCGCATTGCAAAGTCTTTATTTACTTTTTTATTAAATCGGTTAAAATGATATAAACCTGAACTTACTACATTGAACAAGTTCATTATGTTATTTGTAGGTACTGCAGATTTTAACAGAGTACGTCGTTTTGTTGATATATTGAAGTCACCCTCCGTAAAATGAATCGAACAAATCAAACAACAAATAAGTTATATCCACTTGTCTTTCGTATCTGCATTCTACGGGAATCTAAAATAAACGAAATAAACCAATAAAATAATATATTCACTTAAGAAAACTATTTTTCATGTTTCATTTTTATCTTTTAATGTAAAATGTACAGTTTGTGAGTACTACTGTAGGTATCCTAATATCGTTTGGCACATCTGTATCTCGCGACGATTCTCTGTGACCTTGCCACTAGAAATGCTAAAGCCAACAATATTATTCATTGCGTTATACATTTCTTTTTGTAAAACCAAACTGTCGGATAGCATCCAATACAACGGGCAATGTAAGTAGTAAGTAGAAATAAAGCCCCAAATTATGCCAGTCGTACTATTTATTGGTAGAGTTTTGTTTTAAAATGTACTTTTATTAAAAACATCAATAAAACCAAAAGAAAACACTTACCGATGAAAGTTATCCAAATGTTATCCCTTGATTAGTGTAATTACACGTAGTAGACAAATTGCTGCAGTGGGCAATGCTGCAAAACACCATTTTTACAATCGCACTTTCCGAGACAAAGTTTCACGAGTAACTGAGCGTAACATTGCGCACTGGTGGCGTCTGAGTCACCAGCGCGGCGACAAGTTTACGCGTTCATAGCACTTCTATTACCTTATTTAGATTTCTGTGCTTGTAACTCATTCTATGAACTGTAGGTTGAAAGACGGAACAAAATTTCATTACCTTTTACCTTACGGTCTTATTGGCTGGGGTGGAAAGTAAAACTATTTTAAATATAAAATAGTGATAATAATCAAAAGAAAAATATAATGACACTGTAACAGAAGGGAAATAATAATACGTAGGTAGTTAATAGTTATGTATTTATACTGAATTAACGCGATCACGAAATAGGTATTACATACCTCTGAATTGCCTGACGTTTCGACCACGTTGCACTGGCCGTGTGGCCATAGAGTAATGCTCTAAAATGATCAATGAAATGTTTCTCAGAGGAAAGTTCTGGCGCTAAACTTTCGTGGCATGGCGTTCGTTTTGTCAACAGTCAGCTAGA
Organism: Callimorpha dominula; assembly: GCA_949752705.1. NCBI lineage: Eukaryota > Metazoa > Arthropoda > Insecta > Lepidoptera > Erebidae > Callimorpha > Callimorpha dominula. Next base: position 3,520,109 of record OX457007.1, on the reverse strand, counting down.
CAGAAAAAACAATAATACCCTGCTGCTGTTCCTTTTCTTCTACTACTCACCAGCAGAAACAAAACAGCATGGCCAAAATTCTATTTGGGGAAACGAATAACACCACTGCACTAGACTCTGTTTCCGGACTTATCGTCTTTTTTTTTTGCACAAACAGTTGTCCAGAAAATGCCGACAGCTGAGCAAAAGTTCTATAATTTGAGACAATCATCGATTTGTGTAAAACGGCTTTTTATATACTTACATATAAAAAATTTAATTGACATCAAATAATCAAGCGACGCGTCCTACCAAAGTAAACAAAAGTAACAAAGAGGTCTTGACTCATTGGTCAAGGCCTTGATCACATTTTCAGATAACCCTTAAATTCCAGCTAATTGACCAAATATTCTATCAACCCTTCCAATATCACTTGAGTTCCATTCTTCTTCATAACACCACTCACTAATCGCTCCGCTTATAACTAGCGTAGCGGCTGACTCACATACACAACAGTTATCAAGTAAACCAGATCGTTTTTACGAAATATAAATTCATTGCAGCATTATAATCATCTCATCTATTATTTGTTTGCGGCGGACTTTGAAAAATAGCTACAGATGGCATCACACGTTTATATAGTGTAACTTTTATGTATTACTTCCTACGACAGGCATTTATTTCGTTGGGTAATAGAAGCGTGACGAACGGTGTAAGCTCTGGCCTGCTCTGGCCGTCTTATCGTATAGTAATCTTTTGAAAGCATATTTTGCTTTATTGCTTTAATTTCTTTATAAGTATATTTGAATTGAATTTGAATGATTACATAAGTAAGTTGGGAATAAAATAAGTAGGTAACACTCAACGATTTTTTCCCGAATTATTATTTAGCTTTTAGTACAATATCTGCACCACCATTGTGTTACTTTACAATACAACCGCTAAACTTTAACAATTTTTTTATTTATTTTCGTTTCAAGTTTTAGTTTTTCATTTAGTTACTTAATATATGTTAATACTAATTAACATATGTAATACTTTAATTTATATTATATTAAATTTATTATTAACGTAAAATTATAAATATAATTTATATTATATTTATAATTTTACGTTAATAATAATTACCATATGTAATACTTTTTTACATGATGCTGTATTTTACTACTCAAGCCCTTTATTTGATATCCATATTGAAGGGTTGTAAAAATATAATGCAAACCGTAATTTATCTTCTTGGATATACAATGATATTGTATTTTATATACTTTGAATACACAATTGTATTTGTCATCAGATCTAAAAGTGTGTACCAAATTCCAGATCAATCGATCCACAGGAAAGCGGTAAAATTTCTACTACTAACCTACTAAATTTAACCAAAAAAACAAACAAGGCAAGGCAAATAAAACCGTTTAAAAAAAGCAAGCGGCCTTCTAACTTTAAGTGGTAAATGTACTCAGCTTAGGACTAACTAGGGGGAGTAACTTTTATACCTTTAGGGTTCCAATCCTTGAAAAGAAAAAGGAACCCTTATAGGACCACTTCGTTTTCCGTTTGTCAGGACCCTTTTTATCTATATGTATTTTAACCCTTCGCAGGTAAATTAGAACTTAAAGGGTATTTGCTGTTAATCTAGAATCATGAAATTTGGCTAGAAGCAAGGTCTTACAGCACAAGTAAAATAAAAAACTATAATTTGTTGTTATATCGCTTTTTTTGCGATTACAAACTTATATTTTTCCTTAAATAATCAAGCGACGCGTAGGTACTACCAAAATAAACAAAGGTAACAACAGAGGTCTTGACGCATTTGTCAGATTCAGATAACCCTTTCAATTCGAGCCATTTTTTTTTTGGGCTTGGTAAATTGACCTATAGTCTATTCAACTTCCTCTGAGACAAAAGGTAAACAAACCAGAAAAAGGTTTTTTTATAGGTCACATTTTATATGCATCTAGAATCAATAAAAAAAAGTGACATTAAAAACACCTAAAACTGTAACTGTTCTCAAACATTGAACGTATTATAACACTACTAAATTGAGGAGTAGTGATAAGGTAAATAATTTACGTAGAAATATGAAATTTTGTAATTAGTTTGGTTACACCGGCCATCTTTACTATCGACCAACTCGTTGAGAAACATTGGTTTCTTTGTTTACCTTTTGTCTCAGAGGAAGTTGAATAGAGTATAAGTAAATCGATGTGTGAGAGAGTATTTTTAGAACGAAAAAGTTGTCTTTCAATAAAAACGTCCAAAAATAAAATCGATTCTTGAGATAGCACACCTACATTCAAGTTTAAATATTATGATTCATTTTTATATCCCTAAACTTAAGTAATTATTGGTCTCCTAGGTATACTCATCCGTCAGAATTTCACCGCTTTCAAATTTTATTTTCGCGACCAAATATAGCGTATGTGTCCTTCTCCCAGGTTCCGTCTATACCAAAAAATCACCTTAATTGCTTCAGCGGTTAGACGTGAAATCGTGACAAACAGACAGATAGAGTTACTTACACATTTATAATATAAATAAGTAAAGTAGCTACATAAAGATTTCATATTATTTTAGAGCGAGACAGACGGATGACATCTGACATCACATTTTTGGCAATCAACTCGGTACTTACAAGTAATTTTCCCATTGTACCGCACCCGTGTGCCTAATCTTATCAAGGCACCCGACTACTAAGTAGTGGTTATCACTCGAATGTAATGTGAACCTTTTCATAACGATTATATGCAAGCGGCAACAGATGTGAATTGACTATGCATTTAAGGACGCTATCACATTTTTGATGCGCTAAAATGTAGGTTCAGATACACCACACCACTACATCCTTGTACGCGTGCACACATTGAAACCGTTCGAGTTTATACTAACAAATTTTGATACTTTAAGGTAATATTTGAATTTTTAATTGTTTTAAGTATTAATTTTTTTTTTATGTCTCTTAGTAAGGAAGTAACTTGTACTTAGTAAATCTGTAAGATAATATTTATTAACTGAACTGGACGCTCGGTTCAACGGACGCGGCGTCCTTTGACCCGAGCGTCAGCAGTTTTTGATTTATTTTTTATGAAATTATCGTTGCATTTAGCTGTACTAATATTATGAAGCGTGTAAAAGCTAAAAATAAAATTAAAAAAAAAATATTTTTCATCGGGATTGATTTTTTTTCTGACCCATCATCAAGGTACCATTAGTACTATCGTCTGACTTCGTTTTCGGGAGCTTTTCACTAACACCCTGTATATAGGTTTCGATTTACCTGCGAAATGTTAAAATTTCTTAAAATCTAAGGCTTAAATGGCCATATTCTTTGATTGCGTAGACTAAAAAGCTTGATTTTTTTACAGCTTTAAGGGACCGCAGACGTAAGTATTTGTTATTAATTTAAACTTGATGCGTCCACGGGTTCCTGATTCCTGACACGTCCAAGGCTGACACCTCCGGAAATTTTAAAATAAGGAGATTTTAATTTTCTTATTCGTTCTTAAGAAAAAGTTTCTTTTGAGAAACGAGGGCCTTAATGTAATACTTTTACGGTACGTTTTAAAAACCCCTTTGAATTAAAACGTTTTATTCAAATTGAGTGCACCTGCACCCTGCACCCTAGGCACCTTACTGAGACTGACGTAGTACATCACCACTAAGATGGAGAAGCAGGTATTTATGCTAGTAGCAGGATCTTTTCTTCTAAAGTCTGTTAGAAAAACACACAGTTGGTTCAGTGCTGGATCTTCTGTTCTTTAAAATACATAAGTAAATATTCCAAATTTGAAAGATCTATTTAAAAAGGGATTTTTTTTTTCTTTTTTGTTTTTTTTTTCATAGAGAATAATAGTAGTAACCTTGGTGACACATCACTAATATTCTTGTTAACCCCTCCAGCTAAGCTATTTGCTTTTGTTAAGAGTGGGTTCACTTCGGTAGTGCACTACTGAGGTTCAAACCCGCAACTAACTTGATCGCAAGTCCGACGACTAGCCATTACGCTATGCCGCTCCGCAGCTTAATATTTTTTTCTATAGTCAGATTTACATTAAATTTTGCATTTAAATACTAAAGATTGAAATATTTCATTGTGAGATCCGCGCGGCAATAACAGGCATTACGAACTTTTTACCATCAGCCCATGCACAGGGCCGTATGCCAATAAAGTTCTATTAAAAATGTGAGCCGGATATTGTTCGTTCTAACCGACTTCAAAAAAGGAGAAGGTTCTCAATTCGACTGTATTTTTTTTTAATGTTTGTTACCTCAGAACTTTCGACTGGATTAACCGATTTTGATGATTCTTTTTTGTTTGAAAGGTGGTGCTTCCCGTGTGGTCCCATTTAGTCCAGTTCCGACAATGGCATCCATGAAAAAACCATATAAGTCTTTTATGGAATAGTTTTTTTAAGTCGGGTTTTTTTGCAAGAATTATTATCCCCAAGAAATGTAGGGTTCCTTAGAGATATCCACTTAATAATAACTTTAATATTTTATAGATAGAGATTTTGTGTAATAATATAATCTTTATTAACAGTACTCAATGAAAGTACTTCGGTGTGCAAAGAGATTGTGTAGTTGTTAACACTGACTAAAGTGATATGCACTTAAGTATCTCACATAACAAAACATTCAATGTATATTAGTATATTTAATTACATAATTTATCAAATGGAACAGCGTGCTATCAGCTATCATTAAGTGGCGTGCCCATCTTGATAATTTGATAATACATCGTATGTTTTCAGATGATACATACACGATTTAAAGTCAATCTAAAAGGAGACTAACTAACTATCTTTATGTACAAAAAGTTACATAAAATAGTTTCCGATATCAATTAATGTTATGTACCTCTGGAATCCGGAATAGAAGACTTCGGACATTGAAGGCAGAAAAGACAGTACATGCAACAACAGGTATATTTTAAAATCTGACAAAAAACAAAGGACGGCGGTCAAGGAACAGTACTGCTACATAGTGTTGCGATTCTACTGGAAGGTGGTAGGAAAGAGAACCTTCCCTCTACTTAACTAGACACATAGCATAACCTCTTTCCAATTTTTACACAATGGCGGTTTAAAATTTAAAAAATAACGCTACTATGGATGAAATAATAAGCTTAAAGATTTTCTTTTAAAGTTATTTGATTGATAAACTGTAAAGATAACATGTGTGATAATAATAGACACTAAATACATTGCCTGTGATATATTGTTGAAGCTAAGTAACTTTAAAACGAAAAGGTACTAAATAAATTAGCAAAAAAGATTTCGCTATGCGTCCCGTGGCCAAGACCGTTTTTTCAAAATAAGGACCATACACCTACAATACAATATATTCCTATAATGTTTTGGGAATAATATTAGTTAAGTTTTAGTTTTAAACCAGTAGTGGTCTTCCATCTCTTAAATGTCATTGATATTGGTGCCGATTCTATTGTACACTCGACTAAACTAAAACATGACTTAATTTCTTCATATGAAATCAATCTAGTGGTCTTCGCAATAAGGTCTATTTGTTACTAGCATCTATTTATCAGCGCCGCTAAATTTCACTTACACCTGTCAACGTATACTCAACTTTATTTCCACGCAGCGAGAGTCTCCATTTATTCAAACGCTGTATAATTGCCGTATAAAAACTTGTTCAAAATGAACAAAGATGACGTGTTTTTAATCTACACCTACGAAGACGCTTACTAAAACACAGAGCAAAAGAGATGGCATTCAACGGATAGCAGCTCTCGCTACGTGGTATTAAAGTTTATTTAAGCGTATCAGACTTTAGTCGACAAATAAATTGCTTATTTCGATAACGACATATGTTACATACTTGTTTAAATTTGAAATAAGACCTTGTTTTGAAGTGTACAAGGTTTACATCTTATATGAAGAAAATTTAGTGAATTTTAATTTAGCGAGTGAAGTAACAGAATTGGGACCATTGTCATTATTGTCACAACTAAATAGTATATGATTAAGTACAAAAAAGCTAAAATAGATAGCTTAATGCGTAAAAACGGTAACAGTTAGTGGAAGATGCGCCTTCTAAATCAATATTGAAAGCACCAAAAGCCAAAACTTCTGACCGGGACTCTAATAATACATATATAGATCCACTAGAGGGCGCTTGAGTTCTGTCAGCTCCTTGTTAATTAATGTCACCAACATGATTATGTGACGTTTTAAGTTCGTCGTTCCGTTTAAGTTTTCACTTCTGTCGGCGGTCCCGTGACAGAATATTTTTTTTTTTAAAAGTATCTCACCTGTTTGTGCTGTGATAACATTACTTAGCCACATTTTTACGTACGTTAATATCTCACGATATTAACGATCATATAAAAATGTTCCATGTTTTTTATATCTGAGTAAACATAAGCTGATCACCCAGCTTTCAAAGATATCAATAAATGTTGATTCTACAAAGAACTCGGTCATTTATTATCTATAAAAGTAAATAGTTATATCAATCACGAGTTTTGCATGTCTTAAACAGAATGTTACAGAAAGGTTTGTTCAAATTTTAGGTGCGTTATGTTTGGCCGACAAACAGTTGATTTGGCTTAAAAAAAATGTGTGTGTCAGCTCCGACCCACGACTGGAGTTTACAATTTACTGGAGTCTCTCTCTCTCTCTCTCTCTCTCTCTCCCTCCCTCCCTCTATATATTCTGTATATATTTAATATATTTACACATATATATAACATAAAGGTATACACATATCTCCTTACATGCGTCGAGAATAAGGAGTAAACTCCAATAAAGCATAAAAACCACAATAAAGCGTTACGCTGCGCTCCGATCACAAAATTTTACTCTTCATATTTTTTTCATACCGGGCGCCTTATATGCAAATCGATTCTTAAGGAGTAAACTCCAAAAAAAAACAGTTAGTCGTAGGACTGCACGTCATAAATGAAAACACATTTTTTAAAGATTTAGCGCCCTGTAGTGGATCTATATGTGTATTATTAACGTGACGGTAACTAGTTCAGTGCTTTTTCCCCATAGCAAAAGTGCTCAAACGTGCCTAAAGAAGTTTTTATTTCAAAAATGGATTTTGAAACATGAATTATTTTGGAAATGCTTTTCGTAATGTATTGTGCACATTTCTATACAATACATTATAGTTTTCATGTCAATATCAATATTTTTTTTATCCAGACATCCTTGGTATTAATTACCCGTAGTTTCATTCATGTCAGCCCTCTTACGTACGAAACATTAGTTTTATCGGTCAATTTTCAAGTTTAATTTGGAAGTTTCAAAATAATATTTCTGTATTGAAATCAAGAGTTTTCATAAAATTCTTAGCGCTTTACGCTATTCACGAGTACCTACATCTTTTGTAACATCCTATATATTATAACTAATATTGTAAATGCGAATGTGAGTTTGTTGTTTGTTTGTAAAGCTATCACACCTTAACTACTTAACAGATCAATTGCAACACTTTAAATTAGTTTCAGGAGCAAATTTTAGATTTGATAAGATCTGCCAGACATTATATGTATCCACTTTATTTATTCATTGTTCAGTGTCTGTGAATGCATTAGGCAATAATTTTATTATCGTTAAGTATTTCATAAAATTATGTTATAAAGTAGAGAATTAAATTATAGACTAGAATAAGTTTCTTTTCGAACGAAGAGCCCTGAACGTATACCCGGTATTGTGGAATGAATTACTGCTAGCTGTAAGATGAAGATAGTCCTCGAAAACTCGACTATAGAAACTTTAATTTCCAGCAGCTCCTGGTCACCAGAAATAGTGATTCCGATTGGCAGGTGAACAATCCCGGTAATCAGAACGTCCCACCTACTGAACAGTTAATTTTTAATTTTACCATGCCATGGATGGGTTTACCATTAAATGTGACCACTTTGTTATGGCCTGTGTCAACAAATGCAAAAAGATCATCATCCTCCTCGCCTTTTAACCCAGCCACCAGCAACCACCTCTTTTTAATTTTACACCCAGAACTGAAAAGAGCATTTTGACATGTGCCATCACGAAGCTTATGAGTCTTATGACCCTCTCCGCCCTTTGTCACACAATGTCACACTTCGTAACCCCCCCCCCCCTCCCCTTAACGTGTGACGTAATTTATGGATGGTCCCTTAAAGATTAACCACGCTGTTATTGACTTCGTACTTCGCACTCCTATTTTTTGTAACTATAGGTACATACAGGTAAACAAGTCGTGGAAGTCGTATCGAAACTGGCGGAATCACACATTTGCCGCCAGTAGGCTATTAAAATTTTGCCGCCCCTACCGGTCGGTCTATCTAATTCGATACCCCTGGAAAAGACATAAAAAATAATGTAGGCCCCAAATTTGCCGCCCCTGAAATCTGCCGCCCTAGGCTCTAGCCTACTCAGCCTGCTGGTAAATCCGCCACTGTATCGAAATCAAACATTGTATGTATATGTAGTTTGGATGCCAATACATATAATTTGGCATCTTGGGGCTGATCTGATGATATAGCCAGGATATGGATAGTGTAACTCTTCAGTAACTACTAGTAAACCCCTCGAGTTTGGGCTCATATGATTAATTTTGACGAGTCCAACAGATTGGGCTTAGAAACGATGGTCTGATGATGGAGCCAAGAGGGGTGGATAATGGAACTCTTTTCAGGGTTCCGTTCCTCAAAAGGAAAAAAGGAACCCTTATAAGATCATTTTGTTGACTGTCTGTCTTTCTGTCAAGACCCTTTTTCTCAGGAACCCGTTTACGCATCGAGTTGAAATTAATGCCAAATACTCGTACATGTCCGCGGTCCCTTTAAGCTGTAAAAAAATCAAGCTTCTAAGTTAACGCAATCAAAAGATATGGCCATTAAGTTTTAGATTTTAACTAATTTGAACATTTCGCAGGTAAATTAAAACCTATAGGGTATTTCCCATTGACCTCGAATCATGAAATTTGGTAAGAAGCAAGGTCTGGCAGCATAAGTAAAGGAAAAAATCCGAAAGTCGTTACTTTTTGTTGTGTGGTTTAGGAGGTTAGCGCACGAGCTTCTTATGACTTTATGACTTAAGTTGGCTTTGTTCTGAATCGATGTATGGGAGAGTATTTTTAAAACTGCAAAGTTAAGTTTGTCTTTCGAAAAAGACGGGCAAAAGTTTTTGAGAATTGATTCACCATGGAAGGACTTTTTTTTCTTACGGAACGCTCGGTGCGTGAGTCAGACTCGCACTTGTCCGGTTTTTTACTCTAATGATAATTTAAAATCAAAATTTAAAAATTTTAATTTTTTAGTTTTACAGAAGTATATTATACATCTGATATTACTAAAGATGGCAGTAGGTACTTAGCCGCGTAGGGGTGACGTAAAGTATGCACAGGCAAACTGTCAACCCCTTGACAACACAAAGAAAATTCAATTTAAAATGTTTACGAGCTCAAAGCAATTTAGTCATGTACTTATTACACTGTAAACTAAATTGCCTACTACCAACGAACCAATGATTCCACTCCGTTAGTCACAAGGTCATCGCTAATTGCATAACAGATATGAATCATGTCACTGGCTAATGGTATTATGTGTTCTCTGCACATCGACATAGACAAGGTGCGACGCACTGTGGTATAGGGCTGCCAAAAGTTGGTATATAATTCTACTAATCCTACTAATATTATAAACGTGGAAGTTTGTGAGGATGTATGAATGTTTGTTACTCTTTCAAGCCAAAACTACTCAACCGATTGCGATGAAACTTGGTATGCAGATAGCCGGATACCTGGATTAACATATAGGCTACTTTTTATTCCGATATTCCTACGGGATCGCGACTTACGCGGGTGAAACCGCGGGGCGCTGCTAGTTATCAAATAATTGGGATGGAAACTATGACTGCAGACTCGTGATGACATCGTTTTTTCACACGGGGAGTCCGTTTCTACGCTGTAGTATAATAGTACCTGTAATGGGTTTTTGTTTTTTTTTTTTTAAAACACCCGTCATCACAGGGCGTTGCTGCTTCCTCTGACAGGATCAGAGACCTTTCATGCATTCTTTCCACTTCATACTTCTTTATTTTATTTTCTATACAATAGTGGGTTTTCTATTAGTTGACATTACTTTCAAATTACATAATTACAATATCCTATTTAACTCTTATTTTTTATACAATGTTTATTATGTTTGCATTATATTCTATTTACTACTTTTTTTTTATGCTAATTTATATCTATGCTCTAATGTAAATATCATTTAATATGATATATTTTGGGAACATAGCTTGTACTTTATTTATTTATTTTTATTACTATACTTACTATTTTTATGCAATATTTTATAAATACACTTCTTGCTTTCTTGTCCACACATATTTTACTTACGTTATCTTTACAGAGTAATGTACCTAATTTCTGTTCTATATCTATTTTTTCCATAGCGAACACTTGGCAATCAAAAATTATATGAGGGATCGACTCCACTGCATCCGGTTCGCAGATGCATGATGGGCTCTCCTTGAGCTTGAATCTATGCAAGTACTCGGAGAACCCACCGTGTCCCGTCATTAATTGTGACACGATTCCCGTTGGCTGTAGTTGCCGAACGATTTTATATGTGGTATAGACGTCGGGGAGGAATATTTTTGTAACGGAGGCCACAGATCCCAGACCATATCTCCGGTTCCATTCGCCCAACGACTTAGCACGAATTTGTCGCTTCACAAATGAAACCGGACACAGGTCATAGTCCGGCTGCCTGCGCAGCCCCAGTGCTGCCTCTTTAGCAAGCTTGTCTGCACGCTCGTTTCCCTCAAGCCCAGCGTGGGCCTTGATCTAGAAGAAAGATATATCTTTGTTCTGCACCAATGCCTCTCTTACGTTGGCTCTGGCTTTCATAGCGAGGGGGTAAGGTGAACTTTGGCTTGCGATCGTTTCGAGCGCTGACCTCGAATCACTGTATATACCAAATCTTCCCTCTCTCATACGGAGGATCCCACTCGTGGCTCTACATATAGCCAACAGTTCCGCCTGGTATACCGTGCAATATGAGGACAAGCAAAGTTTTACGGCTTTGATCTCTGCGCTGTTGTTCCAAACGGAGAGCGCTGCCCCGACCTTACCTTCAATTTTACTTCCGTCCGTGAATATTCTTACTGACTGCTGGTTTCGGCTATCAACCTGTTCTTGGTCTACCAGACAAACGAACTGTATGTCTATATGTTTCGCAGGGTGCGGAAAGTCTGTAAATCGCACCAGACGCTCCTTCCGATCTCCCAACTCCAGGCGGGACAAACCCCTACGGGTTTCATATAGCTCGGCCGCCTCCCGTATACGTAGGTCGAGAGAATCCCGGATAGAGCCAGTGCCGAGTTTAGGGAGACCGTGCGATACGACTTACAGAGTTTCTGAGCAAATCCCCTCTGCACCGTGTTGAGTTGTTTTTGGATTCCTTGCTTTTGTGTTGCCGACGCCCAGACACTGGCCGCATACGTAATGATTGGTTCCACTGTTGCGATATAAATTGTGCGTATCACTTCCGGGTGCAATCCCCAATTAACTTTTGCTGCTTTCGACAGTTGTTTGTAGTTAAGTTATATATATAGTTAAGCCCAGCAGCTTTATTTCCTTGGACATTGCAATGTCGACCCCGCCCATGCTCAGGCGTGGGATGTCGTATTTCAGTTTCCTTGTTGACACCATTGCACAGGTTTTGTGCGGTGCAAACCGAAGCCTGTTCATGACCCCCCACTCCCAACGCATAAGCGAGAGCTGCATTCGCTTGCAGCTCTATTTCGAGTGCTGTGTCTGCATCAAACACTAGCACGACGTCATCAGCAAACGCTTGGCAGAAGTACCCCTTCTCTTTTGCTTGCTTCAAAAGTGGATCCAATAGAAGGTCCCAGAGTATTGGACCCCCAATTGAGCCCTGGACACAACCCGTCGTCGTAACCCTTGTGTGCTCCTCCCCGGCATACCTCAACATTACCCTCCTACTGTCGAGGTAGCTGTCGATTAGCCTCCTTATGTTCACCGGACACTTTTCCTCAGCCAGTCGCGCTTTGATTGCTGGCCACCATGCACTGTCAAAAGCACCTTCTATATCTAAGGACATCAACGTCACTATCTTTCTACAGTCCAGCCTGGATCTCACGTGGTGGACCAGGGAATAAAGGGCGTCCTCTGTGCTTCGTTGGGGCATAAAGCCGTACTGGCGAGTACTAATACGGGGAACAAGGTGCCACTTCAATCTAGCTACCATCATTTTTTCCAATACTTTGCCCAGGATAGGTAATAAGCCAATTGGCCTATAGGACTTGGGGTGTTGGTAGTTGTCCTTACCAGGTTTCCGCAGAACAATCACTGCGGCCTCCTTCCACAGCTTTGGGAAGTAAGATAGGTGGAGAGCCTTGTTAGAAATGGCTAGGAAGGCTTCGGGGTCCTGGAAAATAGCTCGCTTACAGATGTCGGCAGTGAGACCATCCGCTTCAGGAGCCTTTTTGGGGTTAAAACTTTAGACTGCGGTCTTCAGCTCCAGCATTGTAAAAGGCGGGTCATGAATCTCATCATGATGACGCTCGTTTACCTTGTCTGCAACTTCTCGTGTTCGCCTGTGGACTGCGTTATCCGTGCTCACTGAGTCTACTGGGTAAAATGTCTCCGCCAGCAGAGCAGCCGATTCACTTGGGTTTAGAGGGATACCATTTTTCACCAACGGCAAGTCCTCTTCTCTCTTCTTGGTACGACCTATAACCCAGTAAATTCCCTCCCACATCCCTTCCCGGTCCTGTTTTTGACAGAAGTCCTTCCAACTGCAAATCTGGGCATCCTTGGCTTTGCATTCATATTCCATCTTTATTTCCAGGTACTCTGTGACAACCTTCTCCCTTCGGACGGCTGCTGCACATCGTATACGACGCTTCATAGTTTTCACCTTCTTCTTCAGTTCTCCGAGTTCTTCGGTCCACCATGGCAGGGTAAATTTTGTTTTATTTTTATATAACGGTATATTTGTTTTACAAGACTGTTTTATATTATTTGTGTACTGTAATATTTTTTCTTCTAAATCTATTTCCTTGTCAATGTTGTCTATTTCGTTTTTATTGTATTTACTTTCTATGTTTAATTGGGTCAGTTTCTCAAGAAGCTGGGTCCAATTAGCCTTTTCTGTATTATAAATACGTGTGGTTCTACTGATGCTTATCCCTTTACTTTTTTGCAGATTAATTTTGAATAATATACCATTGTGGTCCGAACTTGTGAAACCTCGTTCTACTCTCCAACCGTCTACGAATTCGAGCATGTCCATCGAGCATGCTGTCACATCCACAAAGCTGCTGATCGCGATGCCACCCCTAACAGTGTCAAAAGTTGGTGTCTCCCCCACATTTAGTACCTGGAGGTCCAGTTCTTCCAGGATCCCTGACAATTCGTCTCCCCTTAGATCGTTTTTTGTGCTTCCCCACCATGTACTTTTCGAGTTAGCCTCGCCTCCAATAACGGTTCTGTAGTGGCCAAGTACCTCGTGTATGCGTTTCAGCTGCTCCAGATAGGGTTCGATGGGCTGGTCTGGCTCAAAGTAGAAAGAAACTACTGCGATTTCCCAGGCGTTGGTTCGGATCCTCATTACGGCTATGTTGTTCGTAGTCAATTCCGGGCACTGTATTATGTCGAGGTCGGGATCGTGAACAACGATTGCTGCCTTGACAGTCCCGTTTCCTTGGTCCACGCACTGGTAGATTCTCGCTCCTCTGTAGTTCTTCATCCTGCAAGCTCCACCCACATAAAGCTCCTGGAGCAGCGAAAAGGCAATGTTTCGCGCATTGGCCTCCACCATGAGTTCCAGAGTCGCCAGCTTTTTTCTCTGGAGGTTTGCTTGGGCTACCGTATATTGTTTATCTTGGACAACCTTAGCAATACGCTACAGTGGATCTAGCCAGTGTGTCCCATTTCCTGCGTACCGGGCATGTCTGGCTGAACGCATTGTGGTCAGTTAGGTCATATTTTGCTACTTGGCAATTTTTGCACGAGGGGGAGCACCAGCCATCCAATCAGGGCACTGACTCCTAAGATGCGGTCCGCCACAATGGCTGCAGAGGTCCACGCTTTCTTTACAAAAGCGCTTACCGTGTCCATATCAACATCCCTTAAGATCACCAGGGGGTCTTTGTTTGCTACTTCTTCGCATATCAACTTCTTCCCAGAACCTTCCAGCCTTTCTCTGATCTTCTTCCTGTCCTCCTCTGTGTTGCAGCTCATTATTATCTTTCTGTCCTTTGCCTTCCTAACTTTTTCTATGGTGACCCATCCTTCTTTCGCATCCATCGCTTCTCGTACCTTTCCTAGTACTGCCTCGCCAGTTTCGGTCTCGTCTTCCGACGCTATTATAATCGAGTGTAGGGCAGACCTTCCGGCAGGTGTTTTCTCTGTTTGTGTCATTGCCGTTGCCGCTACTACGTCCGCATAGGTCGCACTGGTCTTTTGCTGGTTCTCTATATTCGCCTTCAAGTTTTCAATTTCTAGGTAGGTCTTTTCTATCTTTTCCCCTTGCTTTTTCAATAGCTCCAGTATTTCCCTTCCTTCTGTTTCCCCCAATTTGTCCCCTGTTTTTCTCTGTTCCTCGGTTCCTATCCCCATCACCTCTGTATTTGTGCTCTTTGCTTCTGTTACGGGTTTGCGTGCTGCTGTTCCTTTCTTCGCAGTCTCCGCTTCTTTTACGAGCTGGTAGAAGTGGTCTACTGCATCTATTATACCCTGCTTAAGGTCCGTCCTCAGATTCCGAGAGTCGCCAATGCAAGCCTTCGCCCTCTGAAGCCAGACCCTCGTTTGGGGTATCCTATCCGCTGACTTTCCTGCATCCTGTTTCAGCTTCGGCGACGTCCCAGCTGCCTCCGTAGATGCTCTACGCGCTACGACCTTTGCTTCTTGGGGGGGCGTTGCCCTCTGCTTCGGCTTCTGGGGTGCCACAGGTGCCGTCACCGGAACCGGTTGTCTAGGTAAGTGAGGGTGTGTTTCCGAGCTGCAGGGTTTGGGATCATTCTTACCTAACTCCCATTCTCCGATACTACGTCTCACATTAGAAGCTTGTGTGACCTGATCTGATAAAGGTCCTGCCTTCACTGTGTCGCCGATTTGGGAGGTGTTTTCATTCAACTTTTTAGCAGGTGTGCGGAAGGTGGCCATTTTTTGTGGTGAGAGCACAGTAGTATCAGGTAAAAGCGAATAACTAGAAACCAGCCTATGTGTTTGAGTCTTACGTTACTATAGAAAGTAGGTAACTTAGCAGGGTAACACTTCTTGCTTGTGTCTAAAGCACAGAGGCTGCGGCCACACACTTAAGAAATATAAGTTATCCTAACCCAAGAAATGCGTTCCAGTGTGATTAGCAATTTGGTCAATAAACCGAGAATTAAAAGAGTTAAACGAAGTTTCGCTTCGTTAATACAAACTACGGGCAATAAACCGTCTATCAACAGAAACGGTGGTCAATAAACCATTATGTCAATTTCAATGTCAGTTACGAGGTCAATGGTCAATAATTTTAGGGTCAACTAGTCGTTCATATACAATATGCTTTGGGAGTGGACTATTGTGTACAGCCTCGACACTCAGTCTGAGCTTAATAATGTCTTACGTTCAGACTTCCGTAAAAGGTGCCTCTGTCGTTTTGTGAGTCGCCACAGCGATGCCTTCTACACGATAACTAGATATAGATATGTATAAACACTTCTGTGACTACTTATAAAACCTAGTGGTTGCATTATTATTCAAGGTAATGTCCAATTCGGATCGGAGAGGCAACCGGATGGCGATCGGTAATCTGGGTCTTGAAGTGATACTGAACCTGGATGGATGGATGGATGTTTGTTACTCTTTCACGCCAAAACTACCGAACCGATTGCGATGAAACTGGGTATGTAGATAGCTAGAGACCTGGATTAACACATAGGCTACTTTTTATTCCGGTATTCTCACGGAATCGAGACATACGTGGGTGAAACCGAGAGGCGCAGCTATTTTGAAATAACATCACTTCAACCTTATTCATGAATGTGATTATATGATATGATTATATATGACTAGCAGCGCCTCGCGGTTTCACCCGCGTAAGTCCCGATCCCGTGGGAATGTTGGGATAAAAAGCCTATGCGTTCATCCAGGTCTCCAGCTATCTACATACCAAGTTTCATCGCAATCGGTCCAGTAGTTTTTGTGTGAAAACATTACAAACATACACACAAATGTTTCCTCTTTATAATATTAGTTTAGATATGAATATTATCAATTCATAATCAGTGTTATTGTGCATGAAGTCCACATGTGTATTTATTGTCTGTTACCCCATTTTGTCATTAAAGATTTTGAACTGTGTGGGAATTAACTTTTATTTTTTACCTTTTATAAGACTTTTATACCTACCTTTACATACCAACTTTTATCTTTTATAATATTTAGGTACCTAATCCACTAAAAGGCCCTAAAATATGCCCACACCAATCTTAAACACCTCATATAAGAATACATTGAGCAAAGCCTTCTGTAATATTTTATTTATTTATCTTCTTTTGTTGCATTGCAGACCGTGCAAAACGAAACGGTACAAAGCATAATCCATCAACAAATAAATACAGTTCACCCACCTATTTGCAGTACATAACAAACATAACCTACTTTAAAACAATAGATATTCTAATTTAATTGTTCCTACTTTTATAATCGCTCATTAAAATTACTAACATCGATGCCGAAAACCACCACATTCTTAAACCTTAGCCATAGAGATATTATGTAGATAGAGCCAGCGAGTCATAGTTGCCCATGTAAGTTAATAATAATAATTAAGCTTTTTTTTATGACTAAGTGAGCAAACGAGCAAACGGGTCAACTGATGGTTAGTGATCACCGCCGCCCATGGACACCTGCAACTCAAGAGTCATCAGATGGTTGTCGGCCTCGGTGAGAGTAGGAGGAGGGGGGTTAGGACCTCCGGTAACCTCCCTCACTCAGAGAAACATAACGAAAGCATCGCTTCACGCTGGTTTTCTGTGAGGCCGTGGTATCACTACGGTCGAGCAGGCCCATACGTGCCGAAGCATGGCTCTCCCACGATTGTAATTACCCTTACCAAATGTTTTTGAAAGCGCAGTCAAATCTTTGTGTGTCTAACGCATGTGCATATGTTATTGTACCTGATTAGCTTCTTTTTGATTAGTTCTTTCCGCTTATGCGTCTTTAAAAAGAGAAACGAGTACCTACAACATTCATCTTCTTCTTCTCTCTAAATTTGGGACAGCCTCTGGTTTGACTTTCCTAATCTATGATAACTTCTCTATGACCTCAGCCGCCACCTACATTATTATTCAGAACCTGTTGCATATTATAGATGTCAAAGACTTATCAGGGTTCTTCATTTGTATGACAATACGTTTCCGAACGTGTCCGAGTCATAGTCATTATTTATATAGCTAATATGTACCAGACATGCGTTGTAATGTAGTCGCTTTTTGAAGATTATTTTGTTTTTTTATGAAGTTTACTGAAGTAACAAAAGTCAATGTTCCTATTAATACATTTCATAAAACAATATAACTATATACTTTCATTTTAATTTTAATAATATACTCTTGTCTGACCTCTATAGAATGTATTAAAGAAAACATTGATTTTTGTAATTTTAGTCAGCAAATTCATAAAAAAGCACTGAACAAAGCTCAAAAAGGGATAAACTGTGTTATTTTTGAAGTGAAAACTTCTTTGGGCACGTTTGTGCACTTTTGCTATGGGGAAAAAGCACTGAACTCTTGACCGTCACGCTAATAATACATACATAGATCCACTAGAGGGCGCTAATCTAAACATAGAATTCTGTCAGCTCCTTATTAATTAATGTCACCAACCTGCTATTATATGACATTTTAAGTTCGTCGTTTCGTTTAAGTTTTCACTTCTGTCGGCAGTCCCATGACTGTGAATTTTTTTTTGTAATTTTTGCCTGAAGTAAGACTTTATTTAATGTGATGCTTCATCACTGCAGCCGCAGGACGTCCGCTACTGGATACATGCCTCCCTCAATGACTTTCAAGAAGACCGGTTGGAACGGGCCTGCCTCTACCATAATGTGATGCTTCACCTCTGTAATGAAATATATTTATGGTTGTGGAATTGAAGTACGTGTGACAGCCCTAGAAGCATAGTTAAAATTTGTGCGATGCGTGCGCGCAGGCCGGGTGGCAACACGCTGTCTAGTAGCTACCAAATAATCTATGTCACTGTAAATGTAAAAGTAAACATAGTGACATTATAATAGTATGTAACATTTATATAAATATTTGATAATAGCTTTTACGTCAAAGTAGGGTGGCCAAGGCAGCGACGGGAAGTTATGTTATTGCGGCTAAATGAAGATTGAATATCGATAATAAAATATGAACCTATATAAAAAGCCATAGCTGGTACTATGCTCACAATATATGGCATTCTTACTATCGTCCTCTGGCGAAATTCGACCGTTATATTATGATAATCAATACAAATAAATAAAAGTGAAGTGTCTGTTTATAATGTCAAAATATGCAGAAAAAACAGTTTTTAACATTTGTGTCTGTCTGTTTGTCCCTTTGTTCCGGCTTAAATCCAGAACGGGATGACCGATTTCCACGGGACTTCACTGGCAGATAACTAGTGGTATACGGAGTAACATAGGTAGTATATTTAGTATAGCAAGAGTAGCATAGCTATCGTGCAAATAACTGTATGAGCTTAAAAAGAAACTATTATTTTGACATTACAAACAGACACTTCAATCTTATATATTTGTATTGATGATTAAATTAGATATTTTTACAGTATCCATGCAAGAGATCGCGCGTGTCAATAAGGACCACCCAACGTCCATTTAAATAATGTAGGATCCATGTTCGTCTTAATTTATTGTTATGTATATATTAAAGAAATACCAGAAACGGTTACGTTTGTCCAAAATAAAAAAACCGGATAAGTGCGAGTCTGACTCGCGGACGCAGGGTTCCGTAAGCAAACCACCTTGTATGTAAATAATTCGTCCATCTCGGGTATCAATTGGACCGAATTAAACAAAAATCATCCAATTCACAACCTGAAAGTTTTGAGTTTTTATGACCTATGTACTCCGAATAAGGTATATTTTAACATATCAAAGACCTTGTGGATTGGATTATTTTGCTTAAATCGGTCCAATTTTCGAAGATTTTTGCCCATTTTTTTCGAAAGGCAAACTTAACTTGGCAATTCTAAAAATACTCTCCCATACATCGATCTACGACAAAGTAAAAAATAAATAAGTATTATATATTTTCACCAATCCTAGTAATATTATAAACGTGAAAGTTTGTGAGAATGTATGAATGTATAGATGTTTGTTACTCTTTCACGCCAAAACTACTGAGCCGATTGCGATGAAACTTGGTATGTAGATAGCTGGAGACCTGGGTTATCATATAGGCTTTTTATCCTGATATTCCCACGGGATCGGGACTTACGCGGGTGAAACCACAAGGCGCTGATAGTTTATTATAAAACGGGTTTTCCTTTTTTATTATTTTATCAAGGAAAAGTAGAAAAGGAAAAGAGTTCCTATGGCCGCTAAAGATAACTCTCAAAAGATGACTTAGTTATTAGTTGATGACTTTCTAAAAGAAAAATGAAAAAGAAATCTAAAAATAATCTTCTTAGTTCTGTGGTGTTAACGGAAGCTGGACACTTAATAAACATCTGTCTGTATGTTCATCTGAATGAAATACTTAAAACTACTGAGCCGTGATACGGTTTGAAAATTTCGTATATCACATGTATAACGATAACTACGCGTTTAAAGTAGAAATGAAATGCAATTTAGAGCACAAATTTGTCAATTTCAAATTTGAAACCATTGGCAGGGACATAAAACTTTATTCATTTATTGCGAGAGTTTCATACACTCTATATTACTTATTAAAAATAATTGAAATCCAAACTAAATTAATTTTGAATTTAAACACAATACATAGATGATAGATTATATCTTCTTTAAAATTAAATAGAACACGCGAAGTTTTGTTAAATGTAATCTCGATCTTACGCGGGTCCCTAAAATGCATAATGAAAATTTGAAGTACAAGCAATCCTTAGTTTTCAGTTTAGTTAGATAGCGTTGTGTAATAATTACAGTTTATTCCCGAATATTATTTTAATACTAGCTGTACACACCCCGGCTTCGGAGTTCGCTTATTTTTTTCTTAACTAAAGGTAGTCTAAGTTACTCCTTATTGCATCAGCTATCCGCTAGTGAAAGTCCCGTGTAAATCGGTAAAGCCGTTTTGAAAATTATAAAGAACAAACAGACAAAAACTTTAAAAAGTTGTATCTTGACTTTACAAACAGACACTTCAATTTTACTTGTATAATTACGTAAGTTTAAATAACCCGTTATTTTTATGTTATTAATATATGTAAGTTAATCAATCATTTTATTAATGCAGTGGAAACGCTTTCGTTGTTCGATATTTTCAATCTTTACACTTTGTCATCAAAAACAATATATATATTATTTTATTATAGACTCTGTTCCGCGCGAAGTATCAACGCAGGAATTTCGCCAAGTCAAGTCTATTCGCCAATCATAAAATAAATATCATCAAAAACAATAAAAACCATTTAAACTTACCGCCAAGTTTACAATTTTGTCTTTGGGTTTAGAATACCGCCATCTATCCTACTTACAAATGTACTACTTCAAAAGCAATGGGCTTAAAAATAATTATGTTTGCGACATTATTATGTACTCTTCAAAGCGTCAAAGTTTATTTAAGTAAATTTGTTAGTAGTTTTCTTTTTTGAAGAGAATATTCAAAATATATTGCCAAATATAACTTAAGTTTTATGTAAAATTATGTATAATAATGGTGCTGGTAGAAGTATCTACAGCGCTACCTGGCGATTTAATACGATAACTATGACTAACAAAGAGAGCCAGCCGCTACTAGAAATTTTATTGAGGTTGGAACTGACAGCGTTGCCGTTCTTATTTTAATTTTGTGTGAAATAAAATTTAGTACATTTTAGTAGATTACTGCTATTTATAAAAACCATAACCTTAGACGGAAGTATACTATAAGTTATAAGTTTATAATAAAACCACAATCTCAGAGTACCAATACATCCTACAATACGTTATTATATTATTATAATACTACCTACTATGATAATACCTACTTTTAATATTATTTTAATTTGGGTTCTGAGAAATAAATAAAATAAGAAATTGTAGAATTTTTTTTTCTTATTTTAGCAAATCGCTATTGAGTAAAGGTAAAGTAAGCTGGTAAGACTTTCATTAAAGTTACGCAGTTTTTATGATTTTTTTATTAAAAATTATTTATAATAATTATACTTCATTGCTCTACCCTGCCCTGGAACTCCGATAATTTGGCGTGTCTTGGAAAGACAAACAACAAAGAAAAATATAATTCTGCTAGGTGTAGCTGTTCATTATTGTAGAGAACAAACCCTTCCACTACTGTTAAGGTACAAATTTTAAAAGCCCAGTAGAGTATTAGCCTCTTATCTTCTATTAAAAATCATCATAAAACTAGTAAACATTTAAAATATTGTGAACTCACTTACCAAAGGTAAAGAAAAGTTATTTATATACATTTCAGTTTATGATAGTTGATTTTTTCTATTAGCATTTGGAAATAGGTTGTATTTCCGTCAATTAGACACCTTTCTAGGGTTTGATGATATTTGTGGTTTAATGATTTAATATCAGTCTACCATTTTTTGTAGATTTTAAAAGCTCGGACAGTACTTTAGCTAAACCTAAAACGGCAACACTGACTGTATATCTTATTCTAACAAACGCGCAGTGGCGTGGTACGAAAGAGACGTACGATATTCTTTCGGCCATCATAACCATCTTTCTTTCTTGTGCAACTGTTTCTCTTCGGCCGTGTACTAGTGCTAACGCAGGATGGACGCCATTCGCGCTAGATATTTTTCATCGCTCGTATAACGAGTCTTGTACGCGTTCGGTGCCGGGCGTGGAGCTATGATATAGTGTATTCAGTGTAAGGTGCCTTCGGTCTGGCGGTGCGGTGTGGAAGTGGTCGCTGCTCTTCGCAGCACAGGCTGTGCTGGAGCAAAGCTGGTCAGGCAGGCGCGTGCAGTGCTGGGCATGGCGGTCGCAAGCTGAGCGCTAGTGGCGGCCTCGGTGTGGCCGCTCGCGCTCCGCCGCCGGCCCGATGAGCGGGGGACGTTCTGCGTGGCGGAGGTTATTTTATGGGTATTTGCGTGAGCTGCCGGCGCCGCGAGCGAAAGGCACCAGAGAAACGATCGGTGCCGGGAGCGGGCGGGCCCGCTAAGGGCACTGCGGCAGCCGAGCTGCTGCCGCGGCGAGTCAACCACTTGACAGCCATGGCCAACTCTATGTCCAACATAAAAATGACAAACCCGATCAAGGGCATCGTCAGCAAGCGCCGGAAGCGCTATATGAAGGACGGATTCAACTTGGACTTAGCCTGTATCCTTTTAAGTAATAGAGTGTCGTTACCGTGTGTTGTGCTGAATTTGAGATCGATGTTGTATTGGTAAGTCTTTATACTTGACCAATGGTCCAGGGCTCCGTCTCGAGGTTCCAGATTCCAATATGCCCTCAACAGTGTGATTAATTATCATTAAATCACATCAGAATTATTAGTGTGACGACCTGGTTAGGCCATCCTTTTAGTTTTGTCAAGGGCACACAATTTATAACCTATAAATTACGTTCATACTACATGAAAAACTCGAGATTTTGAAGTTTTAGGCTTGCAGTGTATGAATGAATAATTTGCATTAAACTTTAAAATATAAAAGTCTAGAAAAGTTAACTGACTAGTCTTATTAGGGTTACAAGGTCTCCCTGCATATACGTACGCGCAATACGTTCGTTTATGCTTTATTAAGTGACAAAATTAAACTAAATTAGCTTAAATATGTCGGAAATGTGATTAGAGATATGACCACGACTTAATTTTAGTGTGTAACATCAGAATAATCTTGCCAGAGAGCAATGAAATCTCGCATGGCAACAAGATATATAACCTATAAGTTTGTATATATAGGTTTGCAGTACATGCTTATATATCTGTGTACATAGAAACTATCTGATAATCACTGTGAAGTGGAGCTGTGTTAGAACTGTAATATGTATGGGGTTTTATGTACTTTGATGTGTGAAATATATTCATTGTTGCTTTAGTTTGGTTACTTTAGTGGTTATATTCGTAGGGAATGGCTTTGTTTGTGTTTGAACAAGTTAAGGTGTTACGCATCATAATTTTCTGTTTAGTAGTCTTTCTGCCTTATAGGAATAGATAGTATTTTGTTTCATATTATATGGCTTTAATCATGTAGGTAAAATGATAGAATTAACCCATTAGTTTTGCAGACATTAGTATCATTAGTTTTGCAGACATTAGTATTTTTTTAAAGGAAATCAAAAAGAATTAAAGTAGGAGATTAAAAAGTAAGAAAGTAAAAATTTTAAATGAAAAAGTAAAAAGATCCAATCTTTTCACTTTAAGTACATAGTTGTACTTTGATTGTCGTCTTTATATTCTACTAGCTGATCCATGCAACTTTGTCCGCATTTGTAAATATGCCCCGCTTTTACAACATTTTCAATGATGCTCCCTCCGCTCTTATTGGTTGTACCATGATGTTAAATGGGCTATCCAACACTAAAACAAAGTTTTCAAGCAAGTACTTCCTGAGATTAATGCGTTCAACCAAACAAACTCTTCAGCTTTATAATTAGTATAGATTAAACTTTATAATTATGTTACTTGTAGCAGCCTGAGAATTTGACTTTCAAATTACACATAATCACCGCTACCAGTCATGGTTGTCCTCTGCCCTGAGAGGACTTATACCATGTATGGTTCACCACATTTTGTCTAAGAAAAAGAGCATTTTTAAATTTTTGTACCCCTTTTTAAACTTAAAAAAAATTATAAGGTATATGTGAGATTTCTTAATAATGGTTTTGAAAATTTGTGAAAATTCTATTAACCAGCACTAAATTAATTAAGATGATGATTTCCAAATTATCATCATCATTGAAAGAGGTCCCTGGGCAATTTTTGAAATAACTGTTAATGAACAAAAACTTTAATTTAATTTACTTTAAATTACTCAATAATGTAAAAGTTTTGAGACCTACACTTTGTGATGTATTAATTGTGTCTATTAATACATATAGTTTCAGTTCTGATCAGGCATATCTTGTACCTTGCATGTTGCAGAAACACACGTTTTCCCATTTACTTTGAGTTTGTTCATACATTGCCAAATTTGTGTCTAGGTTTAATTACCAGGAAACATTTGGAAAGACGGTTGAGCTAGGGTTTTAAATAAAGGAAATGTGAAATATGAATACATGTATTTTTAAAAGTAAAAGAAGTGAGGGCCGCCTTATTTTCTCTATGTTCTTCAATTTCTTTGTTGCATATGAGCGCACCTAAAATCAAAATCTTAAGAGTGCTTAAACCATATATTAAGGCAAGTCATAATATAATAACAACTTCTGATTCTTTTTCTTATAACAATTACTTATTACATTTATAATATTGCAGACTAGGTGTTGCTCACTTACTTAGGGGTTGTCCATTAATCACGTGATGTTTTTTCAGCAACTTTTTAACCCACTCCTAGCCATCATGTGTATTTTTTTAGTTAAAAATATATTTAAAATTTTCTAAATATTATCTTAAAATAAAGATATAATCGCGCGTTCTACCTAAAAGAAATACACGTGATATCTGACTACACCCCATGATTAATGGACAATCCCTTAGTTTGCCTTGAAATTCAAAGTTATCCCTCGGGAATCGATTTTCAAATTTGTCGCTCCATGTAATCTTCTACAAAGTATTAGAAAACAAAGAAAATACATTAATGAAATTGGTTAAGTCATTCTCAAGTTGTGGCGTGACCAAGGGAAATAGGGATTCATTTTTATATATATAGATTACTATTTTTTGCTCTACAAATACAGAGAACACCAGAATTTCTATAACTCCAAAATATTTTAGGGAATTGACAAGATGATTCTTTATCGAGAATAGGATCCCCAGAGATTGTATGGAACTATGTGCTATTAGCGGCGACCATCTTTGCTTCCTTCCTCTATTTTTTTAATAACTGAATCTAAAAATACCATACTGCATAGTATATCTATGCTTTAAACATATTAAAAATTTAAGTCATCATTATCCTCCGCGCCTTTTCCCAACTAAGTTGAGGTCGGCTTTCAGTCTAACTACGATACGGCCGAATTTTGATATTTTATGTGAAGCGACTGCCATCAGCCCTCCAGAACCCAAGTACTAGGCGATTTCGAAGTTCTGTACTTAGGCAGGTTTTAGTCGGTTCGAGTCCAACGTTTACCAATTGACCCGGGGCAATAAAAAAAAACAACAAAAGTACTAAAAGTACTATAGTCATAATTGAATGTCTAAAGATATTCAACTCTTTACAAATGTATTGCAAATGTCTTAGGACATGTAATCTTTCTTGATTTATTACATACTTGACTTTACTTGTCACATAATATGTAATCTCCAATTAGTATGGGTCATTCACCTCCATACAGAGTTTAAACAGGTTTATACCAGCCATACTATCAGTCTAATTCTTTAGAATACTAGATAACTAACATAAATACTGTCACCTTTCTTTAATAAATCCTTTTAATCTTACTACTATTATAAATGCGAAAGGTTCGATGGATTTCGATTCCCTATTACTCAAACACGCCAGAATTCCTGAATGGATCTGAATGAAATTTGGCACAGATAAATCAGTCTGCATTAGCACATAACCTATTTTTTATCCTGGCAAATTTGATAAATAGAGATAGGGATAGTTCCCATGGGATAGATTTGAATTTCTACTGTGAATGAAGTTGTGGGCAACAGATAGTATGTAATAAACACAAATACAAGACATTTGCTAAATGCAGTAAGTTGTAGCCTGGTAAAAAATCAGCACTATTAATATTAATTACTTGACACATCTTACACACCCTCGTCTAATCCCAAACTAGGCAGATCCTGTACTATGGTAACAGGACTGCTAATAAACATACTTATAAATAACTAACTAAATACATACCTATTATAAATAAATCCTTGCAGACACAGAACAAAAATGATCATTCTCATCACACAATTATTTGTCCTAGGTGATTTGATGTTAGTTCTCTAGATTCAACTCCAATTCCCGAAATTTTCGGTTTTCCTTTATAATTATGTCTTAAAATTAAATTTTTTTTTTAATCTAAAGACCTAATAGAGAACTGAAAACCCCTGGAGGTCTGGGTAAAACTACACATACTTAACTGCCTAGCTAAAAAGAACAAAATGAAACACAAACTAAATATACACACTTTCATTAAATGGTACATACATAAAATTGATATTCCTTTTTTATTAATTTAAAAACAAAATTATTTAGTAGTAGAATTCTTTTAAGACATTTATTTAAGTTGTATGGCTAGTGTTGTGCCTATTTTTAGTTTATACCCTCTGTGTGTCTTAAAAACACACCTGAGAATTACTTTGAGAAGTGCTTCTTCTTTTCTGAGTGGTCTCAGAGCTTTAAGTTAGGTTATTACAACCATGCAGGCTATGCCACAAAGCTTTACACAAGTAGACCTTCTTTGTAAGCCTGAATTCGTATTGACATGTAGAAATCAATACTTACATTTTGCTGTTCTTAACACTAATACATTTATACCAGCCAACTATACACATTTATTGCCCTGGAATCCCACAGCGGGTAGTGGTTAAACTTCATCTCTCCTACGTTCTTCTTCATTTTCTAGCATATCATTTGAATATCAAAGCTTATTTGACTGGCCCGTTGGTCTAGTGGTTAGTGACCCTGACTGCTGAGCCAGAGGTCGTGGGTTCGATTCCCACCCAGGACAAATTATTGTGTGATGAGCATGATCATTTGTTCTGTGTCTGGGTGTAATTTATCTAAAATATGTATGTATTTAGAAATATGTAAGTATGTTTATCAGCAGTCGGGTTACCATAGTACAGGTTCTGCCTAGTTTAGGATTAGACAGCAGATGTGTGAAGTTATTATTAATTCTTTCCAAATACGAATTACTTGCTAATAATGTAATTGAAAGCCCCAAAGAGTAAAGGCGAACGCCAGCTAACTGAAACATACCAAAGAGATTGATATACTAAAAGTCTAATCTAATAATAAAAATATAGACATCTCTCAGTTTAGCTTTAAACCTAAATAATCTATGCCTTGTGGTTTCACAAACGTTTTTTGTGGCTACTGTCTATCTTCTAGCGGTAGTAGCGTGATGTTATACAGTCTAACCTTCCTCAATAAATGGGTTATCTAACGCTAAATGAATTTATAAAATCGCATAAGTAATTTATGAGATAGGCGCGTTTAAAGACAAACTCATAAAATATTACAATGGGTTTACCACACGAACACGATCGCACACAATACCTAGCAATTATTTATTACTAGCAACCCGCCTCGGCTTCGCAAGGCTAGCAGAGACATCTTCAACAATCATCATCATATTTCAACCAATTTACACAAAACCTTAACAAATTATATACCTAAACCTTCCTCATGAATCGCTTTATCTATTGGTGAAAATCGCATGAAAATCCGTTCAGCAGTTTTTGAGTTTATCGCGAACAGACAGACACAGCTGGGGACTTTGTTTTGTAATATGTAGTGATTATACTAGCCGTTCCGCTGCGTTTATGGTTATTGCCCCGCTCCCAAAAGTCTTTACATAGCTTATGACATTCCTCAATTAATACTCTATACAATCCAAAAAGAATTATTCAAATCGGATTGATAGGATCAGAGATTAACGTGTTTAAACAATCAAACAAAAAACTCTTCGGCTTCATTATATTAGTATAGACATTATATTAGTATGAGGGTTACAATTTGCAGCTATCTTCACTAAAGTGCTTATATCACTAATCCGATTTAGACATTTTAGTTTTTAGTATTTATTACGTTCTTCATTCTAAACATCACAGTATGAAGAAACAAGGTAATATGATGTATAAGTACATAAAGGAACTTCATAAATCTTTTATTTCTTTGTAGTATATGTATATTTTATTACTTTTTACTCGTCTACATACTTCAAAAACTCCCACGTAATCAAATAAACTAATAAAAGTCCGAGCAAAAGTTACCTGTAACAGATTTCCGTTTCGTCTTCAAAGAAAAAATACAAGTAAAATAATGTTTTAAGGTACACAAATCACATCTAAATATAATATGCAAGTTATACTTCGAAAAGAAAGAGTCATAATATGAAATTTTTAGTCTGTAAACTCGAAGCGTCGAGATATATAGAGCGGCTTCTCACCGCCGACCTTCAGCCGCCACTCCGCTTGGCAACAACGTAATACTCAATTGATTCCAAAAGGTATCATTAAACCGTTCTTGATTTAGAAGTTACCTTGTGCGTTGAGCTTTATAAAAAAAAAACTTGACAAGCATCTATGCTTATTATAAACTTGGTTCTGTATAAAAAAAATGATAACTCACTGAAAGTTATGCGTAATATTAAATGTTTAATGTACGGAACGATTTGTTAGTTAGGTAGCGTGCTTAAATTAACATTACTTAATTTTAAATTGCAGTAGTGAAGTATATTGTTTTTTATACTAAAAATGCGATATGTCGGCATACTAGTGGCAAGCGGTTACCGTAGGCTATGTTCCCTTAAAATAGTAAGAGTATTGTTGTTAAATCGAGGGTCATTTCAATCTTACCTAAAAAGGTACGACCGCTGGCTGTGTGTCTTTAAAGCGGTTCTGGAGACATACTAACCGTAAAACCACAATACGAAGTTATTTTGGCTCGAAATGTCCGTGTAAGTCCCCATGGACCAATAGCCCCAGTCAACCTAGCTGTTTTATGACCAAAAATGGACATTTCGATTACCACGCATTTTTATTTTTGCATCAATATTAAAAAATGCGCTGATTAAGAATTTCAATACCCGCAGTCTGGACAAGTGAGGCGTCCTTTTTTTTTTTAACAATTGAATGAAAAAAAAACGTTTTTTTTTAACATTTCCTGTGATATCTCGTTTCTAGTACATTTTTCATCATATGTGTTCAAAAAGCATTTTTGTTCTTAAATTAAATTACCTACAAAATGAGATTTGTTCAAAGTCACTAAATGCCTTTGTTTTACAGCAAAGGAAGGTCAAAGTTTAAAAAAAGTGTTTTTTTTTCAACATTTCATAACTTTGAAAGGAACGTACCTACTACGTAGAAGTCTGAAACTTTCTGAAATTGTAGCTTGTGATGATACTAAAAGTGCCATAAATTACAGCTAGATCGGTTTTAAACTTTTGAAATTATTAACAATCATTTTATTTTTTTAGTCTTAATTGCAAAATGCGCCATTTTTTTTTCTAAACTACTAAAACTAGTCTGGGCAGCTTAGAAAATTCATAAAATCATTTAAGTTTATGAGCCCGTTGGTATTTTTTAGAAATATCTATTTTAAACGATTTTATAAGGACATTTTGAGGTATACCTTTTTTACGCGACGTATTAAAAATTTATATATATATATTTTTTTATCTTTCAAATAACCGCTTTATAATATCTATTATATTTAATAAGATTATACTATACGAGCGTCCACGACTTCGTTTGTGTAGAAATTTACGTGAAATCTATCCCACCTGAACCGTACATTTTCCGGGATAAAAAATAGCCTATGTGCTATTCGAGACTATAATATAGGTATATCTCCGTGCCAAATTTCATCCAGATCCGTTCAGCAGTTTTTGCGTGAAAGAGTAATTAAAACATCCATCCATCGTCACAAACTTTTAAATCAGATTAACGAAATTTTTTCCTGATATTAATGTAATATTTTGATTTTTTTTAAAATTCCACTTATAGTCCGGGCACCAGAGCGTTTGAGGGTGGCGGTCTTTTATAACTTTACTAAACTTTTAACAATCTACGTGCCCACTTCTTCCTCGTACTTGGAGTAAAAAGTACTAGTACTACTTTTTTTTTTTAATTCATGTCAAAATAAGCGCAATTACTTGTACTAAGTTGTTTACGTCTAACTTTAAAATTAGAAAAAATGCGGTCTTTCATTTACGGTTTTTCGATAATAACTTTTTTATTTGTTCAATTAAAAAATATTTTTTTTTAAGTATCAAAGATATTGTTATTCCTCATCGATTCCAAAAACTCAAATATCAGTACCAAGCCCGTGACACATTTTATACACAATTGAAATTTTAAATTAACAATTTTATAACAGGCTGCCATTTTGAAATTTCGCGATCTGACTTGGCGTACAATTAAAAACATATTAATGTCTGTAACATATACGATTTTCATTTAATTTTGAGTATTGCAACGTGCATTTTCACGCATTTTAATTTCTATGCATTTTTCATCTTTCTCGCTTATTTAAACAAAGGGAAACAATTTTCTAATTTTTTTTAAAGCCTAATCCTTAGAATGTAGAATCGTCGGCTTAACAGCTTTTGCATTTAACATTTTGCTCTAAAAGCAATACTTTTCTAGATTTTTAATGAAAACCGAAAAAAAAACGATTTTCAAGTAATTTTGCAATAATAAACAATGACGCGTATCTCCGTTGAAGTAGACACTTTAGGATGTTATACTACGTATTTTTCTTCAAATTTTAAGCCTAGTATCGTATTGTTATAAAAGACCACCACTTTTCGCGTTATTTTTGGCTCTGGCGCCCGGATTATTATATTATAATAATTTTGAGACTTCCTAGGTAGTTTTAACCACGACCGTTAAATAAAAAATGGGAGTTTCAAAACGCAATGTGCGTTACTAACTTTTAAACTTTCGCGTTCCATGAAATAATTATACGAGATCGTGATTAAATAATATAATAAAATATACATATTTTCGTGATCGCGTTAATTCCCGTTTAAATACATAATTATATGCACTGTGCGTTTTCTTTTAATGTATAATATAGTCACGATTTCTATAAAATACTAGCCGCACCCGGTATGCGTTGCAATGCCATTTTTTCTTTTTTGACATACAAACATTGATTTTTATTTATATAGATATTACCAAAATCACCTAGGTTTATATGTATAAGTGTGATAATAATAACTGGGCACATCTCACTAACTATACCACAGATTTCTTTGTTGCTATGCGAATGATAAGTAGGGCTGCCATCTGTCCGGGTTTCCCCGGATTTGTCCTAGTTTAGATGGCGTCCGGGGAGCGTCCGGACGGGGTTTTCAAAAAGTGTCAGGATCGGGTAAAACCCCCTTTGTGCCAGAGGAAAATTATAATTGATAGATGAATCGTTAACACGAATCAGCGTTTTTTAAGGTGTCCGGGAAGGAAACTCTATTTCAACTATGTTTTTGCCTGGCGTCGGCCATTTAAGTGATGGCAGGCCTAATGATAAGCAATAGTGGTACCGCAGCGCGCAGTTGCAATTTTATGCAGTCCCAATGGAAAACAAATTTTTAGACGAATTTTAAATTCAAAATTTTCTTTTATTTCTTGACGACATATCTTTACCGACTATAAACATTTTTTTTTTAATGAAGATTGCCTTGTTTTATCCTTGGGTTTCAAAATTCTTAATATAAAATACCTAATAAAATATTTCGTATAATTTTATGCCAATTAATTTGTTTTTGCGGTACCTATACACCGTTCGCCTGAATACCCTAAACTGAGTTTTTTATTTCTATAGAAGGAACAATAATAGACAAATGAACAAAATTAAATGTCTAATCACGACTTAAATGTTGTTGTTAAATTTGCCTTAATACATACTTATTGAAGTACAATTTCAATGTTAGGTTTTGTAAGACCTATAATAATCGCTTACCAACTGTTCGATCGTCTCTTGGAATTTTCGGAGACTATTTTTGGTCCAAAAGCTTCATAAACACGAGCGGCACGTTGTCAACGGCAGAGGCAACTACAGCCTTGCAACCTTTTTCAACAAGCGTCGAAGATATCCGCGTTGCGCTATAACTGGAAGCCTTAAGTAAGAGCTACATTTGGCTGACGAACACGTCTGAGACGTCTGCGAGAGCTACATTAGGCCGACACACACGTCTGAGACGTCTTACATGTGTATGGTTGGTGTGCACATAAAATCGACGCAACGACTTTTTCGATTCTGTTATCATCAGTTACTTAAAAATGAATGAATCGGACAGTTAATTTGAATAATTCTTGAATGACACGCGTTGCGTCGATTTTATGTGCACACCAACACGTGTAAGACGTCTCAGACGTGTGCGTCGGCCTAATGTAGCTTTCGCTTTACTGTAGGTCGACGGCAGATGCAAACGCATCGACGTCTGTCGCCGATGACAACATGCCGCTCGTGTATATGAAGCCTGAATTGACAAACAAACCTACGTTTTCGGTGGGGCGGTGTGTCGGAATCGAACCGACTAAAACCACACGGTGTGCCGTACTGCGCCTTAAGTAGGAGCGATCCGGGAACAGCTTTTAGGGAACAGCTTTTAGGGAACAGCTTTTATTAAGACATCCGGAACCCTCCTAGCGCCTGCCCGCAAAAGCGCGGGCACCACCTTCGGGTAAAAACCCTCTTAATTAGGCGAAGTCCAGGCACACGCGGACACCGCCTCCTCGCGGGGGGCCACTACAGCGGGTGAAGGGGAAAACCAGTCCCGTTCACCCGCGGCCACACTCAGGGCGGCATGAGGCGCTGGTAAGCGCGCCTCCGTCGCCCGGTTCGCCGGCGGCGAATTAAGTCCGAGTGGAGGTCGTCCTCCCGGACCCTTTCCGCCGCCTCCTTCTGCGAGATGACTTCCTCACAGAAGGTCGCGACCGCGGTAAAATTCCTGTCGCTACCGGCCATGGAGCGTATGACAGCCGGCAGCGACAGATCCACTCCGATGACTGCAGTGAGGGCCCGACGCTGCGCCGCCCAACTGGGGCAAACCGCCAGCGTGTGCTGAGCCGAGTCCTCACTGCAGTCGCAGTGGTGACAGGCGGGACTCAATTCCCTCCTAGCGACCGAGTGCAGGTACTTCCCGAAGCAGCCGTGCCCGGAAAGAACCTGCGTCAGTCGGAAGGAAAGGGTCCCGTGCTGCCGCCCTGCCCACTCGACGATGACCGGCTGGAGCGCCTCCACGGCGGCAAAGCCAGCACGTGGAGCCTCCAGCCGGGACGACCAACGAGCCATGGTGGCTCGGCGAGCGGCCTCACGCCATTCGCGTACCTCTTCGGGCGGGGGCCGACTGCCGCTTCCCGCCCGGAACTCAGCCGTTCGCCGATATACTTCGACGAGCACTTCCGCCTCCAAATCCCACGGGGGAGTCCCGGCCAACGCGCACGCCGCCTCCGTCGACACGGTGCGGTATCCGCGTATGGCTCTAACCGCCATAACCCTCTGAGGGCGCCAGAGGCGCGCCCTATTCTGGGCGGTCAGAGCCTCCGCCCACACAGGTGCACCGTACAGTGCCATTGACCGAACAACCCCCGTGTACAGCCGTCTCGTAGCGACACTGGGTCCGCCCAAATTGGGCAAGAGTCGCCCAAGGGCGGACGCAGCACCGACCAGCCTTGGAGCAAGCTGCAGGAAGTGCTCGTCGAAGCGCCACCTACCGTCGAGGATCAGGCCCAGATATTTTATGTGGGCCTGAACCGGTACGAGGACCGAGTTGACCTCGATAGAGGCACCAGGGGGTGGACCACGACGGGGCCCATGAAATAACAGGGCCTCCGTCTTATCCAGGGCCACCCGCAAACCCAGCGCCTCGATGCGCCCGACCACCACAGAGACTCCCCTGGTGGCCAGGCACGCCGCCTCCTGAAAGTTTACCCCCCGGGCTGTGACCAAAGTGTCATCGGCGTAACAGATTACGCCGAGCCCGGGGGGGAAGTCGCCTCGAAGGCTAAACTGTAGCAGGACATTCCACAATTTAAGCGTCTCCGCGGGAGAAGGTTCCTAGTGTGTTTCTACCTCACACCCACAAGATGGCAATCCCATTGAGTCCCATCCAACAAACAAGGCTGGTTTACTTTTATCGCGAAGATAAATTCAAATAATATAAACCTTTGATTAGATTATAATTAGTAAACCCATTATTGTACTTTGTAACTGCCTATTAAAATCAAAGTTGAAACAAGTAATCCTAAAAACTGTAGTAGTGAAACCAAGGTTAAACACATAATTACTTACAATTATAACAAATTACAGCAAAACACTAAGTAAGCATTTGGTAATTTAGCTGTATCAGGTCTGAAATTATATTATTATGTCTAAGTATAATGAGTTTATATGTGATTTTATGGCCAAGTTTGTAACACTAACACGTGTTATTTTAGCGCGTAGTTTTGCTTTTGGTATGGTTTTATTAAATTATGCTTCTGTTATACTGTATAAGAGAGGTGAGGCGATTGAAGGCTATTCTAAACCAATGAGCCAAAAAGGGTGTAATGCAACAAGCTAGCGATACCGCTAGGTTATTTCGGGAATGCCCGATAAGTTCCAGACCCGACAGGGGCCCTTTGTCAAGCGTTGAGGCTTCCTGCCGAGTGTGAGTGTGCCGCGTCCGTCTTGCAAACGTGTTCAGCGACCGTTTGTGACATTTACGTAACAATCGAGATAAGCCGTCGTCTGAATTTTAACAGAGACGGCTGGGCAATGCCTGGCATGCCTCCTGCATGACAACCGGCATTAAAACTTACGTCCCACAAGACAGTTCCGGTTCCAAAAAGTGCCAGTCAGTTCGGTTTGTACCAGAGTGCCTGTCAGTAACAACACCACCGCAACACACAACGCAACGGAAAGTCTACATCCTCACGTTTCGAAAGACAAAAGAACTCTGTGGTAGCGACGCCAATCCAGTGTGACGCCTAACACCGTTGCGGCACGACGCTTCATTCTTTGATAAAAAGCTCCCTCCTGGGGGCGAAACGATTCAGGCATCGCCGAAATACTCACGTGAATAAAACCGTATGTATATCTTTAAGAAATATGAATACCACTCACGAAAGTTTTTATTCCGACACCGCTAGGAGTGCGAGTGTTAACAGGCACTTAGAACCGATTATGATCAGAGGGTCGTAAGGCTTGTTTGCCACCTAACACAAATATAACAGCTTTTGGTTAGGTACCAACTTACAGTTGGTATTGGTCGCACAGGTAAAATTATTTTTAGACACGCTAGACGTTAAACAAACGCCCTTTCCAATTGATCAATAAAAAAATAATACTTGCTCGTTAACAATTTTCTAGCTCTCCGCTATTCTTTCTTTTTTTATCAATTGGGCGGGTGGTAATCTGATTTAGGGTGGCATTCGCATTGGGATAAGTCCCATAGACTTGAGAATAAGCCTAAGGGGCAAACTACTAATGGCATTCAAAAGCTACCTTCTCTTTTATTCTTTCGTGTGGAAACCCCCAGGGGTTATCACCTTACCGGAGCTAACTATGAAGTGGAATTTGGGAATCGAATCGACCGTGTAGCTATTGCGAAGAACCCAGGCGTTACCGTAAGCAGGAAGCCTCCGGGACTTCAAAAGTTACCTACGTTCAGTATGTGAACGGACGGTAGGTGTTCTTGATGATGTAAATATTATGTAATAAATATACTAAATGTCCTAAATTTTTATCAGCTCGACCTATCCTCTATCGCTGTACGACTTATCATCATATGATGTCGGTATAAAAATAGTTTATGATATAAGGTCTATTTACTATTTTATCTCCTTGTATTGTATATCGGGGGCAAAACAAGTGGTTAATACCTTTATGATTGCTTTGTGTTTAATTAGATAATTACAGTTAACTGTTGCAGTACTATTCGGTGCCCACGACCTCGTCTGCCTAAAATTAGTACTTAAAAAAATTTATCATTGAAATCACCTAGTTTAAGCTTGATTTTTACCAAAGGTATTGATAATATGATGATTTTTAAGTCCCTAAATATGCTAAAAGATTGGTTTCCCATACAATTTTTTTTTCCTTATTTCTTCTAATTCTATTTTTATGACAAAGTGCATGTAGCCTCTGTCCTTCCCTAAGAACCCCGTCTATCTCTATACCTAAATTCATCAAGATTGTTTTAGTGGTTTAGGCGTAAAAACGTTACAGACAGGTAGACAGAGTTACTTTCGCATGCATATTATTAGTATAAATAAAAGCTATCATCGCTATGTGTGATATATTTTATATCATATCCACAATAATAATTATTCAGGCATAAAGGCATTCAGCGCATTACTGAGTAACGACAATTATTTTTAGCTTAGGTATAATTATACAAAGATGTTAATTGTCACTGAGACATACTGAAATTACGAGTGCGAGTCGTATGGCTGTGGTGTCGTTGACCTGTAATATGCAATTGTAAAAAAATCAATGTAACTACCTAATCCGAAGTTTTAGCATACAACAAAGGTCTGCGCTATTGCAATGCTTGTTAACAATAAAAAAAAAAATGTTTTTAACCGTTCGATGGTTTCAAGGTGGTTCGTAGGTTGATATAAATGGCTAATACCAGGCATGCCTTGTAAGGGCTATGTCAGAAACTTTCACGTGATTAAGGCTTTTCAATTCGATCACATTAATGAACCGAGAACGGAAAAAGACAACACGATTTATTTAAACGCGATATTTAATACACTGAAATGGGATCGCGGTAATCAGGTGCCAATTTTTGAGGTTTCAATCCATTCAGTTAACGGTTGATGGGCACATTTTCGGGACCATTACGTTCGCGTTTTAAGATGTAATAAAATTGTATTGATTTCGACTCTAAAAATAAAATATTAATTGCGATAAGACGTTTGGATTGCATTTTCAATTTCATTCAATACGATTTCTAGAAAGGAGTTTAATAATAATAACTTGAGTCACCTCACACACGGCCGTCTGATCCCAAACTAAGCAAAGCCTGTACTATGGTAACCAGACTGCTGATAAACATATTATATGTTACTAAATATATACATATTATAGATAAATTACACCCAGACACAGAACAAATGATCGCGCTCATCACACAATTACTTGTCCTGGGATGAAATCTAACCCACGACCTCTGGCTCAACAGTCAAGATCACTAACCACTAGACCAACAGGCCCGATTAGAATAGATGTTTGAATAAACTCGAATAGGAAACACTTCCGCTAGTACGCTTCTCTTTCTACAATCGCTAAATAATAGCAGGAGCTATGCCTTAGGTAGCAACTTCAGCTTATGGAAGTACTTTGTTAACCAGCTATGCTATGGTAGTGTTAAATTCTCATATCTATACCACGTATGCCCGGTTGAAAATTCAACGAAATTTTACCGTCCGTATGCAAAACGAATCGTTTCTTGATTATTATAGGAACTGGGCATTTCAGCAGCACAAGCGCTAAGGTTAACCGCAATTATCATAAACCACACCTTAGCGCAATTTGAACTACGCAGATCGAAACAACGTTAAAAACGAAGTAAGACTGCATTAAAAAGTAAATGAACCCAAAATGGTCTTTACGCCCTTTGTAAAGGATCGTTATATTGTACGGTCTTTTGGTCCTTAAGTTAAAAAAAAACCGGCCAAGTGCGAGTCGGACTCGTGCACCGGGGGTTCCGTAAAATATTTTTATTATATGTTTTCCTTTATCTGTGCTATAAGACGTTGCTTCGTACCAAATTTTAAGATTCTAAGTTCACGTAAAATACCCTGTAGGTTTTGTTTCTTTTGCGAGTGTCGAAAACATGCGGAAATTTGCGGCATAAACGGCTGTATCTTTTGATTGCGTTGGCTTAGAACATTTGATTTTTTCCCAGCAGTATTTGATATAAATTCCGGCTTGATACGTCTACGTGTTCCTGAGAAAAAGGGTCTTGACAGACAGAACAACAAAGTGATCCTATATGGGTTCCGTTTTTTCCTCTCGAGGCACGGAACCCTAAAAAAGAAGCTATTTTTGTGTTCCGATTAGTTTATTTATTTTTTTAGATTGTGTATCAATTTTAGTGATTCTTTCGAAACTTGAAAGGAGATTTTATAATTTTAAAGAAATAAATCCGATACATGAAGGAAAATGTATTTATATACCAAATACCTTATGCGATGTGTGTTCCGACTAATTATAATTACAAATTTTACCTAAATTAAAATTGTATGTATGTGTGTGACAAATTGTTGAAATACGTTCCTTGATTTTGGTTTAGGCCTATGAAAATACTTAGGTACATATACACGAAACTAAAGGAACAAGTCAAAATTCTACGAAGTTGCAAATGGGTGACGCTCATTTCCAGATGTTGTTGGTGTACTAATGCCACTCCTACTGGCGGCGGTTGTTTAACTTTCCTCAATAAGTATGCTATCTAACCTAGAGAAGATTGCTTCAAATCTGACACGTAATTCCTGAGATTAGCTTGTTCCAACATACAAACAGCTAAGTGTGCACATTTCTGAATTTGTCCTAGTCGTAAGTCAAGTTGATTGTGTTATCTTGTCTAGTCGATCAATTTCATATAATTTCCGTAGGTTGTGTCTGAGTGGTGCCAGTCCGATAACGGTGAAGGTAAGAGAGCTCTAAAACAGTAATTAGAATATTTTCTAATTTATGAATGTAGACTTCCGCCCTTCGAAGATATTTGCCGCCATAAAACTAATGATGGGCATAAATAAATTTGAAATTATACGTTCGATATTCAAAGTCTCTTACCTTTTTGTTTTTCTAGATGCCTTTAAGGTGATGTTTTTTTCTTTTTATCCGAATGTAACAAAGGTTTTTTTTTTGTATGTTGTAGGTTTTAGTCTAGATTTACAGAGTGATGAGAAAAAAGGTATTTTGTGAAATTTCATAGATTTAGTAGTAGCAACAAATGTGATGAAGGGTTTTATTTAGTATTAAAAGTGTTGTTTACTATTTTTTATCTTTTTTATAACATTATTTGCGAGGTATTTTGGTTTGTGATAGTTACGTCAGCAGCCAAAACAAGGTAAAATATGCCTGCTACTTCTTTACGGAACCGGCGTTGACAAACTCACACATTTGCAAATTAATTAGAATTCACAAAAATAATGTCATGTCATTTAACGTGCTCCAGGTGTCGTTATAAATCGAGTAGCCATCGGCGATATAGTGATGCTAATGTGGTTTGAAAGGCTAACATTTTGACTAATGAACCGGGAAATAACTTTTACAGTTCATATTTATGAAAACGTAAGTTATTTCGGAGGGGTCCTGTAACAAGCGATCTGTCACGTCGGTGTCATAAATAATAGACTTCAAAAGTGATCCACAACTCCCTTCAACGATTAGGAAAGAGCTGATGAACTTCGAAAGGCTGAACAGATTTTCTTGAATTATATCTAAGAACACTCTCGATCCCTTTCAAACAAAAAAACTACTTTTTAAATCGGTCAATTCGTTTGGGAGCTCCGATGCCACAGATAGACACACAGATCGTCGAAACTTATAACACCCTCTATGAATGTCTATCGGTTAGTGCATTAATGTACTGTGAGACATGAATTTGATTTACGGTTGCGGCTTATAGGAAAATCACTAGCTAATCTATGTATATGCAATGAACCAAGGTACCGAAGTAGGTGCTATGAGCAATCCTAACAACTAAACATGTGTTGTGTTTAATTGTTAGCACGTTTCATTTAAACCACAAATCAGGAATATGGAGTCCAATAAATTCTATTAAAGTGTTCCATATTCCGAGTTTTAAATTTTTAATATTAATCTTGTTTACCTAGCGGTCACACAACTCTAGAGAATCGTGTCTCAATTCGTTAAAGGCATAGAACTAGTTATAACTGGGCATTTTTCAGAAAAAAGCACCTTTGTAGATTTGACATGTCCTGTGACTTTCATAGTTATTTATTCAGAGATATTTTTCCCGAGCCGTACATTTTTTTTCTTATAAAGTAGCTAATAACTGTTTATTCAAAACTTATAGCTTAATATCCCACTAATATTATAAATGTGAAAGTTTGAATGGATGGATTGATGTTTGTTACTCTTTCACGCCAAAACTACTGAACCGGTTGTAATGAAACTTAGTATGTACTAACTAAGCTGGAGACCTGGATAAACACATAGGCTACTTTTTATTCCGATATTCCCACGGGACCTGGACTTACGTATTTGAAACCGCGGGGCGCTGCTAGTATTAAATATTGCTGAAATAAGACAACATGCTATGCAATTTTGTCGTGTCCCACGATCTCCTTGCTAAGTTTGGAGGTAAAAATTATAGATATCTCGGCTTTTTTGGGCGATTTTCGTATATTAACCTTAAAGAAATTAAATTCTTATTTTCCGCTCTAAAATAAGCTAGCAGCGGTCGAAAACATCAATAAAATATAAATTTCGTGTTGTCCTACGAAATCACGTATGGTGGAAATTCCGACTATGCTACAGTATTTTTAAGACCTGTAATAATATATTTTTTTAAACAAATACTGTATTTGAATTCTCGTAACATTTTCTTTGGTATTGACAATCGCCATTTTATTTTAGTAGCTTAGTTTGAAAAATATCAATATCAATAAAAAAGTGTTCACGTCATGCCGTGATCAAATTTTTGTTCCTAGTCGGAACAAAAATTTGATCACGGCATGAAGTGACGATTTTATTCAAGGTAAATATTACTGTTTTAACTTTCTGTTTATAAAGTTAAATACATTATTATATATCTATTTTAATTTAGATTACCTTTTAATACTTGGCATATTTACATAAATTTATTTACTGTTACAGTTTAAAATTAATTAACCAAATACGTCACATTCACTACGTCAGGTGTTGTACTAGTGGAAAACGGGCAAGTGATGTAATGGAATTCAGAAATGTGAGAAATATTAATTTATTGATTCTTAATAAATTTTATTTTTTACTTTATTTAAAGAAACATATTTTATTTGTATTTTGGTGGTGAGTAGTGATAGAAATATTTGAAAGATTATTTAGTTATTGTATTACCATAGTTGATTTAAATTAAAGGTATTAGTCGGCAGTAGGTACTTTGTGGACCATACCTAATATCCTAAACGTGACTTTTAATTCCCCTTACGTCACTTGTCCTAATAAATCTGTGATTTAATTACAGTAACAACAAGTAATTAGGAGTAAATATCAAACAATAAAGACCTTTTGTTAAATAATTATAAAAGTAAAAACTGTGTTTCAATATACTATATTTATTTATTGTATGCGTTTTGCGTGCCATAGATATTTGATTATTTTGAAGTGTAGGTAAAGTACTAAAATATAGCGTATGGATAGTAATTATATAATAGCACTTACATGACTGAGGGTAATGATAGTGTTTATATTTCAATGAGAAGTTTACTTTGCTTTGTTTACTATATTGATATAACAAAAGTAATTTTCATAATGTATTATATTTACATTAAAAAAGACTGTATACTTTGTGACGTATTGGAATTCTCTAGTGGGAACATCAGTTCTAATTCAGTTTTTTTGGGCATTTCTTAATGATTTTGATTTGAATATACTTTTATTAAAATTTATATTAATTATCAAACGCATTGGATCACAATTAAACGAAAACATTTTTTTTTAAGTATAATCCGCCGTTCTGAAAAACGCCCAACTGTTCTTTACATTCGACAAGTATAGTTTTGTTTTATATTTTTTTAGAAATAATATAGTGTGATAAAGCCAGCCTGATATTATAAATATTATATTGCGTTACAATAAAACTAGCTTCGTCGGTCTACGCTGCCGTGGTCTGCGTCTAAATAATTTCTTGTTTAAATTGTATTTACTAAAGAAGTTTGGTTTCGAGTCCGAACTGAAATCAAAGTTAGTAATGTCAATAAATTAAATGCAGCAGTGATAAAGTGATAATCGAGTGATAAAGCTATTGGCTTCCTTTGCTTGCGTTTTTAGTTCGATCTCAGATTGCGAACATCTTGAAGCGAAGTTAATGTGCGTGTAAGTAATTAAATGTCACTTTGTTTAACGGTAAAAGACGAGTTTATGAAGAAACCTAACATCTCGCATACTGAGAGGACACACTTTTTATTACTTTATATTTATATTATCCGTACCTAAAGGGCAACCAACGGGATTTACTTACTTACTTTACTTACCCTATTACTAAGCCACCGCTGTCCGTCTGTCTGTCAGCGGGCTGTATCTCATGATCCGTAATAGGTAGACAGTTGGGGTCTCCATACGGGAGACGCGTTTTTTGGAGTTTTTTGCTCG
Source organism: Callimorpha dominula (assembly GCA_949752705.1). Lineage (NCBI taxonomy): Eukaryota > Metazoa > Arthropoda > Insecta > Lepidoptera > Erebidae > Callimorpha > Callimorpha dominula. The sequence goes on along the minus strand of OX457007.1, from coordinate 3,477,863 downwards.
ATTTTAACACCATAATAGTGTATTATAATAATGGCAATAAAGTATCTACATAGTATTAAATCGATGATGAAGAACCCTTTATGCCCAAGTCCGACTCTTGACCGGTATTTTTTTTAATTTTATTTTGACATACATTACCATCTACTACTACTGTCAAAATGTCTACAGATTTATCATCCTCCGCGCCTTTTCCCAACTAAGTTGGGGTCGGCTTTCAGTCTAACGATACGGCCGAACTTTGATATTTTACGTGAAGCGACTGCCATCAGACCTCCACAACCCGAGTACTAGGCGATATCGAAGTTCTGTAGTTAGACCAGGTTGTCGGACTTTTTAGGGCTCCAACTACCCGTAAATGAAACGCCACAGATGTTTGTATGGCACCCGGGACCGACGGTCTCAATGTGTTAAGAATGGTCACCCATCCTAGACTGACCTGGCTAGTATTACTTAACTTTGTAATATGCTAACCTACTCGGTTACCACTTAGCCACGAGCCCCTCCATGTCTACAGATTTAAGGACTTGAATATCGTCTTAAGTTGTGTCAAATTATATTGATATAAAAACTTGGTATTCTACCAATCTACACCGAGCCTTTATTTCAGTAAATGTAAAAAAAGAAATGCAGGTTTTTCACATCGTTCCCATATAAAGCATCATTTAACTTGTTGAGCTCAAGGTCGTCGCTCAAAGATGTGGCAGTGAAATTATATTACGAGTTAAACGTGCATAGCAACAATTGTTAATTTACATAACTCCGCTCTGAACCGCTTTTAATTAACTTTTAGGCTTCGGACAGCGCGTCGTTAGCTTTGTATTTTTTTTAAACAAACCGTGATTTTAAAATTAGAATAAGATGATGATTCTCAGTGCTTGCGAGCCAATTATTATGTTTTTATTTTACTCTACGTCTTACGCACGTATCTCGTTCAGTAGTCACTTAGGATTCCTTTTTTAAATAAGATAACGACGTCACGCATAGAGTTCCCATGGCCTCCAACCTCCAAATAGTACCATAACGATAAAGATCTATAGGCAATGATGGTAATTCCAACCATGTAACATCACTCATTGTTTAGTTCGTAGACAATTTTGTTATCTTATTATACATATAAAAACATTAAGTTGGCCTTTGTTACACCTTTTTGTGCAAGAGGTTTAAATAATAAAAGCGCTTGCTCAGTATTCTCATAAATATGCAAATGCCTACAAATCTGTGGTAATTGGAATCAGTAAATCTAGCGATGGTGCAACCAAATTTCATTATTCAATTACAAGATATAATTCCTATCGTTGAAATGCGATATGAGACAATTCTAAGTTAATATAATCATAAATTAAAATTTTAAATACCCCCGACTCGAAAATCCCTTCAACAATTACAAAAGAGCTGATGATCTTCGATAGCTGAACAGACTTTCTTGAATAATATCTAAGAATACCTAGATCAAGTTTGCGTCAGGTTTCAATAATTAAAATTACTAGAAAAATAGAGACGAACTCCAGGTCAAAGTTGAAAGCGCTGAGACAAATTCAGATTAGCAACAGCCAAAGTGATTTAATAACTACCCACCTACTTATATGCTTACATAAAAAACTTGCTTGACAACAAATAATACATGACAGTTTGTAAAGGAGAAACAGCCTAGTTTGGTTTCCAAAAGAAAGAGTTTAAAAACGCGCTCAAATTATTGAATGCCCTCCCCATGCAATGGGCTTTTCCGCATATGATGCAGTGTAGGAGTATTTTAAAAAGTAAAACTTACACATGTTAGTTTTATGACACGGGAATCTACAGTAGCCGTAACATGTTTGCCACCTTGATGGTGTAAAATTGCACAATTTCAATTCAAAGACTTGAGTACTTTGAAGAAAACCTAACTTGTAACCGTGGCACTGTTCGAGAGGGTGTGTGTTGTCGTGAAAATAGTCGAAACCGGAGGGGGGGGGGATACGAGGCCCTCCGCACGCAAGGGCGTGGCTGCTTTTTGTTTAAGAGGCGTCCAAGGTCTGCCGGGGTTCTCGGGGACTTCCTTCCTAGGGTATACCCGAGTCCCTTGCAATAGACTCATTTATGACGGAACACCGTGTGGTTCTAGTCGGTTTGATTTCGATATACCACTTCACTGGCAGCCCCGGTGAGGTGATGACCCGAGGGGGATTCCACACGATAAAAAAACAAAATGTTCTCCTAAATTACTTTTTTCATTACGATAAACTTGTCGGACAAAGTTCCTTTTACGTCACATATATATATGTGTTTATTGTATTTTTAAATTCGTAACACCTTTTCAATATGTTCATGCAAATAAAGAGTTTCAATTCATATTTAATTATGACTTGTCCTTATCCTGACACGAAAGACTTTGCGTATAAGTGACTGGTGGTTTTTATGATAATTTCTCGCGTTTGATCTAGTGGCAAAGATTTTTTTCAGTTAATTAGCTGAAAATAACCAAGTTGTTTTTTAGTTTTGGTATTTTTTCCACTATTTTTATATGCATATAAAGTAGGTATTTTACCATGTATGTTTAAATTTAATTTGTTAAATAAAAAAACAGACATTAAGTAATTACATTTATTATTTTCTTACAACTTCTTAATTGGAAGCATGTAATAATTTAGTAATATGGTCATTAAATAGGCAAGAATTCAAGCTAGAAACTTCACTCAACAACGCCAATTTCAGGTGTAGCATTTTGTTTGGTTTAAGTCGCTCACTATTCCTTAACTGTACAGTACGGCGAACTAATTAGAAAAGAAAAAAAAATACGTGTATCGTTCGTCGTTTTATCGCAAACGTCAATCATTTGTATGTTGAAAAAAGATCAGTTACAACAAGAAACAATAATTCGACGACTATAAGAGATATAGAAATCTAGGCCGCCTCTTAAAATTAATTACAGTTTCATCACTTTAAAGCTCCTTGCTATTAATCTATTGAACTCATCAAATCTAGGCACTTACGCCGAGCAAGTCATTGTTGGCCAAATGTTTGCCAACTTTCGTCAAACACAGCTTGTCTAAGATTTTGTCTGTCTTTATCTCCCCTCTCATATCCATCAATTAACTTAATTCACAAGTCAAAACAGGGCAATTCATTGTTAATTTTAAAATACGACAAAGACATTTTAACATTGATTTTGCGACACATCAAGAAGTACCTACTCCCGTGGTCCCGAAGGATACAACTCGTGTTACGTGCTAGTAATGACGTAAAAGGAAACTGATTAAAAGTAAGCATTTGGATTTGAAATACCGACACATTTCCAATTTATTTGTAAGAAAACGGGATACGCTTTTGTAATTCCTTCCCTCGACAAAATATATAAAAAGATTATCAAGCACAATATCTATTTTTGTCCTAGATTTAGAAATCAGATTAAAGAAGGGAATTAACAGTTGCCTATTGAACACGGTAAAAATAATTTACTAGACAAAAGCTGGAAACAACAGTCGTGGGTTCGATCGATTGAAATTTCCGCTTTTGACGACAAACGAACGTCTTCAATTGCATAATTTAAACACTTATTGAACTGTCTATACCTTTATTTAGGTCACCTGGGGTGTTTCATGTCCACGTCATAGTTACATCCATACATAATTCACTGTGTGCACTCAGAAATGGTTCATAATCTTTTTTCACGTGTCAGCGCCGCGCTTCTTTGTGTGATTGGATTTCTTTAGGTTATTGCTCTGTAAGCCAGTTCAATTGGAGAAGCTTTGAAAAAGGGCTATTTATTCAAGAGCCTATGTGAAGAAGCGTGTTTTCTGTACAAACGGTACGCTGCGTTAGATCAAATGTTTGAACTCAATTGCGCGGTTGTAACTGCCATAGCAACAAGCAATTACGTAGATGATTCTCGTTTTTTTTTATTCGTCGACCATATCGCTTCGTTCGTTTTCACTCGTCATGTTTGGTTTTTTTTCACTAGACTATTCCTTTTTTTCATGCAACGACCATTATCTTCAGTGACTGTAACCGTGTATGCAATTTAATGCTATCAGTACTACATGTTATTACGGCAGTTTATTTCATTGTTGGTCTGTCGATCTGATTAATAACACACTAATATTGTTTGGTTTTTACTCTTGTTACTTATAGTATATATGTGTGAATTGCACCTGCGCAATTGCTTTCCTAAATAAGTAATTCACACGTCGTGCAAAAATGCACTAAATACCATAAAACGTATTCATTATTACTGCCTCTCGAATGTACAAATAACTGACAATTGAACAGCGTCTAAATGTGGTGAAGGAATTTTAATCGCATCTTCAGACACGTTTATGTCGTGTTATTTTATAAAAGGACGGTTTTTTCCTACATTTGTACGGTTAATTCAAACAAAGAAAATGTTTTCAATATAATTGTAAAAGGAGTTAGTGGATTTAAGTTGAAACTATGTAGTTTTCGAAGGTTGTTTTGGAAAGCTTGCACGGAAGCCCCGGCCGACACAGGTCCGTCCTTGATACAACGATGACGCGCTGTCATACCGCCACGCCCTCAAAAACACTTCAAGCGAAACCCATGTCGTACAGTATTTTGTTCTGTTATTTCATATTCACTATGATTTAAATTTTCAGTTCGAATAACATAAGTTTGGATCTAAATGTTCTATAACTGTAAGAAGCGAAAAAAACTCGAAAGTAATCCGAATTTGTAAAATATGACGGATGAAACAATGCATATCTAATTTCGTCATTATTGAAATAAAACCCGTATTGTCATACTTGTGTACCCTATGTAATCGATTTAAAAAAAAGAACAGAAATCAATTTTTATCGCACTAATGTTTTGGCGCTGTTACTATGCTCAAAACACAGTTAGGCTCTCCTTAGTAACTGAGTCCGTTTCGTAGTTCTAAAGCAACTTGGAAAATTGCAACTTCTTTAATATTTTGAACGCGTACCAACCGAATGTCTTGCAATCACTACTCGCGGTTATTATGTATACTATAGTCTATTATTTCTAATGTTGTAACTTCATACCATGGCTTGAGACGACATGTCGTTTGGCAGTCCCTCAGAGACTATCGAAAGACCCGTCTTTTGACATATCGGACATCAATTAAAAAAAATGTGAAATATTTTAGGTTTTATAGTCGACGTACCAGTGTTGTGATTGAAGCTATTTATTACCATGTTTCTAATTATCTTTATTAACCGACGAAAAAAAAGGAGGTTCTTAATTCGACCGTATATATATATACTTTTTTTTTTATGTTCAGCCCTCACTCCGTTATTTATGAACCGATTTTGATTATTCTTTTTTTGTTAGATAGGGTATACCTCCAGGGTGGTCCCATGTCAAGGAAGTCAGGATCTGATATGGGATCCTGATAAAATCGAGAGAAACCAATAGACGGAGTGATTCATGAGGAAGGTTTAAGTGGATAAGTCATTAGGGTTTTGTATAAAATAGCTGAAACATGACGATGATTTTTTAAGATGTCGGAAAAAAATAAATTTTGGTTTTGCTACCCGTGTAAAGCCATGGGGTAGGTTGCTAGTAATTAATATATGAATTTTTATTTAATGTGATTGTAGAAACATAAACTATGTTTCTATTATGTTATTATTACCTTTTAATTTATTGTGAATTATATTCGTCTTAAAGTTGACTATGTACGAGGGGTGATCCAAAAGTAATGAGAATGGGTACATTAAAATAACTATATACTTAAAAATAAAATTTATTTTTCTACATAGTCTCCTAATAGGTCAATACATTTAGTCCATCTCTTTTCTAAACCAACGATACCCTTCAAAAAAAATCTTTATCTTGACTCTCCCAAAATGCCTCTACAGCGGCCATCACTTCGCCGTTATCCTCAAATTTCTGGCCCCGGAGGTGTTCCTTGAGCCGAGGAAACAAATAAAAGTCGCTGGGGGCTAGATCTGGAGAATAGGGTGGGTGTTCAAGCCGCTGGAAGCCAGCTTCTTGAATGGCAGCCATCGCAACTTCAGCTTTGTGTGCAGGTGCATTGTCTTGATGGAACAGAACTTTTGCGCGCAGTTTACCCCGTCTTTTTTCCTTGATGGCCTCTCGCAATCTTTTGATTTGGTCAGCATAGTAGGAGCCTGTTATGGTAGCGCCCTTATCAAGGTATTCAACCATAATTATTCCCTCAGCATCCCAGAAAACAGACGCCATAACCTTGCCGGCAGAGCTTGAAACTTTGAATTTCTTGGGAGTCGGTGAAGATGGCCTTTTCCATGTCATTGACTGTTGTTTGGTTTCGGGATCAAAATGATGAATCCACGTTTCGTCCATAGTCACAAATCGAGCCAAAAAAATATCTTGATCCGCCTGGAACATTTCAAGATTGGTCCTTGAAATGTCGAATCGTTTCTTCTTTTGTTCGTCGGTTAACATTCTCGGGACCCAACGTGCAGAGACCTTTCTCATGTTCATCTCGGTAGTTAAGATCCTTTGAATGCTACCAAATGAAATGCCTGTGTTCTCAGCTAAATGACGAATGGTCACTCTTCGGTCTGCCAAAACCAGATCTTGAACTTTTTTGACGTTTTCTTCAGTGAGGGAGGAGGACGGACGGCCTTCGCGGTGTTCGTCTTCCGTGGATGTTCTTCCCATCTTAAACTCCTTGCACCAGCGTGCAGTTGTAGAATATGGAGGAGCAGAGTCTCCCAATGTTTCCACCAAGTCAGTATGAATGTCTTTGGTGGACATTTTTTTCAAGCACAGGTATTTGATGACGCTTCGCACTTCATGTTTCTCCATTTTGATGTTATCACTCCGACTGCTAGTATTCAAATGAATGTATATTTTAAAAATGACGTCCTATTTATACCATTTTTTGTCAGGGAAGTTGTGAAGGATTAGGGAGTTGAAAAAATATTTTTTTAGAATTTTATTATTACTAGAAATATCCGTTTATCATTACTTTTTGATCACCCCTCGTATTTATTAATAATAATTTTATGTTGCGCATGTATCTTGAGGATTCCTGGTCTACGTTCAGATAGTCTCACATCTCATTTAAACGAACGCAAAGTTGAAAGTTGAAACCACTTACCGCGTCGCCAGGCTATCTAAATTTGAATAATATTCATGAAAGTTAATGCTATGTAATTCTACACCAGATTAATATTTTTTATTCAATCAGCTATAGACTACGATTACGATATGACAGTTAAAATTATTTTAATTTACATAACTGACTAACATTAATTATGGTTGTATTCAAACAAGGCAAGAAAGGTGTATGATAAAAATCGCAAGAGGCCAACACTTAGTCTTCAGGTTTTGGTGACACAAGTTTTATATAGATTTAGCTCCTTGAGGGCCCTTAATTTCAACTCCAATTCCTGAGCGGTTGCCTTACGGGTGGGTCTGCATAGGCATGGTTTAAGAACAGTGGTAACTGAAAGGAGTAGTTAAAACATATTTTTATAATGATATGCCGATTTTTACTGAAGTAAAACGAAGCAGCATTACTGCCAACAGTAGATTTACCTATCCATTTTTACCATTGCACACCCTGAAGAACTTTTCAGTAGTTGAGCTAAACCTTGGCTTTTTATCATTAGCTACTAACTGGGTGTTTAGTTTCTCCATCCGTTATCACCACTTAGGGAACGTACCCATACTACGTGACCCGTTCTGTTGGCGGGGGGGGGGGGGTGTCTTCATAATACCACACATGGTCACAAGCGGAGGGGGTTTTCGTCACGTAGTCAATATCTTCTAGGGAAATCTCGTGCTTTTTCGAGCTATATTCAAATATGGCGCACAGTGTTGTGTTCAGCGTTTTTTCAACTCACAGGTGACAACATGCAAGCCTTTAGCGCTTTTTAACTTTCTGTTGACAAAAAATATTACTACGTGAAAACTAGAGGGGGAGGGGGAGGGGTCTTGGCATATACTACGGGTGGTCACCGAGGGGGAGGGAGGGGTATAAAAATTGTAAAAATGGGTCACGCAGTATGGGTATGTTCCCTTACATGAGATTGAGCTGTTGATCAATCCATCTTCCAGTTCTACTCTGTAGTGGTTGTATTATGATTGCAAAATCAAAATGTATCTGAAACTACCATATGTGGAGAGTTATCATGTCATCTTTTTTGTCGGGAGAAATAAAATATCAACGTTTTTATTCCCCCGCAGTTTTACCTGCGTTTATGGTCACTGCTCCACTTCTAAGAGTCGTAGCGTAATATTTTATAGCATACAACCTTCCTGAATTAATACTCTATCCAATAAAAACATTTTTTTAATCCGACTGCAGTTCCAAAGATAGCGCGTAAATAGCTTTATTATATTAGTATAGATTCAATTTTAAAATAAGAACTTGACACATTGGTCTTAATTGTCCTGGATCTACAGCGGCTGGCCTTCAATCCCGCCCCACTGCTAGTTACTCGTACTAAGATCCAAACCCATGTGCCATTTATTTGGTCTTAATCGTCCTGGATCTACAGCGGCTGGCCTTCAATCCCGCCCCACTGCTAGTTACTCGAACTAAGATCCAGGAGATGCCTAAAACGCATGTGCCATTTATTTGGTCTTAATCGTCCTGGATCTACAGCGGCTGGCCTTCAATCCCGCCCCAATGCTAGTTACTCGTACTAAGATCCAGGAACTGCCTAAAACGCATGTGCCATTTATTTAGTCTTAATCGTCCTGGATCTACAGCGGCTGGCCTTCAATCCCGCTCCACTGCTAGTTACTCGTACTAAGATCCAGGAGCTGCCTAAAACGCATGTGCCATTTATTTAGTCTTAATCGTCCTGGATCTACAGCGGCTGGCCTTCAATCCCGCTCCACTGCTAGTTACTCGTACTAAGATCCAGGAGCTGCCTAAAACGCATGTGCCATTTATTTAGTCTTAATCGTCCTGGATCTACAGCGGCTGGCCTTCAATCCCGCTCCACTGCTAGTTACTCGTACTAAGATCCAGGAGCTGCCTAAAACGCATGTGCCATTTATTTAGTCTTAATCGTCATGGATCTACAGCGGCTGGCCTTCAATCCCGCCCCACTGCTAGTTACTCGTACTAAGATCCAGGACGCTGCCTAAAACGCATGTGCCATTTATTTCTTGTTTGTACGTTAAGTTATTTTTTAATTTGACACGTGAATTTGGATATTACGTGTTTAGATTTTCGAGGACTAACTAATTTAATCGCTGTATCTGAAATAGGTAACATATCGCGAGATAAGAACAATGTGGCAAGTGTGGCTCCCTTGTCGTACAACGACTATGATATGTTTATATTACGCCGGGTTATTGTAAAATCCCGTATATCATCACCATCTTTCTCTTTGTTTATATTTCACTGGCAGCGCCCCGCGGCTTCACCCGCGTAGGTCCCGATACTTACTACCGATGACCTTAGGACCATGCTGCATGCATGTACATTCTAACATTGGTATTGAGCTCAAGTTAAGTTAGCTGTGTCCTTGCATCTTTTGTACTTGCTTGAATGAAAACGACCATAGTTTGCAATTAACTTACACCTGTTTATCTGACCTTTGCATTAGTTACGATATTCACATTTTCTCTGAAAATACTTTATTTTAAAAGGCAAAAACAAATGCACGAGGACATTTTTTCTTGATTTACATAGTTGATTTACATAGTCCCTTTTGTTGTCTTATGATAAAGCTTGCGTAGATTGTCCCATACGTTGAAATTCAGTAATTGAAGAGCAACACTTGAGATCAAACATACATACGAAGTCGCAAGCATGACGTAATATAGTTAATCAATACAAATAAATAAAATTGGAGTGTCTGTTTGCAATGTCAAAATAATAGTTTTTTTTTAAACTGAAACAGTTATTTGCACGATACCTGTACCTAAAAATCAATTTTAAACATTTTTGTCTGTTTGTTCCGGCTAATCTCCGGAACGGGTGGACCGATTTTCACGGGACTTGGCAGATAGCTGGTGTTATAACGAGTAATTTAGGCTACTTTTATTTTAGAAAAATAATAATTAGAGTTCCGCGCAAAATATATAAATATGTACACGTGAGTGAAGCCGCGATGGAACTGCTAGTCTTCTATAATAAGTGTACCTACCTTGTACGTGAAAAGATTTCTTTGGACGCATTTTAAAGAAAATTTCGCACAGAAAACTAAAAATTTTAATCAATACATTGTTTTAGATATGCTATAATTTTAAAATATACGCAAAAACGGCTACAAGAAGCTACAGGCTTCTAGTATATATGTTGACCTGTCATGATACGTAAGTCTATACAATGACAGTTCAAGTTATACTGGCCAAGTATGTACAACTAAACGATCACATGATCGTACGTACTTACATATAAATGTACGACATACAATCTGTGAAACCATAATACCTACAAAAAAATGTTGTCAAATTACGAACCTTTATGACCCTATTAGGTATATTTACCGAACAATTGAACCGCGGCTAATTCAGATCCAATAATGCATGTTTCTATATTCGCTCGGACAATGACGTCCACAGTTTGACGTTTGTATTTCCGCTTTAGGTCAATTGGTTTTGCCGATATATTTGCTACGAACATTGTGACGTAAACCTGGAACTAGAAAGAACCAATTTTGACAAATATTTCCATAGCTACATATTATATTTCCATACTTATATGATACGAAATCAACAAAGAAAAATTAACTACAAGTTCGAGGAAGTCCTTAAAGAAAATCAAAATCATCAGTTACTTTAGCTAAGTAAGTGCATATTCGTATAGACATCGCATCGGTCGGCTGTGTGTCGTTAAGTGTCTAGAAATATGTCTTTTCTTTCTTTCTTTTCTTTCTTTCTTTCTTTCTTATATCTCTAAAATATAAGAAAATTAAAACAACCGTTTTATATAGCCACTAATTGGTCGTTGCTGTTAAATAGACGTTACAGTTAGCAAACACAATTCAAAGTTGTTCGCCATCGTTTTACATAATAAGATGGTCGTTTTGCAACAACCTTTTTGAAATGGATTGCAACAGATGGCTCTCTATGATAGTGTATTGCATAGTACGCTGGTCCTCAGGTGTTGCTATGGTAACGAAACTGTTAGACGATTCTGACGACGACGCGCGACGCATAGAACGGACGGTTATGAGGTTATGACGTAATCGGCGACAATTTTTTTTATTACTACTTATTTAAGGTGTATCTAAACTTGGCCAATTGCAAACAGTCTTGTATTGACTTTATCAAATTAAATACTATTACTTAATGACTAGAATGATAAGTGAAATAGTCGTTTTATCACGTGGGCTGATAACTAGACATAGGTCTGATAACTTGTGCATCATCACCTCAAAATTAAGCTAATTTAGATAATACATTAATATAGCTTTAAAAAGTACTAGGTGATTTCATAAAACGTAACTTTGAGTTGAGTTCCTCGCGTACTAGTTTTGATGCCATCACAAATAAGATGTTCATAAAACGTAACTTTGAGTTGAGTTCCTCGCGTACTAGTTTTGATGCCATCACAAATAAGATGTTGATAACTTAAGAGTTGGTGAAAGTAGAAGTTAAGAAGGAATTAAGAAGATGACAATTTGGAGGTAATCGGGTGAAGAACTAATGCGGGTAATGTTTAAAATTGGATACACCGCATTTTGGAAGCACCCCTTCCCTGTAAAAATTTCTAGCTAAACAGAAATACCACTAGCCAGTGTTTATTTATTGGCTTGCTAGACCCTATAAAAATCTTCAAACAGTCGTAATATTTTTTTCGTAAAGGCGATATTGTTGGAATCGATTTGGTATATTTATTCTTAGTTTAGTCCCAACTGTTAATTACACGCTCATGTACTTTGCACAGTAATTAAAATCACAAATGCATACTCTAACCTTGTTCTGTCATTGTACCTATATGAATGTACGTTATAGGGAGTCGAATAACAGGCCAGCTTACGTATTTTATTCACGTCTTTTAACCGGGTGCATTGACTGATGCATACTGTTAGAACATACATGACATAGGATAGATAAAGAATACTGATTTAGATGGACCTTGTTTTTTAACCGACTTCAAAAAAGGAGGAGGTTCTCAATTCGTCGGAATCTTTTGTTTTTATGTATGTTCAACGATTACTCGAATATTCTTGAAAGGTTTGTTTATACTTACCAGGTTGTCCTATTTAAATTTCATCGAAGTCAGTCGAGTGGTTTTTGAAAAATCAACAAATATCTAAAAATTGTATACATCGTTGATATTTTCGTTTACTCCGAAACCTCGCGGTCTCATTGGAGCAATGCGTTTAGTTGGCCTACCCATATTATTATATTTAAACGAAATACATCTACTTTCCACTAAAAGGCATATTGAAGTCGGTGATGCTTTTTTTAAAAGATATTTATGTAAAATTGAAGTTTGAGAAAATACTCCTTTGGGAGGCACAACAGTCTTAATATAAGCTGTTGCCCGTGACTTGGTTTGCGTGAAAATGTATTTATTTATTTGTTCTCAACATCACTATCGTTACATGGTTACCCTAATGTGACAGTGTGGTCCTTTATTACTATAACATATAACAAACATGGTTACTTTTGTGAACTCATTCAGAGAACAAGCAAAAATGTCAACACTTTATGCCACTTTATTTAGCGTAACTAGGGTCCTCGTGAAGGGGGTGCTTTGTTTTAACACATGGTACCGCCAGTAGACGCGGCAGCTGTCTCCGCAACACATAATTGTCAGGAACAAATATATTTACCTCTTTTAAAACACCTGGATTTGATGCCTTGCCACGCAATAAATTTAAAATATACGTAGCAAGCGCCATTTCCTAGTTTATTGTATCCAACCATGCCTATCACAAACAAGATCGGATACATCAATGAATAAAATAGAAATACACCACCATATAGTATAAGATACAGAAACCTAGTAAATTTATTTTGAATACGCTACAGCATGTGACCATATTTGGTTTAATATAGAGCCTAAATAATCGCATTACACTCTTGCTGACTTCTAAAGTAGCATATGTGCTATTCCAGCACTCGAGACTACATCCAGATCTGTTCAGCCGTTCAAGGTACTATATTAGATCTCTAAACCTTTTTTTTTATGGTATAGGGGGCAAACGAGCAGACGGGTCAGCTGATGGTAAATGACTACTGCCTCCCATGTACACCTGCAACCATAGAGTCACAAGCGAGGAGAAGAGGAGGGGGGGAATAGGGGAGAGGGGAGGGTTAGGGCCTCCGGTAACCTCACTCATGCGGCGAAATGCAATGCAACATTGCTTCACTGCCGGTTTTCTGTGAGGCCATGGTATCGAGCGGAGTCAAGCCGGCCCATACGTGCCGACGCATGGCTTTCCCACGTTAAACCTGTCTAATCTTTACGTTAAAATCAATGTAATTTACATTGACAGGGGGGCAGCATTGTGATTTTATAGATAACCATTTCTTACGTTCAGGTAATACTTCATTCAATAACTCACATCATTTTGCCATCACATTCGCACATGTACCGATTACTTACTTTTTTGGCGTTCCATGATATATAATTAGGTTTTCGGGAATTAACGCAATCACGTAATAGGTATCAAGTACATACCTTTTTATTGCCCGACACGTTGCGACCAGTTTGCACTGACCGCGTCAACCTATGACCAATAGCCAGTACATATACTGTACTTATGTATACAGTACATATGTATAATTTGTTTAATAAATGTCAGTCATATTTCTATTCTTATATCAAATATTTGGGAATGTTTTTGACTCTACTGATAAAAATGGGGTAAAAACTCGAGAGTTAAAAGCGGAGAAGTACTGTATCTCGCAACGCTGTGTACTCGTTTCAGCCACAAGCCAAAAGATTTTTTGTTACACTATGGGTTTGTTTCTTTTTTTTTCCAAATACAAACTGGCAAGTAAGCACACGCCCTACTTGAGGGTAAGCGATTATGGCATCACCAGCGGCGAAGATACCTCTCCAGTCCGGCAACTCCTCATTGTCAGTTTATGATTTGATCTAATGGGGATAACTCTTCCATTTTCCTTATCATTATTCTATACTTCAAAGCGATTGAAGGATATAAAATATACCTTGTATTTAATTAAATGGTGACTTCATGTATCAGTCTTTTAATATTGTACACAATACACGTTTAAATTTAGATCAAGTCACCGTTTATTGTTATATTATTCTAATATATTGTTTGTTTTACTAGACACAACATCGATCTCAATGCTAAGCTGTTTAAGTTGTATGTGTAGTTGGTAACAAACAGCTTTGTAATTGAGTTTAATCTGACAAAATGTACTATTTTTTATTTTCGTTGTCCCATAGACCAACATCGTCTATGTGTGTCTGAAAAAAAGTTCACAAAGACAACGAACATTAACGTTAAGCGTATGCTACCGATTCAGTGTGGTGCAGTGCATTGCAAATCCGGTTTTTAACGTACGAACGTACGTTTATAATGTAAATACTTTGAATATGGGTATTAAATCTGTAGTGCATAAACAGGTAAGTATAGAGCATAGGCTTGTGTAGTTCACGAACTATGTACTATTAGGAATTCATTCCTGACATGGAACTAGAACGAACTATTCTGTGAGCTTATAGGACTTCGTTCATTTAGTACATTAGTACTGTCAAGATACATGGAACGACTGAATCATCAACTGAAATGTCGTACGTTAGTACGTTACGTCCCCGCGCGACACGGTGGCGAACGAACGAAAAAGAATGAGATGCATGCTGTCTGCACATATTTTATTTTAGTATTTATAAAAAGTATCGAAAAAAATGCATTGACTTACTAGTTATAACTTTTTGTAATATAAATGTAAATTAGTATCGTGATTTTACTGGTATATGAATGACAGTCCTATGCATGCAAAGTATGAAAAAGATCCAAATATTCATTCAATGCAGCAATGTACTACTGAACTAATAGAACTAGAAGTCCGAACTAGTACATGTGAGTGACTGTACTAGATTGGAGCGCTCTTTTAAGTGACCGAGCAAGAACAAGCCTAATAGAGCAGCACCTCTGTATTATTCAATATAAGCCGTTGCCCGTTACTTCGTTCCCGTGGAAATATCCCACGAGAACCGTACATTTTTACGGGATAAAAAGCCTATGTGCTATTCCAGACTATAATCTCTCTCTGTGTCAAATTTCATCCAGATCCATTCAGTCGTTTTGGCGTGGTTGAGTAAAAAAATCCATACATCCAAACTTTCGCATTTATAATAGTAGTACGATAAATCTACTCTGTCCTACGCTGCATTGTAAAAACTGCGTCGCCTACTTACCAGCATTCGCTTAGTCTGACTCATTATTTGTACCTATGTATGTTTCTTCCATAAAAAAAACTCCTATTAATATGTAATTAATACTACGTTGAGTGAATTATATTGTCGACTAGCTGAACCGGCAGACGTTGTCCTGTCCTTACTATGAATATTGTCAGTCGCGCTAACTATCAAACGACTGACAGTTACGTCAAGCGCTAAGGTTACATTAGAAAAGGTAATATGGTCGTTAAGTTTTCTTAAACTTTCTAATTTTCCGCGCAACTTTCTTAATTTTTTCGTTCATAAGAACCTTCTCCTGACAATAACAAACACAAAAAAAGAATTAGCGAAATCGGTTAAGCCGTTCACGCGTGATGCCGTGACCAAGGAAAATAGGGATTAATTTTTATATATATAGATTAATGAATGTTCAAATAGCTAAAGCTAAGACCCAATACTGAATATAATGTTGACTTCATTAAAGACTAGGAGCACCCCGCGGTTTCACCCGCGTAAGTCCCGATCCTGTGGAAATTTCGGGATAAAAAGGTCTCCAGCTATCTTACACACCAAGTTTAAATCCCAATCGGTTTAGTAGTTTTGGCGTGAAAGAGTAACAAACATCCATCCATCTATCCATCCAAACTTTCACATTTATAATATTAGTGGGATATGCGATTTTATTCACGCGTGTTATTTAAAGGATGCTCGACAACGTGGGTCCTTAAACAATGTGTAAAGAGACCTACCGCATTGCTGTCAGGCGCCACATTTAATCATCAGGACTGCTCAGCCGAAAGATCTGGATCACTCTAAAATATTTTCATTGCTCTTTTTCTGTTATTTCCTTGACCAATTTTATACAGATATTACAGACAGGCTTATAGCGATGGGGTTTCCCGCAGAGAAGTTAGAAGGAGTATACAGGAATCACATAGACGAGGTGTACAGGTTTTTAGAGCAGATGCACAAGGACCATTACAAGATATACAACTTATGTTCAGAGAGGTCATACGACGCGAGCAAATTTCACGAAAGGGTAAGTGATTTTTTTTTAACTTTGAACTAATTTTATGTAAGCACTGTTCTAAGCAACATAAATACCTATTTACCTACAACTAATTAGTTCACTGAATACATTGTGTATTTATGTTTCTGCATTCATTCCATCAAATATACACTTCTGTGTGTGTTCTGTCACACATGTGATTTTGACGAGATTTTTCTTTGATCTAAAAAAAAACATTATTACACAGCAGTATTGGCACGAGTGTAGGAGGAGTGTTTCACTTAACTTTAAATACTGTTTGGGCAGTCAGATTATTACACACAATTCTGACGATTACGGCTTAGTATATTGTGAATTTACCTTCCTCATTTAGATTGAAGTGTGAATTAAGTTTGCGGACGGATATTAAGAGACTCCTTAGCGACACATTTTTGGTCATTAGCCGTGTTGGCTAAGCAGTCTGAATTAAGGAAGTGTACCGACGTATACTTGGCTTGTTACAGAAATGCAAACGTTTGCGTTTCAACCTAAAGTACTAGGCCCAGCTTCAAATCTGTTACTAGTGATGAATAGTAAACGGAAAATCGAGTTTTAGAATTACTAGAGAAACCCGCCAAGGCGAATATTGAATTGTAGTGAATCAGTCCGATTAATCTGTGTGGCTCACCGAATGACTAAAGGGCAAGCTTGTAACTTGAACTTCTTCCGCCTTGTTTTATAAATTCCGTCATTCAAGATTTTCTTGTTTGTAATAGAATTATTTGTAAAGGAAATAGTCTTCATTTATATTATATGGTTACATAAATCCTCCCTGCCATGATCAGAGGCGTTCATCATTCGTGTAGTATCTGCCAGACGCATTGTAAAATTTTATTATTTACGTAAATAATACTTTTAAAGCGCGGGGTGATAATAGGTTTTAGAACAATTATTTTCCGAGAAGTTCATACGATTCGGTGTTAAACGGAACCACAGTGAATCACAGGGGTTAAAGGTTTCAAGCTTACCGTACAAGCGTACTAAATGTACTTGAAATTTGTAACGTCTGATATTGCCATCCTTATCCTTGCAAGAGACAAACTCTACCAACTAGGTACCTCAGCATACATTTGTTGACCAATTGCTATCCAGATTGTATAAATGATTCGACTGTTTACACCATAATTTTTCATTGTTTAGGAAGGGTTTTAACCTAGTGCTCTTGTTAGTCCAATTTCTCTTCAATATTTCTAAATAAGACTACAGAGCTCTCAATCCAAACAACCATCCATCGTGTACTAAAAATGCTTTTCAGTTGTAACACTAGAGAAAATCAGTAGGCATTATAAACGATCTTTCAGCAATTACTTAATAAGTATTCCATCTTCGATAAGGTGACCCTAAGAAGTTAATGCAATCACCTCAGTAAGCGTTTAACGCTTTTCATATAATTACCCTTTTCATTATTTAATTGGCCCTTTTGAACCTTGACAGAATATGGAATAAAGTACATTACTTTATGATTTTTCTTTTACCTTGTATATTTGGTCCGAAATTATAAGTGGTAGGTATTTCATATTAAAGGTGCAACGCAGAGATAAGTGGCACAAGGCATTTGTGTTTATAAATATACAAAATTATACCTAGAAGTTGTTTATGCAAGTGTTTTAGTGCAAGAGGGGCCTTTAAGAAAAAACAAATCAACGGTGTTACTCGCGCATTGAAAGATCTTACTTCCTGAAGCTGTAAAAAAGAAATACAACACTGCGCTGGTAGTCCTGTCTAACTAGGTACTTCCTTAGGCTGCTCTGCTATTCGAGCGAAAATGCTGCTGTGTGCTCTGAAGAGGAAAGGCCAAAGTATTTAATGACAGTCTTTTAGAAAGACCCTCACTCGGTTCCCGAAGCACTGATCAAAATATTGTTCAACTAACAGAGCTGCTGAGTTAACAGCGGTGTCAAGTGAGTTCGAGTTTCTGAATCGTTAATCAAAGAAAAATTTACTAACATCATTCGAATGGCATTTGACATGATTTTGCAGTTAAAATTGGCAGCCTTGTTAACTGATCCGATGATTAAATTAAAGTGCCTAATCATGCTTTCAGCTACTCAGTATATTAGACAAGACATTTGATTAGTTAATTTTTGCGTTGATTAGCCTTTACAGGCGGGCGTTCAGAAACCGGGCATCTATCTAAAACAAGTTAGCAATAGAATATTAAACTAAAATAAAAAATCATATCCATATCATTCTTGATTAAATTAATGAATATAAAGACATACGACATAAAAACTTCTCAGCGTCTATCGTTGCGGTCACGCTGTTCAACGGAATTGTTACTAGGGGAAAACATGCGGGACCACGTGGCTCCATCCTATATAAAGTGTCGTCGCAGTGTGAGTTGACCTTTAAATTTTTACCCCGCTCCCAAGACTCTTGAGATTGAAATCATTTTGCTTTAGAACGTTTTTTTTTAAACAATTTAAAAATATTATTTTATGACTGGCTTGGTTTGTTGTTATTGCAGTAAATGACAAATATTATTAAAAAAAAAGTTATCAAAAGAGCAGTGCGCGCTCCTATATCTAGGTTATCAATAATTGCGTACTACATAATGCTATTTCTGTTGTAATATATTGTTATACGGAAGCGGCGCTTTTTTTTTCGTGTGGAAACCCCCGTGGGTCATTACCTCACCGGAGCTAACGGTGAAGTGGTACGTCGGAATCGAACCGACCCGGACCCGGTTATACCCTAAGAAGGAAGCCTCCGGGAACCCCTGCAGACGGTTTGGCCGCCTCTTGTTCAACAGGCGAGTTTAATTTTCCAACATTTACCGTGTCTCTGTTGTAAAACTTAACATTTACCGAGTGGATGGTGTTAAAGTTCGAAATGAATGTGATCACAACACAGGTGGTAAATCTGTAGTAATGGTTTTACTGACTAATCGTATGATTTACCGTAGTTCGGGCTTTTACAGTAACATGTATATAATATGTACTACCTGCGCCCCGCGGTTATCACGTAAATTTCGATGCCGTTTTAATATGCAGGTCTCCAGCTATCTACATACCAAGCTTCATCGCAATTGGTTCAGTAGTTTTTGCGTGAAAGAGCAACAAACATCCATACATCCTCACAAACTTTCACGTTTATAATATTAGTAGGATTAGTAGGATATTATAAATTATATACATACTAATATTAAATAAATAAATACATTAAATCCAGTATTGTCAATAATTATAAGTATCTATAGTAGAGAATGTAACTATGATGACTTGATGACAGATAATGAGCAGTGACCATTTTTTTTTAATGTCTATCGAGATGTATTCAGATTTAGATTTAGACCGTAAAAGATTTGTGTCGGCAATTTATGGGATGCAATGTTATGGCTACATCATACGAGGGCGATCCAGACAAATTTTTGTCCTCTTAGTGGCCGGTATTACAAGAATATACTAGTAAGTAATAATTATTTTGTAAAATGTACTTGCATAATACGTAATTTCCATTTCCAACTTTATTCGTCTGTGACATGATATATAAAGGTACCTATTTCAACTCTATTGATTGACATTATTGACATCTGCCACATTATACATTATCAGAAATTTACGTATAAGTGTTATGAATGATGTTGGAGTAGACGGACGATTAAAGGGATGTACGATTGTACGTACATACATTTGACGTAGGAAAATTTCGCTATTATCTGATAAAATAATTTATCAGCATTCGAGAAATAAAACTAATTAAAATACTTACAAAATAAATTTAATGATTGACTTCTTCTTGAGTTAGTCACTCTAGTACACAAGTAACTACGGTACTTGTCAATGCCTTTTGCGTCCAGATGTCATCTTGAATGAGGCAATTGGTACAAGAAATGTGTAAGAAAGAGTAGTCTACAATGGCCCTCACGGGACGATATATAATATATAGATATCTTATTTTATCTTTAGTTTTAAGGATATTTATAAAGAAAGAGCCCTTCTAAAAATTAAATTGTACGTTGAAATGAAGTAAATTTAAAACTTTAAATTTATCCAGCGATAAAAACCCCCTTAAATTTTTTATACATCAAGTTGATGATACAGTCTGGTTTCAAGGCAGCCTATAAATACAATTTTCGTCCAAAATTTCAAATTTCAATTCCTTCCATCTAGTTGGTATTCTTTAGAAATCTCAGTAACTGGCCTGCATACTTTACTTCCAGAACCAATCACCATAATTACAAAAGGCCAGAGGTCTCGGCAGCAATGTTGGGTTATCTGTATTCATATTACCTATCCAGTGGACAGTGGCCTTATATTAGCTATATACGAAAGTAATCAACCACACCAGGTTAGATAGGGAACTGACTTCAATCTACATGCTAATAAGTCCCTAAACTTATTTCAGTCAAGCTAGTAAAGGCTAGCGTACACTTAAAACTTCACGTAGGTACCGCATTTCGGAATCTGAATTCATTAAGTTTATATTCTTTTAACACGTTTTTATTAGCTCGTAATTGTGTATGTAACGAAATCTTTCAACATTATTTTAACCAACTTTAAGGCTTCTATTGACTTCGAAATTTTGCACGTGTCAAGGACTCGGACAATACAATAATATCAAAAAGATCAGGAGCATTAAAAAAAAACACTTTTTAGCTCGGATATGTTAATGGAGCGTGTTTGTTTTAGTTCTTCAAAGTACAATTTATTAAACTGTAATTCGTAACTACACGTTGACAAAGGTCGAGAACCGCAGTGATATGGCTTTTTCTTTGTCTATCACGCATTTATATACAGTTACAGACAGAGCACTAATGTGTCCTAGGTATGGTCTTGAAATAAATACGTGAATGGCATTGTGTGCGCGTACCTTAATATTGCGATGCAAGTACCCCGTCATTTTTCGTTCATACGTGCGTTACAAGGTTAGGGGATGCAATATTGCATAAATAGCCACTGCGCATAGCAACGCTCTCCCTCCGTTAACCCTTATAGTTTAATCGACGGGAGCTCACTCAGCTCACTACCTAGGGTCTGCACATCGTTATTCAAGGCCGACAGAATTGTTTGAACATGTTAAACTAAACTACGCTAAAGGAACTATCTAGATTAAACGTTTTATTTCCTAATGTAGTATTTTTTATGACATCTTTACATCTTTTTAGGCAATTGATTAATTCCTATCATGTTAAGGACTTCTTTTTTTATGAATTTTAAACATAATACGGATATTAAAAGTTTCTTCGCTTCGCAAAAATCTTTGTTAAATGCTATTCTCTGCATATTAAGTACAATAGTTAAAAATATGACAATGGTAGTTATAGTATAGGATTTATATTTGCAACACAGTGAGTCTTCTATAAATGCTTCTAAGTAATTCTCGTCTTGTCTCACCAAAGGTTACTAACATAGTGCCTCAACGAAGCGATTATCAGTACTAAAGTAAAATTTTCCTATTTCAAACTTTGGAATCCTACTATCCTACTAATATTATACACGAGAACGTTTGTGAGGATATATGAATGGATGTATGGACGTTTGTTGCTCTTTCACGCAAAAACGACTTAACCGATTGCGAGGAAACTTGGTATGTAGATAGCTGGACACCGAGATTAACATATAGGCTACTTTTTATCCCGATATTCCCACGGGATGGGGACTTACGCGGGTGAAACCGCAGGGCGCAGCTAGTAATATTATAATCTGTAAAGAGCACAATACACTATATTACAAATACCTTCTGAAATGTTATACCTATAGGCACATAAGCGTATTATAATTACGTATATATAATATGCTACGAAAAATTTTAATTTTGATGCATTTCCCTCAACACTGTCAAGATAATGACCATTGGACATTTTGCGTTACGGCGACACGACGCTGTACAAACATTTCAAGATTTGAAACATCACACCCTCACTATGACAGAATGTCATAGTGAGGGGGTGATGTTTCAAAACTCGCGTTTACATAATGTTCATCGTGTAGCTTTATCTTGCACCAAGCTGTGACAATACAAATACTGAACCGTCCAGATGGTGACTCACACCTTTCGTTCAGTATGTACGTGTGTTCATACACGCGCACCGACTACTCCACAATATATAAAGACTACATAAATACTAATCACCTATACATGTGTAAGACCCATATAAAGTCCATATATGTAACTCATAATTCAATACAAACACATCTGTTCGCATACATACAACGGACAAATGTTTTTTTATATAGCAGTTTTGTCACTATTTTTTTTACTTATTTAGTACTTATATCAGCTGTTTTAATACATATGGCGTGCTTTTAATAACTCAGATGGTTTTGCGAATAATTATACCCCACCATTCGTAAAGATTGCGAATTGTTTAATGGTACTCAATAATATAAAGGGGTATTGTTTTGAAGTAACTAAGACTCCTTGATTAATTTCAGCATGCAATTCCATGAAGGATGGCTAAGGCTATGGCTAAGCGTATTTTAATTAGAATGAAAGTGCTTTTTCGTCGTAATTAACAGTAAAGTATCTATTAAATCACCGTTTTTTTAGGTCATAAATTACTAACAATGTCAAAATTTATGAACATAATTATGGATTTTAAACGCAATGCGTAGGACAGGATAACTCACTCGCTGCTTCGCCTCATCCTTAGTATCTAGACTATTGAGTTAATTAGTATCTACCGTAGGTTTATTTGTTCACAAAAATAGAGTAATAGGCACACAACTTATTGGTAATTAATTTTAATATAAAAATTTATCAAATTATTGCAACTTGCAGATCAATATAACTGTAGGTAATCAGCGCTGTTCGACCTGAATTGCGACTTTATTGTGTCAGAGCAAGAGTCGCTATTTATTTAAATAATTTTGTGGAGTGAGACTTCTGTAACTGTACTATTATTTATTCTGTGACACAGCTGATATGGTTTGATTCTAGGTACAGTGTGACCTCCACAAACACCTGTGCATAACTCCTAGCCAGTTGTAAAGGCTATTGCTTTGTCAATTGGTACACGAAGCTTGTATTGTCTACAATATGATTAATATGTAAATGATAAATAATATTGATACTTTGACTGTTTAGCATGAAATTTATTTCAACCGTTAAGCGCGTTATATAGTTTTTTGTTCTTCTTAGCATTTAATGCATCATTCTTTCTTTCTTTATCATGTCTTCGCACCTGCCACATTTTATTTCTGCATCACCTTAAACGTACTGAAAAAAAACCCCTCCCTTTTATATATTCTGTATATATTTACACATATATATAACATAAAGGTATACACATATCTACTTACATGCGTCGAGAATAAGGAGTAAACTCCAATAAAGCATAAAAAGCACAATAAAGCGTTACGCTGCGCTCCGATCACTAAATTTTACTCTTCATATTTTTTTCATACCGGGCGCCTTATATGCAAATCGATTCTTAAGGAGTAAACTCCAAAAAAGTAAGTTAATTTAGTCTTAAAAAAATCTCTACAGGAAGTACTTACATTTATGGTATTTATGTTTTTTTTTCTTATAAATCCCTTAATATTTATAACTTGTTGGCTAAGTGTGTTAACGATGACGACTGCAAAGGTCTCGAGTTCAGGTAAATAAAATAAAACCTATTAAATGTTATTTTTAACAGATTTCAGAGATAGGTGAGGTTTTTTAATTTAGGTGTATTTTTTTTTTTTTTTAAAGACTACTAGTAACGTGGGTCACACATTACTAGTATTCTTGTTAACCCCTCCAGCTAAGCTAAATGCTTGTGTTAGGAGTGGGTTCACGACGGCAGTGCACTGGGTGGGGTTCGAACCCGCAACCACTTGATCGCTAGTCCGACGCCTTAGCCATTACGCTACCGCCGTTTTCCTCGATTGTGATTTTAATGGGTTTTTAAAAAACTAATGTCGTCCTATTAAATTTGGGAAAATAATTTCCTTTCTGAAAATGGAAAAATAAAATGCAAGATTCTAATGCTAAGTAAGTCAGTAGTATTTTTTAAAGATACCTTGTGATACTGTCATGTTTTACTGTGTTTCTGCTGTCATGTTTTCGCCCATTTACATTTATATTTTAATTTTTTTTATGTCAAGCAACAGACAGTAAGTCCAACGAATGTTATCATTATCATCTAACCATGAAAGACTGTAGGTTATAAAGCTGAAACGAACCTTATTCGGTGTCCTTTGTTTCAACCCCACACAGCCCGAGCTTTGCTATGTTCCAAATATGTCTATCTAGTTAAAAGAACTACTTACAAAAGACAAAACATATGAATGTGTATAATGTTTGTGTTTCACGGGTCTTCATTCAACGTAGTCACGTTTTACGATCTAAAAATTATATTTATAAACAAAACACTTAAAAAAGTACAAACTGTAGCCGGCCAGCAGAGTCACGCTGTATGTCAGGGTCGTGGAGAATGGCTCTCTATCGTCCCTGCCTACCCTGGACAGTAGGTAATACGGCTAGATCTTATATATGTGTACTCTTAAAAGCTCACCTTATCTGTTCTAATAATCCCTGTACCACAAGTAGCACAAGTTAAAGGTTCAAATATAAATTAACTATGAGTTCTTTACGATAAGTACAGTTTTGTTAAAGTACCAACATTGCGGCCCGAATGTATGTAACCAGTGAGTTACAACTCAATAACAGAGGTGGAGGTCTATCTTCTTATGACGACTTTACTGACGAAGAGTAATGGGCGGCTTGAATTAGAGCAGAAGTTAAATTAAAAGGGTCGTCTTTACTCATTCAAATATCCTAGTCCTATTGACTGGGTCATAGTAAAAGCGCACCTTAAACTAACAATCCGTAAAGTTTAATATTGTACTATCGTCGGTCGTGTATTAATTGCTAGGGTCGATATGCACGAGGTATTTGGCAGCAATACGGGTCAAATGACGTCATGTACACGCATTTCATGTATACAGTCTAAAAATGACACAGACTACGTTAACGTGCTCCTAAGTTCAATATGTAATTTATTATAGAACAATGTGTGCCAACCATAGATATGTTAAATGGGGAGATGCGTCACTCCCTTTTAATGTCAGTAGCGTCAAGTTAGGTCGTGTCGTGGTTGCGTGTTGTTAAATAGCAGATATAATATGATAGGGCAAATAAGTCATATACATTTGTATATAATTTTATTTATAATTGTTTCCAACTTGAAGTAAAATAATCACAAATAGTCTTTTTTGTAGGCGTTTGACTGTCCTTTGAATTTACATTTAAAGGAAAAAACAATATAAGTGTTGAAAAAGAATTTAAATTTCGGATAATTAATTAGTTCGTCCCAGAAATATCATTCCATGTTTTATGGCCATAATTAGTTTGAGATGCTAATAACAATTAAACTTTCGTTTGCTGATTGTTTAAAAGCCTGTCTGTATAGTTCATAATTACTATTCCTTGAAAGAAGGGGCTTTTAGCGTCAAAAATTGCCAAGAAATGACGCAAAGCCTTCAATTAAAATCCATAAATACTGGGCTTGAGAATAGTTATTTTATTTCTGTGTATAAATAGTTATCGTAAAATAGCGACCACGTTTCCGCTGCAATGCCAGTTAGGTTTATAAGGAAATTCTCTGCGTAATCAAAAGAATAATTTAAATTAATCTGAAACACAACACTAATGAGGAGCGACGACCCCGCTGTGGACCCCGAGATAACGAATAACTTTGTATTCCCGTACTGCGAGTACGGTTCCCGTTTAGAGACAAAGTCTCCTTATTTGGCATACTATGGATATTTACAGTACCACTTTCTATTATTATGAAGGAAGGTATTTGCTTCATCTTGTAGTACTTATTCCTGTCTACACTTCCTCTCAGCATTACGGTTTGGCCTGTCGGTGCTTGGCTTCTTATGTCCAATGTAACCTCCAAATTAATTAAGGGATGGATGGTGACAAATTAAGAATGATCCTTTGCGGCTACCTGAAAGAGTCACCTATCATCCTCTATTCACAACTCTAATGGTATAAGATAACTGAGCCCAGGAATAAAAAAGAAGGTATTACTGATAACTGGTGGATAAATTTTGGACAACGGGAGAAGCACGGCCAATTTTCTTATGGACAAAGTTGCTGCTTTCGGCTAATGTCTCGATATTTAGCATTGGCTCATATTTAGGGTTATTTCGTTTATTGTTTATTCCTAAGTACGGTCTATTGGAGCAACGATGAGAGGGCGAAAGAGTTCACCGTCTCTGGATCCTATCAGAGCGGTAGACCTGGTCCCATAATCCTCCGTTCAAACCAAAACGTGCAACACGAATCCTAAGCAAACAGGCATAGACTCCGTAATAGGCTGTGAGGAAGACAAAAGACGATTTCTATAACGCATTATTGATAGCGAATTATTTCTTTGCGAAAACTTTAGAGACGACCACGTGAGCATTATAATGTTATAAAACCGCGATATTTTATAATAGCACTATGTACAGCCATTGACTGTACATATTGATGACTCGAAAATCCCTTCAACGATTAGAAAAAAGCTGATGATCTTCGAACGGCTGAACAGATTTTTTGAATTATAACTAAGAACACTCTCGATTAATTTACCTTTAAAAAAAAACACCTCAATCGGTCCATTCGTTTGGGAGCTACGATGCCACAGACAGACAAACAGACATGTCAAACTTATACCCCTCTTTTGCGTCGAGGGTTAAAAATCAGTGATATTGATTCACAGGCTTGGAGTTACCAAATATTTTGAAAAAAACAAATTGTTTCTTTCTCGTTAAAAAGTACTTATTTGTTTTCTCGTCGATTAATCTGTTTTATTCAAGCTTAGTTCATTTAGATGGCCAACTGCTTGTACCAGAAAGGGAGCCAAGTGTATAATGATGATGAATGGTATGTAATTAGGACCATCCAATGATGGCATCTGACATTTTCCTTGTACATGACGTATCTTAATTGTTGACGTCAGCTGCTAGATCTGTCATCATCCTCCGCGCCTTTTCCCAACTAAGTTGAGGTCTGCTTTTTAGTCTGCTGGATCTGTATCGACGTGCTGTCTGATTTACAAGGACCGGCTCTAGTTATAAGTACAAGTCAATAATTAAATGTATAACTTTATCATACAAAATGTCAAATACCTCGAAATTCTACTTGGACATCATTAAGAACGTGAGAAATCATTTAGGGTTAGACCGCTAACTCAAAACTTCCATATTAGAATCTGTATTTACAATGATGATTGATCATCGTTGACACTTTAGTTAGAACAAGACACGTACTAAGGCGAATTATACTATAGAGTAAGATCCCAGAGCGATCAGACATAACTTATTTTCACATAGATGAAACCTTAGGTTCTCAGTAGCGTCTCATGTGCTTTGAATACCTGCGTGCTTGTGGGGCTCGCCTTGTGACACCTGGGCAGGTACCAGGTGAGAAAGGTAGCTAAAAATAAGAGCTACTTAACTTAAATTTGTATGGCTGATTTTTATATATGTTTTGAAGAATATTATTCTAAAGTAGTATCATAAGTATTCAGACCCTTTCCATGGACCACAACTGTTGTCAGACGCTTTAAAACTCAACAAAAAATAATGGAACTTTACTTATTTTTACATGTCTGATTTTTAAATATGTTATATGGGTAACTATTACAAAGTTATATTTCATTAGTCAGACAAATTGTAGTGACCAAACATCCCCTAAACACAAAAATTGTCTGTAAGAGATCGCCGTGAGCGATAAGACCGCCAATTGTTATGCCTGAATGTTTGCATATTTTTTTTGATTCTAACTTATATTGAAGGTGTACAATAAAGAGATAAATAAATAAATAAATAAAAGTTATTTAGCCAAGAGTATGAGTATGAGTATGTTGTTATAAGATGTTCTGATACTGATATTGCGATAATTATGTTAGACCATATGCTTAATTTGAAAAATGATTATTATGTATGGTTATACACAGGCACCGGAAATAACCAAAGATACATTAATTTAACAAAAGTTTACGAGCACTTGGGACCATCTTTGTGTAGAAGTTTGCCAGTATTTCATGCACTGACTGGATGTGACTTTAATCCCGCCTTTTTTAAAATAGATAAACAAAGACATATTAATGAAAAAACATGAATGAAAAAAAAAGCAAGCTTTTATGCAAATTGGAGATCCAAAGACGTTTACCGATGAGCATATATAAGAAGATATTTTCAATAAAATACAAAAAAATATCTGCGAAATTTATAGTGTTCCTGGCATACTCGACGTTGATGCTGCCCGGCTTCAGCTGTTTTTAAATAATGATTATAGCCTATCTAATATTAACGAAGAAATTAAAGAAGGAAGATTAGTTATTTCAACAATTCTTCCGAGCTAATTACATTGCTAGCATATGAAACAATGCATATCAAAAGCAACCTACCATTTTAACTCCTGAAAACAATGGGTGGACTTTAGAAGAATACCAGTATCATTTTCATTGGTTTGATGGTGACCAATTACCAGGACGTTAGTGAATCCCTTCAAGAATGAGGTACTGTACTTTGACTTCAAGTTAAAAAAAAAACTATTTGCAGTTTTATGTTTTTTATTTTTTGATCTATTTTTTAAAGAAGAAGCTGCTAGCAACGACAACATAGCTGATGATGATGAGGAGGATGACTCGAATGGACAATTATCACTACGATTAAGTAATACTTACAACTAATAATTACAACTATGATTAAGTATAATCATAGTTAAATATTTTTTTATAAAATGATTTTTGTTTTAATTGTTCCAACTGGTACCTATTTTATAATAAAATGAAAATAATTCTTCATTAAACAAAATTGCACCGAATAAATTTATTTTCCCAAATATATGCAATAAATTAATTTACTTAAATATTAATTAATGATTACTTTAATGTTGAAGTTCGTCTTATTTAAGTAGAGATGCTTTAAAAATATTTTACTCTGGCACGCATGCGCATAGTGCTCTCGCGCTCATACTCTCGGCTGAATAATTTTAGTGTTTAGGGGGATGTTTGGTCACTACAATTTATCCGACTAATGAAATATAACTTTGTAATAGTTACCCATATAACATATTTAAAAATCAGACATGTAAAAATAAGTTAAGTTCCATTATTTTTTGTTGAG
Source organism: Callimorpha dominula (assembly GCA_949752705.1). Taxonomy (NCBI): domain Eukaryota; kingdom Metazoa; phylum Arthropoda; class Insecta; order Lepidoptera; family Erebidae; genus Callimorpha; species Callimorpha dominula. The sequence continues at coordinate 3,448,522 of OX457007.1, read as the reverse complement.
TTTTAAAGCGTCTGACAACAGCTCTGGTCCATGGAAATCTGATACTTATGATACTACTTTAGAATAATATTCTTCAAAATATATATAGAAATCAGCCATACAAATTTAAGTTAAGTAGCTCTTATTTTTAGCTACCTTTCTTACCTGGTACCTGCCCAGGTGTCACAAGGCGAGCTCCGCAAGCACGCAGGTATTCAAAGCACATGAGACGCTACTGAGAACCTAAGGTTTCATCTAAGTGAAAATAAGTTATGTCTGATCGCTCTGGGATCTTGGACTACTAGGTATTCTATAAATACCAAAATAAACATCTATCTCTCGTAAATGGAACGTTCCATTGGTATATTGCTTTCTAAATTTGGTAATACTGTCACTATCGGATAAGTTGTGATTGTGTCAATCAGTGATAGATAAAAATGTAGGTAGCATATGCTTCACCGTCTGCGTCTTGATCTTTGTCAACGCGCCGCGCGTGTCGATGTGCTAGACTAGATGTCGCCACCGACGCCCTCCCTACACACTCTATCACTATTGTTCACTGATATCTCGTATCACAATGGATCAAGTAGTTTCCACTAAAAACGTTTGGTTTTCAAGGAAATGAAATGTTTATTTATCGTTTCATAAATCTATTCTAGTTATTATCAGATTGTGTTGTTTAATTTCTTGATTATGTTTTTGCGTTGTTGTTGCTATACGGTGAAAATTTGATATAATGTCAGTTTATTTCTAAGCTGTGTGCAAGTATGGCTCTAGCTTCTTTAACACAGTACATTTGAATACATACTTCAGAACTGTTGCTGATTAAGGCGTGTTGTATACCTAATTAATTCTATACACGTTCTATGTCAATGTACGAGTATTAGTGATGTTTCGGTATTCTATAGGATCTTGAGGCTTTATAATCAGTTTATGCATTACAAGAAGCCGGTTTAAATAAAACGTGTGTATAGGACAAAGCGAAGTGAGACCTTTGTGAACAGATAATAACGATCAATACGATTCATGTATAGTTTTGTACGGTGTATTTTCAAAAATAATAAAGAAATGTTTTTTCTTTGAAGAGTATAAGTCACATCAGAATTATATGCTGGCATTAGAGCGGCTCGACTTGATAAATACAAGACAGTTACACAGTGCTGTTTTTACTCCTGGTTAGAAGGATCGCCACATATTCTTAGAGGGGGTGGGGTCCTTATATAGTATTGGCAACGGACAAAGGACGGCACTGATATACCGAGTGTTTCACGGAAAAAAATATATCAAGCGTTCCGTTTGCTTGTTCAAAAACTTAGTTGTATAAAGAAACTATTTTGTCTTTGTGTTGTAATTTTCAAATTTCGTATGTGTTATTTGTAACATGCGTTATGTTTGTTTAAATAAGAAAATATCGTCTCCAATGTCAATGCACTTTTAAGGAACATCATCAGTAGTCATACTGTATTGTACATACGTATTTTTACATTTCTAGTCACAAAGACTTTCGAAGTATCTACTCTGTAATCTTATTTTGATAAGGCATCGCATAAGAGCATTGACACTGTTCGATACATTGATAAAAATATATAGAATATGATTAGCTGGTATCGATCGATATTTTGCCATTTTAGTTTGCTAAGTTTAAGGTAGTGGCACACGGAGAGAATGTATCCTAAGATATGTGTGATGATAACATACTTCTTGAGAGCATGAGCACTCGAGCCTGAACTTATTCACTATTGACACCTGATAATGCGCATTCATATTATGCAGCATGTGTAAACTGGCGTAGTTACACGCTAATTCCTTCTAATGGTCACCTCATTTTGAATCCAGAGAACTATGCAAGGACGACTGTGATTATTGAAATCTTTTTATTGAATAAAGCACCAGCTAGCAAGACTTCCTCCACCTCACAATACATTGCCAACGGTGTTCCTTGTGTCTGGTGCTCAGTGCATTACGCACTTATGTTTTATTTGATCCCCACCCCTGGACCAAGGCTTAGAGATATATAAAAATGAAAATGCTGCTTTAAAGACAAATAAAATGTGATATGAAACGGAAATTTTATTAATATGAAACCTTATTCAAAACTATTTTCTATTGCTACGTTGTAACAATTGTTTAATGAGATCTTTATTAATACGAATACCATGTTCTTTCTTGTGTCGAAGCGGTTCGACGGTCTGTCGATGAATACAAAACATTAATAAATTGACAGCTGATAGACATTATAGTTCTCGTTATCGTTATTAATGCGGCATTTATACAATCGAAGAAAAATTCAGTCGGTACTTTAATAATTAATGAAGCCTGAAAAGGCCGAGCCGTCGATTCGTGGGCGTCTCCGCGTATGATTCAGATCGCCAGTTAGACATCCATTTATAATAGTGCAAAAACAAGCACATCGATTAACTAGACGTTTTTGCTATACACGTTATTGGAGTCCCTTCCTTTGCAAGAAGCTAATTGAATTAGTTAGTTAACTTAACAACTATAATCTTTAAGTCCTACGGTGTGTCTCCTCTCTTTTTATATAATGTTTCTCTTTTTAACCGACGCAAAAAAAGGAGGTTCTCAATTCGACCGTATATTTTTTTTTTAGTTTTCTTTTTTTTATGGTGCCTATTTTTCACATTCTTTCATTAGCTCCACATTTAAGTAACTAACAAATCACATTTAATGTCAATTTTAACCCATTTCGAAATGTAACTTTGTGTGTATATGTAGCTTGAGTGGCAATGCTATTATTTTGCATCTTGGAGCTAATATTTCTCGTATGATGGAGCCAGGGCAACACTTCAGAGACTATTAGTAAACTCCTTAAATTTGGGCTCATATGATTCGTTTTGAATACTCCAACAGATTAGGCTTAATAACGATGGTCTTATGATGAAGCCAGGAGCTGTATAGTTTAACCCTCTTTTAATTTGTTTCGCTATTAAGGCGTGTTTTTTTGTTTTTCTAAACTAATATTCATTTTGTTCTTTACTAAAGATGGAAGTGGTTTATGATATTTGCAACTAACTTCTTTAATTCTTATTGAAAACGTAAGTTCCAATGAGACTAGCCGAGTATAATTCCAGGGGTTTTATTTAATCCAACCTGAACTTAAGTCGATTGAAGGAGTGTTATCGGTCACTGTAAATGCTACCAAAATTAGACGACATAATACTTTGTATCTTCTCATTTGTAGGATGTGAGTTTCTTAACAGCCTTACCTTACCCAATCCAAAAAATATTTAGAATCATCCAACGACTGACTACCTGATAATTTAACCAAATCTTCAGTCCTTCTAGTGGATCGCTGACGAAATATGATAAGTATAGTTGTTTTCCATAATAATTAAAAAAAATAATATTGTAATTTTTTGTCGATCTCTATAATTTATGCTGGTTACAATTTAAGTTCCAATTGCAAAATTGACGTTTTTATAGCAGGATGCGATAATTCACTTTGACGTTTTACAACTAAATGGTCGATGTCTCGACAAGATAGACGCTATTTGTGTAATGATGCTTATTTTATAATAAATTTTGTATTAGTGCGTGAGGATGCTTGCGCTTTGCAAGAGTGGAATTAGGCGTAGGTATTACAGCTTTAGGGTATACTAAAACGAATGTATGTCACATACTATTATGTGTCTAATAAACAATATCAAAACGCTAGTAAATTTTAAGTTTGTGTAGGGTCAACATCTGTAATCGTTATGGGGGTAAGTTTTCTTATTGACTATTGCTGAGCTTATCATTATCAGGAAGTACTGTGCAAGATTTCTTATTCCCAGACTCACCATTTATGCTTTTATGCATAAATTGACTCACTGATAATGAATTATCAGTCAATTAGTTTTAATTTTCAGTAAAAGAAAGTCATAAACCCACTGTGTCACCACCCTAATTCTTATCTGTAGTGGTTATAATTTATACATTCATTATGAAGTTATCTATCTACAAAATTTTACTAAACTTTCTTTCTGAGATAAAGACGTTGACAACATTTTTTTATAAACTTTATAATCTTTACACACAAAAAGTAGATAATAATATTATAGTCTGGTATCGTATGATTGTTTACCATTTTAAGTATTTTATAGTTGGATTTAATAACTTTGCTCCGTAAATAATGATTTTAAATGTAGTGGTTTTAATTCATTAATGAAAAAGGTCTGTGAAATTCGGTCATTACATAGGCTGCACTTAAAGTATCGGGAATGGAATATTTCCACTGTTTCTGTCATATTAAAATCTTTTTAATTGAAAACACCTTGATTTTAAAACTCGAATACCATTTATTTATTTAAAGAAAGATTCTCGGTCTTATCACAAGGTTTGGTCAAACTTGTTTAGTCGTTGAGAAAATGGAATTGACACGAGAAAATTCAAGAGCGATGATTTATTATGACTTTCGAAGTGGTTTAACGCAAAAACAGTGTGTTGACCGGATGATTTCTGCATTTGGTGATGAAGCCCCATCCAAAACCACAATTTATCGCCGGTTTGCTGAATTTCAACGTGGACATGTCAAGCTCAGTGATGATCCCCGTCAACGTCGTCCAAAAACTGCAGTCACCCAAGAAAACGTTGATGCTGTGCGTAAGCTGATTGAGGAAGATCGACATGTGACATACCACGAAATTCAGGCAACTCTAGACATTGGCATGAGTCAAATACAAATAATCTTGCATGAACAATTAGGTGTAAAAAAGTTGTTTTCCCGATGGATACCGCATTCGCTCTGTGAAGAGCAAAAAGCGGCTCGCGTTACTTGGTGCGTCAGAACTCTCGAAATATTCCACGCAGGATCCTCAAATGCTGTATACAACATCGTATCAGGTGACGAATCCTGGATATACGCGTACGAACCCGAAACAAAAAACCAGTCACGAGTTTGGGTGTTCGAGAATGAGTTAAAGCCAACAAAAATTGTTCGTTCACAGAGTGTTGCAAAAAAAATGGTGGCCACGTTTGTCTCCAAAACCTGCCATGTTGCGACTATTTCTCTTTAGGGATAAAGAACGATTAATGCAGAATGGTATGCTAGCATTTGTTTGCCACAGGTCGTTTCTGAACTCCGTAAAGAGAACTGCAACCGCCGCATCATCCTCCATCACGACAATGCAAGTTCTCACACTGCGCACAGAACAAAAGAGTTTTTAAAGCAAGAAAACATAGAATTATTAGACCATCCGCGCTACAGCCCCGACCTAAGCTCTAATGATTTCTATACTTTCCCTAAAATAAAGAATAAATTGGTCAGAGATTTTCATCACCTGAAGAAGCTGTGGACGCCTACAAAACGGCCATTTTGGAGACCCCAACTTCCGAATGGAATGGTTGCTTCAATGATTGGTTCCATCGTATGGAAAAATGTGTCAAATTTCGCGGAGAATACTTCGAAAAGCAATAAATACATTTTTAAATAGTAATGTTGTGTCACTTCCTTGATTCCCGAAATTTTCAGTGCCGCTCTCGTATATGTTCAAATTCAAATTCAAAATCATTTATTCAATTAAGACACTAAGTGACATTTATGAACGTTAAATTGAAGCTAGAGTTAAAATCATAGATCGGCACAAACAGACGCCATAGCATGTACTGGATTGTCAATGTAAATTAGGTGAAAAACACCAAAATATACTGCCTGTTTGTGTCGATCTATAACTTCCAGTTTCCAAAAGGCGTAACGCCTTATGAGAAGAATACTGGCAAAGAAACTCATGGCCACTCTTTTTAAAAGTCAGATCTTCAGGTACAATAGTGTTAGTGTTACACGAGAGGTAAACAGGATGCAAGCTGATGCCACCTGAATTTCATTTTATTGAAATGCTCCAAAAGCTAACGTACTAAAAAATAAAAAACACTCAGTGATACCGTTGAAGGTTTGAACCTATTAAACATAGAAATCATTCAAGGTGCACATCTACCTTCATTCAGTTGCAAAATCTACTGTTAAAAATAATTCGTGACTGGATTAAGAGGCTAGAGTTGCAGTTGATCGAACCAAAATAATAGTATAGGCTAAAGCATCGCTGACTAGGCCGACCAGTCACCCCAAGCAGCACCCGTTCACGAGTATGACGCATGGACCAGCCATCATCTCCTTCGCCATATCAGAGGGAAAGAAATGACCCGCCCCATGACGACGCCGCAAGCAATGACATTTTAGTGAGCATGACGAACCATAGTCGAGATACTGATAAAAATCACTAATAGTCAAATTACCATAATAATCGTCACGCATTACTTTCAACTGACAATGGTTTGTTAATAATTTAGCTTAATTATAAGACGAAAGAAGTTTGTGTGTATATACCTAATGACACCTTGAGCCCAAGACTGTTTGTCGTTTAGATAATCGTTGATCGTATAGTAGGATTTCCTAATAAGGTGATTTTTTACCGTTCGCTTGAATTTATCTACAGGAAGGTCGATTACATGTATAGGAATTTTATTATAAAAACGTATACCAAGATGTGACCTTCGAACGAGTTGTGTACTTTATGTAAGCGATGATAGGTCCCAACGAGTTTAGACTTGTTTCTTGTATTAATATTGTGTATATCATTTTTTTTCTATTAATGTTGTGCCTAACAAACATAATATTTGCAAATATATACTGTGATGCAACAGTTAAAATACCTATATCCTTAAACAACTCTCGAAGAGAGACTCTAGCACCTAAGTTGTATATGGAGCGGATGGCTCGTTTTTGGAGAATAAAAATCGTTTCAACATCAGCCGCCTTGCCCCAAAGTAGTATACCATAGGACAACGCTGTGAAAGTAGCTAAAATAAACTAGCCTAGCTGTGTCCGTATCAGTGAGCTGACTTACCTTCCAAACTGCATAAGCTGCCGAACTAAGCCTACCTGCAAGGCTGTCTATCTGGGCTCCCCATTGTAGTTTACTGTCTAATGTAATTCCTAAGAATACTGTGGAGTCTACAATACTTAACATTTCATTATTTAGAGTTAAATTAGTACCTAGCTGTTTTACATTTGGCATAGTAAATCTCACACACTTTGTTTTATTTGAATTTAGTAGGAGATTGTTAGTTGAAAACCAATATAATACATCGTTTAGTGCCCTATTCACATCGTCGAAAACTGTTTTCTTACGATCGACTTTAAAAATAAGTGACGTATCATCAGCAAATAGAACTATATCACTATATGTCATTTTAAACAAGATTTATTGTAATTACCTAAGTTAACATTTGTGTTTTTTCTTATAATTTAAACTGAATTGCCGAAAATGATTACGTGGTTAGAATAAAATTATCATAACGACAGTAATTTTGTATATTTATAGTTATAGAAAACTATTATAACTAACAATTTAATTAAAAAAAGTTGTCTAATAACGGTAAAAGTTGACTTATGTAATAGTTTAGTCATAACATTTGTTTGTTGGACGGCGACGACTGAATAGAGTGCTTGGCCAGAAAACGGTATAAAAAACAAAAGCAATGTACTTTTTATGTCTTCAGTGTTTGTGGCTGGTTTGTCTACGGAGTCGGTGCCCAATGGCCAGATTTTGACCATACATATATTCGACTAATTGATGAATATTTCAGAGACAATTGAAGCATAAATAATTCCGTAAAATAGCTAGGCAACGATATCTATTTATTAGATAGAACCTTAATACCCGGTTTCCGAAAGGTTGATCAAAATATAATGCAACCTGGTCGAAACGTCAGGCAATTCAAAGGTATGTAATGGCGTTTATTCCCGTACATATAATTATAGGAACGCGAAAGTTTAAATGTTAGTATGATCAAATGGTCAATTTCTTTAAACATTTGAATGATATTTGACATAAACTATGTTAACTCTAAACAAAATAAAAACTCAAATGATAATCAAATTAACGCTTTTAGCAACTCAATATATTATAATTAGAGATTTGACATACGATTAGTTAATATTTGCTTTGATTAGCCTTTCAGAAACCAGGCGTACGTGTCCATTACCAGGAACCGCTTATCTATAAGAGTGCCTTATGTTTTTTGCCAACCCAATTATACTAGTAACAAATAGTTTGTAACTAAAATTTTGTGGAAGGGTGAGTAAAACGGAAAATCGAACCAATCTAATACACATTAATTGCTTTAATGAAATATTACATAACAAAAGGACTGTGTCCCGAAATGAATCATAAAATGAGTGACGACATAGTGTTGTGGTTTATGAGGTCGCTGGCGACGTGTGAGCTGTGGTAACCCATGCCTTATAAGAATTATTTGAATCATACACATCCTCCGAGTATACACTTTTGATTTTTCAGATTAATTTTCTATTAATATTATCGTAAAGTCACTACAAATTTCGTACTGATTTTTAATTTTTTTTAATATATAAAATAATAGTTAAACTAAATCTTAAAATTTTTGTATAACTTTGGTCAAAATTATCTTGAGTTGCACGTGTCGCTATTATTTCCACGCAAACTTTGGTAGGTAATTAATTAATGTTTGCACGTTACTTGGACTTTCAAAGTATTTAGTGATTTGTCCGGTCGCTAGAAGTAAAAAAAAAATTACAACACAAAGTACCTTATGACAAGTTTGCAATTTGGAGTAAATATCTATATATTAATACATGAAGAAAATTCTTTGTACGCATTTTGAGCTAAAAACGTCCAGTGTGTGTGTGTTGGCCTTTCATGGTACGAAGTCTATACAATGACAGTTCAAGTTATACTGGCCAATGAAATAAACCATGGTCGAAATTCAACCACCAGGCGATCTCTAATATTAATAAAAAAAGAAAAATCTCCAAAACTTACATAGTTTTAATTATTGTCATGTTTAAAACAGTTTAATTTTTAATTTATGGAAACAATAATTCCTTCATGAGAACAAAGAAGTATCTTTTGGAAACAAATGATGCTGTTGATAACTTTATAGCAGAGTGATTGGCCTATTTTGTGGATCTCAAAACCTGGTGTCAAGCGGTTGCCGGTCTAAAAAACCTTAAGGCAACCTTTCCCAACTTTAGTAAAGGAGTATATTTCGGAATGCTAGCCATATACTGATGAAGAATGCGGGAGTTCACATGGAGACTGAAACTGTCTCACCTCTCAGATCCGATGGATATAAAGCCCGCTCTCTGGACGTCGACTTTGCTGTTCAGTTTCAGGAACACCACATCCGTTCGATTCCTCAATACACCTTACTGTGTCCCGTTGAGGTGATGATCCATGAGGGTTCCAAACCAATAACCACGTCTATGGTGCTTGCAGAATGTTCTCGCCAAATTTAAAGTAATTAAATCCCGGTTTTAGACTGTCCGTTCGCTATCATAGTCAGTCAGCTCTACTGTTCAATAGAGGTATTATAGATCATCATCATCTTCTGCCCTTATCCCAACTTTATCTGGGGTCGGCGCAATGTGTAGGTATCTTTACAAAGAGTTTTGGCTGCTTTTATGGCCGGCCGCCTGCTTGAAGCCAACACTCCTTGGAAATGTAATTTTATTCAGACGGGACAAAGGAATAAGGTAAATTGGGGTAAGCAAAACAGATAGGGCGAGGGAGCTAGGGTATCCTCACCGCAGCTCCCTCGCCCTATCCGTTATCTTGCGGTATCCCTATACCGCAAGTTTCGGTTGAGGAAATGGGACTCAGACTGCAGTAGCTCGAAAAGGCTGGGTTCGCGTACCCGAATGTCCATCCTGTGCTTGGAGAGGTCACTAGATCAGGAACATCAACTGGCCATCATAAAGGTGTAGATGCAAAGATGAAACTCAATAATTAATTTGAGTGGAAAAGCCATGCTTCGGCTCGACCGGAGTGATACCACGGCCGCACAGAAAACCGGCACAGTGAAGCAATGCTTCGTTGTGTTTCGCCGAGTGGTTGAGATTACCGGAGGCCCAAACCTCTCCTTCCCCTGCTCCTTTCCCCTACCTTAAAGGCCGGCAACGCACTTGTAACTCTGAGTTGCAAGTGTCCATGGGCGGCTTTAATAACTTACCATCAGGTGATCCGTCTGCTCGTTGGCCCCCTATACCATAAAAAAAATAATCATGTTGGTTACAATGTTTCACTTTTACAAGGGAATAATATAAGGTTTTATACTTACAAATGTTATGATTATGCCTGTAAATACGTTTTTCTTCGATACCTAACCCATTATTTAAATACTGACAATTGATAAATGTGAAGAGGAAAATGGGTCGCTGTCGGTGACGTCACATGAGTGTTGCTACGTCCTCACAAATGCGCAATACGATAATATAAATTGTCAATATCTGGTTTTTACAGCTCTATACAGTATCCTCTTTTGTTTGTCTGATTCAGATACGCACTGATTATCGTCATCTTAACCATGCGATGACCACAGCTGAATCTAGGGCTTTCCTAAAGACTTAAAAAATTTGAACTTGGGTTTAATGGGCTGTATCCTACATATCTCTTTATACTAAGTCAAACTCGTTATAATCCTGTTCATATGTTCATATGTTCGATAAATCCATAATCAACATGAAAAATCATGTCGAGATGTTTTCGCAGACTTCAAAGCGCTGTGTTGAGTTGTCCTGATTCTCACCAGGTCAAAGTGGCAAGGTAGCAGGACGGGAGCAGGATGTAAGTTGTGAGTTGGGGAGAGGACGACGGGGCAATGTAAGCTATCTTTGGTGGGGGACGTGCTTTGGCGGAAATACGACATTGTTAAAGCGTAAAGATTATTAAGGAACAAGTATAATTTAAAATAGAAAAGAGCTGGTGATCTTTGAACGTCTGAACGGGTTTTCTGGAACTATAGCTAAGAACACTTGATCAAGTCACCTTTGAAACAAAAAAAAACTAAATCAAAATTGGTCCATCTGTTTAAGAGCTATGATGCCACAGACAGACACACATATACACAGACAAACAGACAAACAGATAGGTTAAATTTATAACACCACTCTCACTTTGCGTCGAGGGTTAATAAAAATCGGGTCGAAAGGATTTTAATTAAGAAGATTATCAATAAAGGGATAATAACAAAACCATCAAACCGCTATGTGATTGCATGTCACCATAGCAGGAATGAAAGAAAGTCCGTTGCATATCCGTCCGTAAATTGTTTTCAGACCTTTGGTGATTGGAATATATTTTTTAATATTTTTCGAGGGGCCCGTAGCTAAGTGGTAACCGAGTAAGTTAGCACTTAGCCACGGGGCTCTCAATACTAGCCAGGTCAGTCTTAGGTTGGGTGACCACTCTTTACACATTGAGACCCCTCCGTGCCTCGGAGAGCACGTTAAGCCCGGTCCCAGATGCCGGTCCAACAACCTGGTCTAACTACAGAACTTCGATATCGCCTAGTACTTGGGTTGTGAGGTCTGATGGTAGTCGCTTCACGTAAAATATCGAAGTTCGGCCGTATCGTGTTTAGACTAAAAGCCGACCCCAACTTAGTTGGGAAAAGGCGCGGAGGATGAGGATGATTTTTCAATATTTTCATGAACGTGTTTTTATTCGATACGGTCGTTAAGCCAGAAAGTAAAATTCAACGGTTTAATAGCGTCAAAACAAATATCGTACCCACAAAACTCTACTCAGTCCCTATATGGGACAAGGTAATCAAAACCACTTCGATAACCGTACCCTCCATACCTCAACTTAATTAACTTGAAAACAAAACTGGTCCATGTACATTATTGTTATTAAATATATAGAAAAAAGATTATATAGTGCTTTTTTAACCAAGGTTAAGCGTCGACCATCCCTATAGAAACGCGCGAACGTCTACGCCAGGGAAGCCATATTCAATTGGAATAATCTATATTAGCATTATTACTAATGGGCCGGCATAAAATCACCAGTTAGATTATATACTATGGCGCCACATAAGCTGTCGTACTTTGTTAAATATATATTTTTTAAGAAGTCTTAACTGACATACAGGTCTTCATACGTCTAAACCAGGTGCTGAACACATTGGTTCAGTATCCCTCTGGATCACAGACTCATAATCTCCTCAAAAGCTCTTATAAGCTTCTCATCGCTCGAAAACTTGCGTCTTCAGTTGTTTTTTTTTACATACGGGAATTGTGCAAAGTCGCATGGCTCTAAATCCGGTTTATAAGGAGGGTTTCCCAGCTATTTGATTCCAGCTTAGTGCAAATAGTCAGGAGTTTTGCCGGCTTCGATGTGCATGATGTATCGAGTCTTGGGTTTGGTCGTAAATTTTTTAAGGCTTCTAGTACTTGAGGTAAGCATTTCTCTGTATACCATGCAGCAGTAACAGTCTTCCCTTTATCAAGCTCAACCGTAGCCAATATTCCTCTCTTAGGAAAAAAAAATTTGCAATTGAATATACCACCGTCCTATGGTCCTTAGAGATGGACAAGTTTCCGCGGATGAATAGATGGACAAGATATGCTCTCATCACTACTCATTTCCTTGAAATATTTTTGTAAAGTTGAGCCACACTTGAAAGTCATACAAATAATTAATGTCATAACGAGAGAAACCCGCCATTTTCATTTAGAAAATTAATTAAAAAATCAAACACACCGTACCACATTACCGTTTTGCCCCGGTAAGCTGATCATCGTCGGGGGTTTCCACACGTCAAAAAATATTATTTGCTTAATTAATAGAATTATCGCCCAATTAAATTTTTTATAGGGTAACAAAAAATAATAATATTTTAATTCTAAAATAATAATAATATTCATTAAGTAATAGAAAGTTAATCGCTGAAATTGTATTTTAAAAGAGAACATTTCGTGTGACGTCTTTTTGAAAGTAACTAAACATTCTACGCTGTCATTTTCTTACTCTTTAGGATGTTAATATTATCATATTACTGAGATACCCACGTTCATTGTGTTCGTATTATTTCAAGGTTTGGAGCTATTCCAAGCATATTTTCATGACAGCACAACCACTTTATCAAAATTTCTTAGCATTATCCAGCTGCCTGTGAACTTCGGGAATATTTGTGATTCTTCACGCAAAAGGGAAAATCAATGCTTTACCTAAATAGAAATGAAGCAATCTAATAAAAAAATAATTTGATGGTATGCAGTCATTGTGCGTGTTGGTCTGTGCAATAAATTGTGTAAAGATATTTAGAAAATGTGCGAAAATTCGCTAGTGATGTGGACGTGTGTAAGAGTTATAATCAGTTTTGGTTTGGGTAGACTGCAGTCTGAAAAATTCGCTAGTGATGTGGACGTGTGTAAGAGTTATGATCAGTTTTGGTTTGGGTAGACTGCAGTCTGAAAAATTCGCTAGTGATGTGGACGTGTGTAAGAGTTATGATCAGTTTTGGTTTGGGTAGACTGCAGTCTGAAAAATTCGCTAGTGATGTGGACGTGTGTAAGAGTTATGATCAGTTTTGGTTTGGGTAGACTGCAGTCTGAAAAAAAAGCTAGTGATGTGGACGTGTGTAAGAGTTATGATCAGTTTTGGTTTGGGTAGACTGCAGTCTGAAAAATTCGCTAGTGATGTGGACGTGTGTAAGAGTTATGATCAGTTTTGGTTTGGGTAGACTGCAGTCTGAAAAATTCGCTAGTGATGTGGACGTGTGTAAGAGTTATGATCAGTTTTGGTTTGGGTAGATTGCAGTCTGAAAAATTCGCTAGTGATGTGGACGTGTGTAAGAGTTATGATCAGTTTTGGTTTGGGTAGACTGCAGTCTGAAAAATTCGCTAGTGATGTGGACGTGTGTAAGAGTTATGATCAGTTTTGGTTTGGGTAGACTGCAGTCTGAAAAATTCGCTAGTGATGTGGACGTGTGTAAGAGTTATGATCAGTTTTGGTTTGGGTAGACTGCAGTCTGAAAAATTAGATTTACGCTGTTTTTCTAGTTGGACATGTTTACTTACACTAACTGCTGTCCTGCCAAAAATATATTTTTGGTCTTTGATTGACTAGATATTTATGGAATATTCACTCGTATTCATATTTTGTTTTCTGTCTTGCATAGATATATTTAGGCTATGACTGATTAGATTGTTTCTTAGATATTTATTTCTTAAAACGCACCTACTTCCTGTCTTCTCTGCATCACCCAATGGTTGACTGGTAGAGAATGCCTTAGGCATTAAGTCCGCCTATGTACCAAATGTGCATAAAGTGTAAATACATAAATAATATATTTATGAAATATTCGTACATACTCATATTTTGATGTATGTCTTGTATAGATAGATATATTTGGTCTATGATTGACTAGATATTTATGGAATATTCACACGGACTCAAATTTGAATGTGTCTTGCATAAATATACTTGGTTTACGATAGCCAGATAGTTTTGGAATATTAGTACTCTAACATATTTTTGGACGGATTTATGGACTGAACTTTATAAATTTCAAAAGGGCATTGGTATGAAAAGCCGAAGGCGGTCTCAACATGATAGATAACAAGTTCATTATGATGGTTTATAGGTGGCGAAGTACGCGTTAGAGGACCACACGCCACCAAACATGGAACTGATACAGCCGTTCTGCGAAGACGTGCACAAGTGGCTGTCGGAAGACGCAAGGAACGTCGCAGCCGTACACTGTAAAGCGGGGAAGGGACGAACAGGTTAGTGTCTTGTTCTCACTCCACGATATACATCGCTGCTAGCCGAGGAGAAAGGTTAAAGTTAGCGTGGGACCTATAAGCCAATGAGGCTTAAGCGTTAGGAGTACCACTTGTAATTTGATTATATTATCATAAGCTGTCAAGAGTGAGATGTCTGCTGTTGTACCTTCCTCTGGACTTCTTGTACAGAGAGGTCATGCCCCACGTCTCTTCAAGTCTCTACTATACGATTTGTAAGTTGTCTGTCCCATCTTAAAAAAAAAACAAGAAAATATCTTAAACTTACCTGTTAAAATAAAATATTTTTGTCACTTGTTTGACGTAAATAATAAAACAGTTTAGGACAATAGCCCATGATGCTTATAATTCTGAGGAATATTTTTGGTGCACAAAAAGAAATATTCACGAAGTACGAAGCCATCAGGTATTCGATTATCATGTCTAACTTTAAGAAAAAAGTAACGTGTGTAGAAGAAAAATATACTAACAGTTTCGGAAATATAAGCATAGTATTGAGAAGTGTTGATACGGCGATGCACACCAGTGGGTCTTACTTACACATCGGCAAGGTAAAAAAAAACTTAAGCAAGAAGAAAAGCTTCATAAGGTTGGCCAGGTGTATACTAAAACTGACAGTGTTAAATTCTCCTTTTATACCGTCTTTAATACCACCCGCTATTAATATCGACAACCGAGGCGGCTTGCTACGTGTTAGTATAGACCCATGACACTTTCTCTAATATTGGTCATGAAGCTTGCAGCAAAAACTCATGAAAGGATTCTAAGATTTTAGCATCACAACGACTACATTGAATACCCACACAAGATATGACCCATTTGTTGGTGTGTATCGCTACATCGCGCATTAGAATATCAAAAGAATAAATTATTACGTACTAATATCATTCGAGACAGATAAAAGTTAGCATAATAGGTCCCAGAACGTTTTCGGTAACAAAGGTCAAAGCAACAAATTACATACACGTGCCAGGTTATTGCCTATAGAAACGGATGGACGGCTATTGTTGCACAAACAAAAATGAGACGAAAGCTCAAAGGCGTAATTGCGAAATTTCTTTACACACCATAATTGGTCGTATTACCACCGTACCGGCTTTCACGCCGAAGTCGTAAATTAAAAAAAGGTCCTTTCAAACCGCCTCCTTTTTTGTGGGCTGCCCCGAAGGGACATAAAAAGTGGAACTGCTGCGTGGACGTGAAACGAGCCTCGTTTGTACCACAAATGCCACTTAACTGGACCGATTTCATTTTTCATCGACAGTTTTTTGTGGAAGTCTATTGTTAACCAGCTTGTTGACCATTGGCACGGTAGGAATTTATGTTTTGCTTCTAAGAAAGAAAGATACACGAAAATGTAATATTTTGTTTAATATATACTTTTTTAATAGATACAAGTAAGTTGATGAAGAAGTACGCGGCCGCCCTGAAAGCAAGCGATTTGATGGCATGTGATGATAAAGTGTATGATAACTGTATAAAGCAGTGTTCCTGAAAACAGGCATTTAGGATTAGGAGACTTCCACAAAAACGATCTCAGTAAATCAAAGATAATAAGCCTCACACATCTCACACACGGCCGTCTGATCCCAAACTAGGCATAGCCTGTACTATGGTAACCAGATTGCTGATAAACATACTTATATATTTCGAAATACATACATATTATAGATAAATTACACCTAGACACAACAAATTATCGTGCTCATCACACAATTATTTGTCCTGGGTGGGAATCGAACCCACGACCAGCTTGTGGTCCACCACGTGGCTTAGCAGTCAGGGTCACTAACCACTAGACCAACAGGCCAGTCAAATAATACATAAACATACATTCATACATACATACATAAGCTCACTTTTTCCTGTCCGGAGTGGACAGAGGCGAAAGAGCGCCATTCTCCATGATCCTGACATACAGCTTAAGCCATGGGCGTACCGAGGAGGGAGCAGAGGGGGGGCAGCTGCCCTAAGGTAATTTTGAGTAAAATTTCTGATTTGGCCCCTGTTTCGACAAAAAATAAATTTTGCCTCCCCCTCGGGGTGACAAAAACATTTTGCCCCTCTGGGCTAAAAGCTGGGCACGCCCATGGGTTGAGCCTCTTCCACGTTCATCTGAGCGGGTATGAGAGGTCGCCGAAAAGATAATAATAAATGATAGTAATATTAGTACAGTAGTATTTTTGATATGTATTTAGAGTACGTCTCTGATCTTATCTAATTCAACCCAGACATAACGAATAACATTAGCATATGGAGTTGGCAATACTTTTTACATATATTATGACTATACTTTTTAGGTCAGGCATAGTAAGTCGCCTGCTATTGGTTGCCTTCTGTTGGTCTGTGTCTGTCATTTAGTAGTTTTTGAGTTTATTGCGTTCAGACAGGTAGAAAGGGACTTTGTTTTATAAGATGTAGTGATAACAAACAATTATATATATTATTTAAAGACAACAGAACCCGGCTCGGCTTACGCCGTACGAATATTTGTCATGAGGCTGTATCTTTCTTTAAAACGGTAAAATTTTTCATAGTTGAACACGACCCTATTATCGTGACATTATAATAACGTGACAAAAATTTCAAACCGAATGGGTGGCCCCCTATAAAAATCCCAAAAAAAAAAAATCTAAGCTGTAATGACGTCATTATTTTCAATAATAGGATAGGTTTACCCCCCGCGGCTACGCTCGCATGTACATATTTATATATTATGCGCGGAACCCTAATTCTTTTTCCAAAATAAAAATACCCTATGTTACTCCTTATAACACCAGATATCCTGCTAGTGCGGTCCACCCGTTTCGGAGATTAGCCGGAACAAACAGACATTTTAAAAACTGATTTTTAGACATAGTATCGTATTGGTATTGGTATTAGTATAGGGCTCTGTTTCCGCATTTAGACTCATAAGCGGTCCATTATGCGTACAGGTGGGCTGACTAGTTGAGCCAGCCTAGCTCCTTCCAGAAGCGCAGAAGCCTCCTGGGGCATTCACAGGCTTCTAGGAGCGACCTCGCTCCCGCGAGGATACTTGCCCGTTGTGTGGCCACTCCCTCGCACTCCAGGATAACGTGGGCGGCCGTTTCCTCCGCGTTGAGACAGCCTCTGCATAGAGGACTGTTTGTCACATTGATGGGGAATAGGTGTCGATTTAGGGCCAAATGGCCCGTAATAGTTCCTATCACTATTCTGATGTCAGGTCGGTTGAGACTGAGCAATCTGCAAGTCAAACGAGGTGAGACCTTCGTCAGCACCAGTTTGGATTGTCTACAGCCGGGTGTGTCGGCCCAGCGGTTGTTGTGTGTTTCCCGAGTCCGTTGTCTTACCCATGAGCGAAGTTGACTAAAGGGAAGTGGCAACAGTGTAGTTGGACCTGCTACTGTCGTTGCAGATCCTCTCCTTGCCAGCTCATCGGCGACATCGTTCCCGAGTGAGTCACTATGCCCCTTGATCCATTGGAGGATTAGCCCGTTGTCGGAGGCTAGACGTTCCAGTGTCTGGTGGCATTCGTATATAAGACCGGAGTTCATGGTGTTGCCCTCCAGGGCTTTTAGAACGGCCATACTGTCTGACAGTATGCGGATGTTATACTCCTTTATACATCTTGACATGACCGCAGTAGCGGCGTAGATTATCGCAACGCACTCGCATTGAAATATGGAACTGTGCTGCCCTAACGCCAGTGATATTGTTATGTTCAGGTCTTGTGAGAAAATTCCGGCTCCAGTCCCTGTCCCCATCTTAGAACCGTCCGTGTATATACGGACTTCATTTATGCCAGATTGATCTCGGTCGTTTTCATATAGCTGTATTCGGTATCTCCTTTCGAAGATGTGTTGTTTGGGGATCCTATCACATGGGGCAGCTATCAGTGGTTGATAGTCCACTAATTCATTCCATAGTTTGGAATGGGAACCCTCTCGGTTGTACCACAGACCCAGGTGTTTGAGTCTGATGGCTGCCACAGCTGCTTCCTGCTGTATAAATAGGTCTAGTGGTGCTAGGTCTAGAGCTACTTCCAGGGCAGCTGTGGGAGTCGTGCGCATGCATCCAGTAGCGGCAGCACATGCGAGTCTCTGGAATTGCTGCAACTTGTTACTGACGGTGCTGAGTTCTGTTCTCTGCCACCAGGCAATAGCACCGTACGTGATGATAGGCCGTATGACCGTTTTGTACAGCCATAGGGTGATTTTTGGTGATAAGCCCCAGCTTTTGCCGAGGAGTCGCTTGCATTGGCAGAAAATAATGCTCGCTTTGTTCAGTTTCATGTCCAGGTGCCTGTTCCATAGGAGTTTGCTGTCAAGTATCACTCCTAGATACTTGACCTCCTTGGTAAGAACTAGGCGGGTGTCGAATAGTTTAGGTAGTCTTAATTCTCCTAAACTACGTTTATTTGTGAACATAATCAGTTCCGTCTTTGCCGGGTTCACTGTTAAGTCGTGTTTCTCACACCACTGTTCGACGACCTTCAGTGCGGTTCTCATTAGGTCGCATACCACCCCCTCAAAGGGGCCACTGATGAAGATGGTCAGGTCGTCTGCATAGCCTACTGTGAGGAACTTGTGGTCATTGAGCTGAGTAATGAGCTCATTGATCACAATGTTCCACAGGAGAGGTGAGAGAACTCCGCCTTGCGGACACTCTCTGGCCACCACCCCTCTCGTTGTATTATTCACAGTAAATTGTATGGCCCTGTGTCTGAGCATGCTGTCGATCCACCCGACAATTGTGGGATCGACCCCATGTCTTGACAGAGCCTGGCTGATGCTGGTGAAGTTAGTTTTGTCGAAGGCACCCTCGATATCGATGAAGGTTCCTAAGGTAGACAACTTGTTTTTTAGATTGCCCTCTATGTATGAAACTACTTGATGAAGGGCAGATTCTGTTGATTTGCCCATTGAATAAATAAGCATGTTGGTTGGGGTTCAGAGGGTAGTTGACTAGTGCAGTACTCCTGATTTCCCTGTCTATTAGTCTCTCCAGTACTTTAAGTAGGAATGATGTGAGACTGATGGGTCTAAATGATTTCGGTTGTGTGTAATCTCCTTTGCCGGGTTTGGGGATGAAGACTACTTTGACCTCTCTCCATTTTAGGGGGACATAGCGATGTGCCAGGCAGCCTTCGTAGATGATCCGAAGATGATCTATGAGTGCCCCATCACACCATTTTAGCAGGCCTGGGAAAATACCATCTAGTCCTGCCGCTTTGTATGGAAGAAAGCTGTTGATCGCCCAATGCACTTTAGCATGATCAACGATTTTGCGGGCAGTTAACCAGTCAGAATCGGCTGGTGTATTACCCTCGTTAACCTCCCATGTGTCTTCCATATTTGATATGCGACATCCTGGGAAGTGAGTTGTCATTAACAGTTCTGAAGTCTCTGAATCTGTTTTTGTGTAAGTCCCATCTGGTTTTTTCAAGAAGCCAAGATTGTGCTCTCGTTCACCACACATGATGTTTTTGACTCTGTTTGCCTTATCGTTATTCTCTATGTTAGTACAGAAGCTTCTCCAGCATTCAGTTTTACTGATTCTGATCCGCTTCTTGTAGTGATTTAGGGCCTGCTTATATGCTTCCCAATGATGGTCTAGTCGGGAATTTTTTGCTTTATTGAACCACTTTCTAACCTTGCGCCTTTGTTTCTCCAGTTCCGGTCCCCACCAGTGTTGTTTACTGCGTGGTCCAGTTCTGGGTACCGAAAGTGGGCATGTCTGTTCGAAGCAGGTAATTAAGATGGTTGTAAGGTTATCTACATGTTTATCAATATCCGCTGTGGTCCCATGAGCAGTCGGCATATCGGTATTTTCCAACCTTTCCGCAGTGACTAGCCCATACTTACGAACGTCTATCTTACGAGGATTCCGTCGGGGTTCAGGCGGTATGAGAGTCATCTTCAGGTCAAATTTGATCCACCGGTGATCCGAGCACGACGCCTCATCCGAAACATGCCAGTCCGAGATATGTGTCGACGCGTGCTCACTGGCTAATGTTAGATCTATGATTGTTTGGGCTCTCGATGTGACGAATGTCGGTTCGGAGCCAGTGTTAATTACGTTTAGCTTAGTAGTGAGTAGAAAAGAAACAAGTTCCTTACCTCGTTGGTTATTGTTCTTATTACCCCATAGCACATGGTGCGCGTTGGTGTCAGCGGCGACGATCAGCTCTAGCCTCTCTCGCTCGCAGTAGCTTGCAAGTGCGGCCAGTTCCGGGGTGGGGATGTCTGCGTCGCCCGGCAGGTATGCGGACGCCATCACCACTTCTGGTAGGCCTGAAGAGGGTTCTTTGAGTCTGATGGTAGTCAAGTCTCTGGAACAGAACTCGGTCATTAAGGTGGAGTTCGCGCGTTTCGGTGTAAAAATACATGTACGCGGTTTATCAATGGTCGTGTTGAGAAGTAGTTTACCTCCAATGTTGTTTAGACCGCAAATCCTGCCCTTCCTAATCCACGGCTCCTGGATTAGGGCTACGGTCGTGGTGTTGACCTCCAGCATTCTGCGAAGGCTAGCCGTTGCAGTTTGGCTGTGCTGGAGGTTGATTTGTATGGCTTTGAGGTTAGGGGGAGCTGGCAGCGCCATCGTCGCTATCCAGCATCGTCTCGTCCAGATCGCTGTCGGCCTCTCCGGAGAGGCATTTCTCAGGCGAGACTGCTTTCGCCGGGCTGATCTGGACGCCTGGCCCCTTGCTGGGGTCAGGTTGAGCTTCCCCTTGAGTTTCGCTGCTTGGGTCTCCGGAGACCTCCTGGGACGCAGCTTCTAAGTTCGTCGGCGGTGGTTGAGGACGGTCGTCAAGGAAACGGATGTAGAGATTTCCAAGTCCGTAGTGGACCCTACGCTCGCTCTCCCTGAGCCTAGACACGTCCTCTTCTGGGATGCCGAGCACCAGAAAGAGAGCCTTTTTCTCTTCTTGGGGCTCGGCATGGTAGAGTGCCCAGTTGGACACCTTGTAGTCACAATTTTGACACGTTAGCCGCCTACGGATGTGGTCTAACGTGTCCTCAGGGCCTTCCTGTGGCACCAGGAGTCCCGCCTTGATACGTTTGGGAATCTCAGATTGGCGTTTGACTACCAGTCTGGTTCCCAAACATGGTGCTTCAATTTTGACCACGGCCTGGCGCAGCCACTGAAGGGCAAAGTCATCGCGGCACTACATCTTAAGGACCCCTTCGCTATGGAAGGGCTTTCCCTTAAAACGCGGCGCCACGAAGGGGACGCAGGACGTGCTGGGCGCAAAAATTTCAGCGTCCAACACGCCAAGCAGCCGAACCTCAATGTCCTGCGCCTGCTCCTTGGTCAGGTCGTGGTAAGGCTCCTGCATTACTGCGACGCAGTAGTCATTCGACTTTAAAGCGTCGGAGTAGCTCGTGGAGCCAGTGGTGGTGGGCTGGGATTTAGGGCGCTTACCGCCGCCCTGTGGAGTCAAAGACTCATCCGGCCGGTTTCTTTTTGCGGGTTTAGACGGGCCCGAGGGCCTGCCCGCCTGCTTCGCAGTCCCCGCTTTATTGCCCCGTCTTGTGTGACCCTGCCGTGGGGTCGCTTTCACAGCAGCAGGCCCCTTAGCGTCTAGTGGTGTCCCCATAGGAGCTGCTGTTCCCTCGGCTAGACTATTGTCTTTGCCGTGGGTTGGCGCATCGCTAATAGGGACGACGTGAGTCTTTGCAGACCCTTCAGCAGCTTCACGCTGCTTACTTCCACCTGACGCCAGAGGTCGCGCTTGTTTAGCTTTCGCCCGGGCTTTCGCCCTTTTGGTCCTACGGTTCACCCTGGACGGTTTCGGTTTTTGTCCCCTCTTCTTCTTTATACCCACCAGGTTCCAACAGGGTTCAACCTGGCTGGAGCCTGCGGGCATAGGCATTGCTGCCTTCAGAGAAGAAAGGTCGATATTTGACTGTGGCGCATCACTCTGGTTATGCACCTGAGGAGCTGCCGGTGTCTTAGGTGGCGCTACACTCGGGTTATCCACCCGAGGAGCTGCTAGTAGTTTAGGTGGTGCTCCTCTCGGGTTATCCCCTCGAGGAGCTGCCAGCTTGGGGGACGACGCTGCACTCGGGTTGTTCACCCGAGGAGCTGTCGATTTGGGGGGTGTCGCTGCACTCGGGTTATCCACCCGAGGAGCTGTTGGTGTATTGCACAGGGCGCCGCCTGGGTTATTCACCCGGGGTGCCGCCTGTGCAGGTTTCCTGAAAGGAGAAAAGTTTTTATTTAGTTTAGAATCCATAAGTGTTAGTTATTGAATTCATCCCTCTGTTCTTCCACCCTCCTTGGAGCCCTCAAGTGGGGACGTCGCGGCAAAAGGCACGCAGACGCCAGAAGTAACAGAGGGATATAGAGCTCCTACCCTGGCAGAGAACAGGCCGAACTAGGCAGAAAGACACAGTCGTCCCGCCCGTCGTCTGCCCCCACCAGGAAAGAGTTCTCGCCTGACTGCCCTCTGACGGGTCGTCACAGCCGATTGACAGAGGGTGGCTAGCCTCCTGCCTCCCGTGTCAGGAGAAATCAGGGCCAAAGCAGTGTGTTGCCTTTCGGCTCAACTACCACAACACCTTCATCCCCCCATACGGGTCCCCGCACACGGCACAAACATGCGGGTGGTTGACCCGCCCCCCCCTCACCATCAGTCATAGTTGATGATGAGTCCGCAAGTATCAACCACGTACTACCCGCAGTAGGTTTTTGGGAAGGAAAAGTGGGATAGGTGCGATAGGTAAGGGATAGAATTGCGACTGGATGTTTCTGTTATCTCTGTTTCGTAGGGAACCAGATCAAAAACAGGCGGCAACCACGGGAAGGATAACTCTCCAGACTTGACATGGGGATCTACACGACCTGCGCTCGCTCCCATGGCCGTTAGCCGTGCACATCCTCCGGACAGGAGGGCATGCCAGGGCTGTATCTGTTCCAGGCGATCGAGGCCTCTTGGAACAAACCCAACCCCGCCCCATAGTATCGTGCAAATAACTGTATGAGCTTAAAAATAACTTTTATTTTGACATTACAAACAGACATTTAAATTTTATTAATTTGTATTGACGACTAGCTTTTCCCCGCGTTGCTTCGTTTGCGTGTACATATTTATATATTTTGCGCGGAACGCTAATTCTTCTTCAAGAACAAACGTACTCCTTATAACATCAGCTATCTGCTAGTGAAAATCAGTTTACCCATTACAGAGATTAACCAGAACAAACTAGACAGAAAGACAAAAAACTTAATAATTGATTTCTTGGTATACTTGTACTTACCATGTAAACATTCGGATGCATTTAGTAAAATGCTGTTATTATATATTACAAACAGACACTTCAATTTTATTTATTTGTATAGACGATGGTGAGATTATATTATAATTATTTAACTCAGATTTCTGCTGTCTTGTAATTGTCCTTTTGATTTAAAACATTTGAAAAGCTTTCAACTTCGGTAACTAAAAGGTTAAACTAGACACGATTAAAGGGATATACAGAATGTTTTCGATTTTTAACAGTAGTTTTTTATCAGTATTCAAAGGGCTTTGTTGGACACAAATGTAAAATGTGTTCTTGTATTGGTCGTTTGCAGGCACAATGGTGTGTTGTTACTTACTGTACAGCGGGCAGAAGGCGACGGCGGATGAAGCGCTCAAGTTCTACGGCACGAAGCGAACCCACGACGAAAAAGGTATTTTGTCAATTCCTTTTTTATTGGTACGAATGCAGAGAATAAGTTTTTTGAATATCCTTATTAAAAAGTTCTTATACTAAAATAGTTAGATGCATCGTGCTGGGTAGTAATAATTCACGGAAACAGACGACAATACTCCCGATCGGGAATTAAATCCACGCTGGAGTATACCATTCATAGGTGGAAATTAATTGAATCTTGTGTCTTATTATTTTATACTAACTAGCTGCGCTCGCTGTTTCACCCGCGTAAGTCCCGATCCCGTGGGAATATCGGATTAAAAAGCCTATGCGTTAATCCAGGTCTCCAGCTATCTACATACCAAGTTTCATCGCAATCGGTTCAGTAGTTTTTGCGTGAAAGAGTAATAAACATCCATACATCATCTCAAACTTTCACGTTATAATATTAGTAGGATTAACATTTTTTTTAACCTTCAATATTTTAGCTTTAGTTATAGTTATTTCAGTTTGATCATACCCCTGATTGATATTACCCCTACCCTTAGTAATTAGATGCTTTCATTTCACCATCGAATCAAACCCTTAATAAATTGTTTTTTTACATGATGTTTTGATTGCATCACCTTTTAAACTCTTACACCACTGTGATCACAATGTTGTACTTTAACTTTAACTTTGCAATTGTATAGATTTGATTGCAAGCGTATGTGATCACGACGTTAAATGTAACTTCTGATTTTCGTAAGTGAGTGTTACTTTGTAACCTATATGAATAAAATAGCAGCGCCCCGCGGTTTCACTAGCGTAAGTCCCGATCCCGTGGTAATATCGGGATAAAAATCCAGATCTCCAGCTATCTACATACCAAGTTTCTTCTTGCGTGAAAGAGTTACAAACATCCATACATCCATCCATACATCCAAACTTTCACATTTATAATATTAGTGGGATAATTTTCATTTCTTTGTCATCCAGACAGTTGAAAAGTAGTAATTACCTTGCATGCATACGTTTATTTAATTACCAGCATCTTCCATACAAATGACAGTGTATATGTTATTATTTTTTGATTGATTTGATTTGATTAGACTGTTATCGATTGTCTGCCATCTGAAGCGAGTTATCTCTTACTATTTATATGTGACAAAGACATGTGCATTTTACTTAATGTTAGTCATGGTTTCAATATCAAGGCTCTTGTAATAGATAATATCGGAAAAATAGTTTTACTAAAAGGTACTGAAGGTGATATTGGCTGGCCGTTAAACCTATAAAGGTCATCATAACTTGGGGTATTCTGTTCTATGCTTCGTCGCGAAGGAGTAATGGTAACGTTTTCGTGAGGATTTTATGCTTTACGACGGTTAAGTACATGCAAGGATTTTACTTTTAAGTTATATAATAATAATAACTTGACACATCTCACACACGGCCGTCTGAACCCAAACTAGGTAGAGCCTGTACTATGGTAACCAGACTGCTGATAAACATACTTATATATGTCTAAATATATACATATGATAGAGAAATTACACCCAGACACAACAAATGGTTATGCTCATCACACAATTATTTATCCTGGGTGGGAATCGAACCCAAGAACTCTGGCTCAGCAGTCAGGATCACTAACCACTAGACCAACACGCCTGTCATAAATGAAACTAACAGATCAGACAGAAGATATTATTTACGTCTGGCAAAAAATCTGTAAGTATATCAAAAGTGATATTAATTAAATGACAAATTGGGTTGATGCATATGCTCAAACTAAAATATTTAACCAAGTCGGGTAATAAAAGAACTTAAAATACTGTGAAAATTAGTGACCGGTTGTATTTAAATATATGTATATATATATATATATATATATATATATTAAAACATATTAAATTATATATTAAAAGTGAATGATTTGACGACAGAAAGGCGTGGTGACTTGACTTAAGTATTACATATAAAAATATACCGAACCTACCGTTTTAACATTTACTAAAAAAATATCTCCTATATCTGCATTTCACACCAAAACTACCCATGATTTCAACTATTTATTGTTGATTTTTCCATCTAAGGTGCCTGGAAGAAATTGCTTCCAGCGATAAGGCCGCTCTTTGTACACATATTCATCTTTTTATTTTATTGTGTGGAAACCCCCACGGGTCATCACCTCACCGGGCCTGGCGGTGAAGTTGTATGTCGGAATCGAACCGACTAAAACCACACGGTGTTCCAACATAAGTGGGTGTATTGCAACTGACTCGGGTATACCCTAGGGCCCTATTCACATGATGAATTCCTTGTAAAAACATTTTTGCTGGTGTACAACAAAGTTTATTTCTAATTTATTTATATACTAGCAGCGCCCCGCGGTTTCACCCGCGTAAGTCCCGATCCCGTAAAATTATCGGGATAAAAAGTAGCCTATATGTTAATCCAGGTTTCCAGCTATCTACATACCAAGTTTCATCACATCCGGTTCAGTAATTTTGGCGTGAAAGAGTAACGTTTTACGTATTGTTGTTTATCCATCCATCCATCCATCCATCCAAACTTTCACATTTATAATATTAGTGGGATTATTATAAAAAAACATTGAGACTATAAATTGAGATAAAAACTATCCTATCTCTCAAGTTATATCAAACTGCATACAGTGTGCAAATTTAATTAAAATCGGTCGATAATAACTTGAGACACTTCACACACGGCTGTCTGATCCCAAACTATGGTATAAGCTTGTACTACGGTAACCAGACTGCTGATAAACACACACACAAATGATCGTGTTCATCACACAATTAATTCTCCTGGGTGGGAATCGAACCCACATCCGCCTGGTTCAGTAGCATCACTATTCACTAAACCAACAGTCTTCGTCAATAATATAATGTAGAATATTTGAAAAGACGCCCAACGAGGGTGCCTTACCAATACTACCTACTAAACTTTACAGGTGTAACGATACCATCACAGCGTCGATACGTGGAGTACTACGCGGCGTTGTTACGATCAGGTCTGCAGTACACGAAGACGAAGATCCACATACGAGAGCTGGTGATGTCACCGCCGCCCATGTTCAACGGGGGACAGTGTTCACCCGAGCTCACAGTCTCACAGGTGGAAGCGCCGTCGTTCAAGGTAATTTAAATCTTGCAACTAACATCTATTTAAAATAAAATTATTTTATTAATTAAGTATATTATCTAGTTATTGATAGTTTTAATTATTAATATTACACAACATTGACATTATCTTATACACTGTTGACATTGTAGTCATTTTATGTTTTTTTGTTAACTGTGTAGTCATTTATTAAGTTAATTTTATATGTTGCCTGGCAGCTCTCAGTATGGCATGCTCGTCTACAAGTCTTGCCGGTGGGGGCATATGTGTCGGATCGTTCAGCTCCCATTAATATGGTTGACCGAGTGCCATCGGGCTGGTCATCTTCCGACTGCTATTACTTGAATATAGTAGTAATTTTGCGCGATTGTTTGTTTTTAGATGTTACATTTTCCTTATTCAAGACCGTCTTATACTGACTGACTCCTACTGCTGATAGTTAAAAAATACCAATCGGTTGAATTGAAATCAATATATTTTGTTTTTTTTTATGTTATTATATTATATTTTTTATTTTATATTCGACGGAATTCTATTTTAAGAACACTTAACATGGCTGGTGCGGTTGTGTCGCAGACGGGCGCGGGCTACGAGGTGCTGCGCGAGGGTGGTGCGGGGGGTGCGGGGGTGGCGGGGCGCGGGCGCGTGCGCGTGTGCCTGACGCACTGCACGCCGCTGGTGGGCGACGTGCGCGTGGACGTGTACAACAAGCACAAGATGAAGATGCGCAAGGAGAAACTCTTCCACTTCTGGTTCAACACCTTCTTCGTGGCCGCCGAGCTCGGCGCGCAGCGCCTGCAGCCGCTCGACGACAGTCAGTACCGACACCCACCTCTATATACGCTCGCTTTATATACAGGCTGTTACATAAATGTAAAGCGCTTACAATTTTAGGAATTCGTGATTTTCAATATATAAATCTTATTTTGAAACTGACAAATTGAACTTGAAAATTTACACATAAAGCTAATTCTAAAATTTCGTAAGAACGAGGATTGAGATGAGATTAAGGACGACAGGAATAAAACTATGGTAATTTAATACCGTTGATAGAATGTCCGAATTCTCCCGAAATGTCTGCAAAACAAAATAACTAACTGATATTGACGTGAAAATTCATAATATGATATTTAGGAATATGCATCTATCTACACTAGAAAAAGTATTTTCCCAAAAAAAAAATGCTTCGAAATCCTGTTTTTTTCAAGCTAAATCAACTATTTGCTCATTGCACATTACCACACTTTTATAATATCTATATATACATGGTCACTGAAGTAAAAACTGCCCGAAATGTATATTATAAAACAAAGACAAATATGTAACTGAACCATTATTTACAATATTTTTTTTTTTAAATATTAATTTACACCAACCCACTCAGGGTTTGATCAATTAATATATTATGTATGTATGTTACTTTATTCATAAAATACAGGTTTTAAAATATAAGTCAAACTAATTCTATAAAACTATTAAGATTTTCTATTAAGAATTTCTCAGTCGCCACATGAAATCACATCCACTAGAAAGTCATAAGCTCCCACACCTGACCCAAACATTGCTAGCGAAATATTTGTGTCATACTCCTTTTAATCCCGTTGGATGTACGGTATGATAAAAATAGTTATATCCTCCAAAATCCTTACACTATTCTTAAAAAGAAATGGTTAACGAAAGTAATAAAGTGTCGTACTCCGCCAGGCCCGACGCTGGAGGCCTTCAAGCTGACGCTCAACAAGTGGCAGCTGGACGAGGCGCACAAGGACAAGCAACACAAGCACTACGCCGCTGACTTTAAGGTCATCTATCTAACACTTCATGCTATATACATACTAGGTTTCATCCGTGGCTCGCTCGAAAAGTTATTTTGTCTATCCATCGGGCAGTAATTTCTCTGGATGAATCACAGTTCAGTTAAGTAGTTAAGACGTGAAAGCGTTACAAACAGATTCACTGTCGCATTTATAATAATAGTTACGATATCTATACTAACTTGAAAGAATTTAAAGATTTTTGCCTTATTGATTTCCCACCATTTTTTGTATTTGTATCTACATATAAAAACAAACCATTACGAGAATTACGTTGCAACAGTGATAAATAACAGAAGTTGCATTGTAGCAGTATATCGACATATCATTTAATAAAACACATCACAACACTTATGATCATCAACAATTTTGCTCATACGGGTAAATTGAGAAAAAAATTGTTAGATTCCATCTAACTTAACCTAACCAGCATTATGATTC
This sequence comes from Callimorpha dominula, assembly GCA_949752705.1. Lineage (NCBI taxonomy): Eukaryota > Metazoa > Arthropoda > Insecta > Lepidoptera > Erebidae > Callimorpha > Callimorpha dominula. The sequence continues at coordinate 3,418,976 of OX457007.1, read as the reverse complement.
CAAGAGAGAGCAGCGTAAAAAAAAGTCCAACCGCCGACCATTTGTAATAAGATGCAGTTTAGAAACAATTATAGAAATATATCAGTATTCGTTCTTGAACTATTAATCTTTTCAGTGAATTTAACGAATGCGTTTAGTATGAAATCGGTGTATGATGTTACAGGTGGAGCTGATTGTTCAGAAAATGCCGGTGACGTCAACTTTCGTTGGTGCATGTGCCCGCGCCACCTCCCCCCCCGCCTCCTCCTCGTCGTCCTGCTGCAGCGAGCCCGACACCGACACCAACTGGGACTCGGGTGAGGCCCTGCGTCACGTGCGCCACGCCTGGCGCGCGCTCAGATCCGCTCGCTCTACTCAACTACCGCTCGACACTCAGTGATCACTAGTTCCGCCTATAACCGGTCCTAAATCTGGCCGAGTAACATCCTTCGTGTAAAACTTAACGTTCGTTTTAACATTTTTAACGTCCCCTCGTAACTTTTTTTTATATTATTCTTGTGGGTCACTCAAAAAAAGTGTTATTTTAAAACAAAAATGAGGATGTTTCTAATTGAAACAGAAAGTCACTTATGTCTCCAATCTACCGTGACGTTTATTCGATATTAAAATCACACCACATTTTTAGTAGCATATCAAATTTAAATGCTACACGTAATAATGGACTAATTTTAGAAGTGATTGGTGAATAGACCACAAACTGTTGAATACTTCGCTAGTGACAGCGAATTTATAGATATCATCGAGTCGCATTATGCGTTGGTTTGGTTTTAGTAAAAATTGATTTCTTAAATTTTCTATGACCAAAAAAGACGATGTTCTACACACTACACATCATCTGTAATTTGTATGCAGTTGAGTGCTGACAACTACAGCCAGCTGGTGTGTTTTTTAAATGCAGGTCATACTCAAACCCTTATAATTCCAACTAATAATAGCCTCAAATGAAAAAAAAATGCCTTAACACAGGAGAGGCCGTTTAATCTAAACACATTTTAATTGTTTTGTTCTTTGCTGCAACTCTGCTTTTTATTGTTGTATTTATGATAACAATGAAAAAGTAGTAAAATTTGCATATTTTTAATTACTATAGCAACACTTCTCTATCTTGCACTGTGTTGCAACAGTATTTTACAGAATGTCCTATGTAAACTACCAATTTGTCGTAGTAGTCAAAGTTCCCAGTGTACTAACGACCTATTTAATTTTTCAGTTTTTACTAATCGTTCCAAACCACATACAACTCATCTGTTTTTTGTTAGTGATAAATGGTTTAATAGTTTATAAAATTAACAATATATAATATAACTGTCTGTAGGGAGGCGAGTAGTCCTACCGACGCCTTGATCTCTTTTACCGATAACGAATTTCTTTGTGTCGCTTACATGCCAATCATTGTGTTGGTTTTTAATAAAATATATGGAGTTTTTCTATTATAAATCGTCTTTCGTACATTCTGGCTACTTTTTTTTTAGCGATACAGAGATGTAATCGACTTTTTGATTTATTTGATTTTAGTTTTATATATATCGCTCGTTTGCGACAATAGCGACATAACTAAAAATTATTGATTTTAGAGAATGGCAATGTTTTGTGATTTCTGCTAGAGAATTTTGTTCTAAATATATAATGAACTTGTCGCTTTCTAACAAACGTTAGCACGAAATCGGCGTTGCGTCTTTGTTCACCATAATATATCAGAGATTTATGATTGATTGGCATACTTAGTTCAATTCAACTGAATTTTGAATTATGTCGATATTCTCGCAAACAAGCGATATTTTATTTGCGGCATATTTTTCTTAATGTGACGCTTATGTTAAAGGGTAGATATCGGATCGAAGTCGACCCCAAATATAAGTGGGGATGAGGCCGGAAGAAGAAGGTAGATTTCGGATAGAAATATATGTTACTGCTACGTTTACATATTTTAGTTACGTAGTTTTCGTATTTCGCATATTTTGTACAATAGACTTAAAACATTTATTTTTATTAAAAACCACTCGGTATTGGTTGTAAGCACACATATAATATTAAGTAGTTTTAAATTAATTAATGACTATCTTCTTCAAGTATAGTCATTTTTAGATCTTGCGAGGGGCTCTTTATATGTTTTGTATGTTCCTCATATGTAGAACTTGGTGCTTCTAGTAAATTTTTTAAGAAATTATTTGAGTAAGGGTTCGTACACTAATTTAGTTAATGCCTTTGGTCCGTGATTGCTTATTCGTACATAATATGGACACAAAAGCGTGTCGGCGAGCCCTCCATACGGCCTGACTGCCTGGGGTCGGTTACGCCACTGCACCTATTTCTACAATTCTATTAAAAAGCGTCTATATGGCTAGTAATCTTACATCTAGAGGTTTATGGTTATAAACCTCTAGATGTAAGATTACACTGGTTCCTATTTGTTACTTCTGAGCTCCCAAACTAAATCGCAAGCAAACTCGAGATCATATTTTTTAATTACAAAACTTTTGATAAGTAACCATTTGATTACATCAACAGAGTCCATGATTGGGTACTTTATGGTGATTGTATTATATTGCATATTTTGACTATTAGCAATTTTTAAAACATAAACTCGATAAAATAGTTCCTATTTTAACCACAGTTCGAACATGTAAAATTTAAGGGGAAAATTTACATTCATTGGAATGATAATGATTTGGTTCTGAATTAGAAGCTGTCAGGAGTAAGGGGCATTGCTCATACAAATGCACCAATATGTTGTAGAACTAGTTACGTCTAGATCCCGCACTCACATTCTGAATTTGACTAATATGCTTTCAATTATATCAAAACAACAAATTACAAAGCATGGACGGTTAGTGCAGTCGGTTTAGAGGTAAATAAATTAATTTTTTAATGGAAATGGCCAAAAAAAAAAACCTATCACAATCTGAAACGTTTTCCCATCTCATCTAAACATTAAATTTAAGAGCCAATTTGATGGGCCTTTTTAAATTTTGATACAAAATGTTATTGTAATAAATAATATACTCATTATTTAGAAGAGAATAAAGCAACATATGACAACATATTATGTACAGGCTTATTTGTCAATATATTTCACCACTAGCAAACCTCCATTTCCCTCTGGTGTGCGTGTATCGTTTTGTTTTTAAATTGTAGCATGATTTGCAACATTTTTCAAGATTAGGGATATCATTTTTTATTTGTATAGCTATTTCAAATGGTTTACAAGCACGAAGTGAATCCAATGAGAATACCATTCTTATCATATCTGAAACAAAAACACAAAAATCAACATTATCTAACAGTGTTCTTTGACAGTAATAGATCACTTCCTTTGTGGTCTATTTGATGTATCAGTATGAATGACATGTTCCTGAATTAAGATGAATTCCAGTTAGTTATCGTCTGTAATACGTATTGCTAATGTCTTGAACCAGTGATGGCTATCATGCAATCTTTATTGATGCCGACAGATTCTTAAATCGCCTGACAACTTTATCAGTCACAAGTCCCACTGTTTGTTTCAGTCCCATCTCATTGTTCTCTCGATTTTGCATTTGTCTGGTTGCCATAGTACAGGGCTCTGCCTAGCTTGGGATCAGACGACCGTGCGTGAGGTGTGTCAAGTTATTATTATACTTTGATTACATCACATTACACATCTTATTTCAAACATATCTTCATTAGTTGTGTCCCTCGACTTCGTGCGCGTGGAAATTCACATCTATCACAAGGGAACCATACATTTTTCCGGGATATTAAGCCTATGTGCTATTCCAGACTATAATCTATTTTTGTGCCAAATTTCATCCAGATCCATTCTGGCGTGATTGAGTAACAAACATCCATTTAAACTTTAGTTATAATAGTAGTATGATTTACGCAGATTGCATGTTTTGTACTACACTAGTCCACACGTCCTAAATGTATTCTATCACAGTTCCACTCCACCGTGATCGCACGTCAAAAATCGTAAGCGGGCTTTGTTTGAGGGGTTCTATAAATCCTTGTTGAATCCAAACAATTTTATTTAAATTCTTGCATAATTATATTTACTAAAAAACTTCTTTTATTGGGAAGTTATTTACATCAAATTTGCGGTGTTGTGCACTAACTTTTTAGTGTTTAGATCTCTGTAGGTTATTAGTTTGTTTTCTTTTATGCGATCTCGATTGTGTACGATGTCGAACAGTAAAGTAATTATTCCCCTTCCAAATGGATTGTAATATTTACGGTTTTTATGTATTCTAAGCTAATTTTGTTCTAAATAATGAATATATTTCTACAAATTGACAATGTTAGTTGTAAATGCATTGAATAAAGGCCAGGACGTCATTGGACGTCATATACCACATTATTTATGCAGCACATATTATTTTTTATTTCACTAATATTCACAATAAATTCGATGATATTTAGTCGATAAATTAGTTCCGATATTAAAATATATCTATCTACATTTTTAAATAGTTTTCTACTACAAGGTTCTTTATCTAAAATGGATAATAGAATTTTAGTGGCAAATGTAATTTGGTATCAAATATAACAATTATAAGATGATCTCTCTTATAATAAAGATCTTATTAAATCAGTGCAAGAGACAAAAATATCGGTAGAAAAATAAAATAAATAGTGACTACACCAATAAACTAACTTGAAATAAAACCAACTTTACGGATTATTACCGAATCTAAATTTAACGAAATAATTCCAGTGTTTGTATTTTCATTAATTTTTATTCACATCAGGGTGTCTCCTATGCATGTTGATTTAATTTAATGCATTTACAAGAAATGGGCGTTTTACCTCTCGACTAGAGAACGGACGTCAATGCACGTATGTTTTGCAATTTATATTTGAACTATTTCTGATTTAAATACTTATTAAATTTATCCTTATGATTGTCAATTAATTCTAAATTGTAGCTCGCCTATGAATTGCATGCGGGCATCGATGCGAGCATCGAAGACGTAAAGTTGGTTAAATTTGAAAGTAGCAAAGTACAGAGTGTGTGTAGTAAGATATAATGTGAAGGTAATGTTTGTGGGGTGGTGGTGTGCAGGTGGGGCGTGTGAGCGCGTCGGCCGCTACCGCCCGCTGTCGCCCGACCACGCGCCCGTCACGTAACTATCTCACGGTACCCGCGATGACGCAGCTTGTGACATGTAACGCCACGTCATCACACGTTATACAGGCTGTACAGTGGGATGCTGCGCGGAACAAGCATCACACTGTACACAATTTATACCTTGACGTTTACTATTATATTGAATTCTTATATATTACGGTTAACGGGAAAATTGAAGTTGATTTTAATTAAATTTAACTAATAGCAATAAGTTGTTAATATTATAGTTTGTTTAAAATTTCAAATTTCATATAAAAATTTGTCATTTCAAGTAGTGTTTTTTTTAATTTGAATTTAGTTAGAGTAAGTCTCACTTTTTATTATCAGAGACACATGTTCTGTTTTAGAAATGATCAACTATCTTCTTCATGTAGTTCAAACATGTTCACCTATACATCATAAACTGCGTCATCGTTATTATTTTGCTCTATAGCACGTTTTGTAACTGACAATGTTCGGCTTGCCACAACTAAAAATTACGCTTCGACACAAATGTCCGTTTTTATGTTTACGTTCATCGCTTACCCCCTCCTCTCTACACCATCGAAAGAAACAACGAATATGAAGGAATGGCGAAATTATTATCTATTGTGCAATCACGACTGCTTTTGGTTTTTTCGTTTCATCGTGAAAGTTATTCATGTGCTTATTAATGACGTCTAAATAGCGTTAACTTCGTTATGGGCTAATATTTCGCTGTTATTTCATTTGCGCTGTTATATGATTCAGGTATTATTGTTCTGTTTTAACGTCATCGCATTTCACATGATATGACATCGGTTCAGGTTATTTCTATCTGCATACATACCTCATATATTTTTTGTGGATTTTATTTCTGTGATTGTCTGTTTTGTAGACGTTAAGACTTTTGAACACCAGTTTTTTTATAATAATGTAAAGAGTGCGTGTGATTGTGGGTTGACTATGGGGTCTATCAGGGGTTTGCTAGTTCAAAACCTCATCCAGAAACTATTATATTACACGCTGCTCCTAGCACCTAGTTGAGGGATTTAATATGAATACTAAAGATAAAAAATTATAGTGAAGTGATATTCTCCACTTCTTCATTTGTAAGCTCTTCAATTATACAATGGTGTTCAAATTTTTTTTAATGTTACTAATTTCCATGTGCATGCTGTTTAAAGTGTATATAATTTTGCTGTACAATATTTATAATTTCACGTAAAATAAGCTATTACACAGCATTATTATACCCTTTAACAAATTATCTGAACTTCCAATATTTTAATTTTTTATCAATCAAAGTGTGGATTGTGTTATGTGTAAATATCTTATTCTGAAAATGAATTCACAAATTTTCCTAATTGAAACCATTTAATGTGTGTACATTGAAACTAACTAAATATTGCCCTTCTTTTATTTTTGTATTTCGATTAAGAGTATCGTCTTTAGTGAGAGTGAGACAAGTATATTTTCCGGCAATATTTAGTTAGTTGCGTTGTATCATCTAACAACATTTCATTCGCTGTACATTACTCGCTTTGCACAGTTTGAACGCATCACACACGCCACCTACGGATTTTTATAAACGCCTGTTTTGTTTGGTTTCAATTTTTATTATTTAATAAATCCTAAGGCGTTTACAAAATATATTCATCTCATTTGTTTGAATTTTTGGGCTGTTATTTGTAAATAATGATATATATTTGGGACGTATTTCCAGTTATTTATATATTTACTAATGCTTAATAATTGATTTCAATGTATTGTAGCGGAATTTATGTTACTTTTAAATCTGGAAGATGATAAAATCAAATCCCTGTGTAGAGGGAAGACATTTTTTCTTCAAAGTTTTTTTAAATCAATGAAACATGTAACTGAAGCCTAAATATTCGAACAAATAGAAATCTGTTAGTGGCGAATGTAATCGTTCAAAAGCTTATATGGGTTTCTTACATTTTCAGGTGAATCCACATACTTGTGAGGTTGGCACGTGGGATCGGTGACCTCTCCACACTTCTATAAATAAACCCCGCTTTCACTCCTTTCACAGACACGCCTTGACTCTTAACACGTGCCGAAAAGACTATAACCCAGAAAATAGTGATGTTTACTGAAAAAAGTAGTGCTATTATGTGTGTCTAAAATGTGTAGATATTTAACAAAACTAGTGGGACGTGCCATGGCCCCATACCGACGAACAATACGTGCGGTTTGGATATAAACAAACAAGATTTTGTGATAATAATAGTGTGCTGAGTGGACTAAAACGTCGACCATTGACGTCTTGGAGATTTTCTTTAATGTCACACGTTTACAAGCCGTCGAAGAATCGACTTTAAATTTTATGGTCACAAGGTATGTTTCTCGATGTAACTCTTTATGACTGATAAGTACATTTTCGGTATTGTTTTTAATAGTAAGCTTTGGCCATTGTCATAGATGTGTTTCACTAAATAGACATTTTGTACTTTTTAAATGTCGGAGACGAAGAAGTTTATAAGTATATTCTGCCGAATTTTTAACAGACTGAAAGTTGTTACTGGTGAATCAGATGGTTAGGAATACTTCAATGTTTCGTAGATCAGTTGAGAAGGGTTGTGCACTAGAGCTACACCGGCTGCAGAGGTTAAATAAACTCTTGTATTTAGTATTAAAGTTCAGGAACCCTAATATAGAAGTTAGCTCGGTAAAAAAATGTTTAGGTTTTTGAACAGCTTTTATAACTGCGCTGAAAATGATAGAATGTCGAATGGCATGCGGTTGTTTTTTGCTCTAACTGCATGTTATTTAAAGTTAAATCTTTAGATTTAGCAGTAGCACTACATTTAAACTACTTCTTCACCTGTATAATTACGGTATACAAACTAGGTTTATTGTTTGCATGCAGTTGACTACATTTTGTCTTTAAAGTACTCTCAACTGCTAAGAAGGGATCACCATAAAAAGTAAGGAGTTCCCATATGCACAAACAGATTAACACTGTCGACAACTTTTGATTTTGCATGTATGAAATAAATTGCTATGTTGACATATTTGATTCTAAAAAAGGAAAAACTCTACTATAAGTATTCCAGATCTGTTTTAAAAAAAAATTACTTTTCGGTTTAAATTTTTTTTTTTGGCTAATTGACGCAAAGTTTTGTTCAAATATATCTTGTGGGGTGCAGTCATCACTTCGTTTATAAATTGCCATTTTATTACTATCCAACGTGCTTTTGTCCAACGTTCTTTTGATAACTGATTAAAGTTGTTTTCTCTTATTTATCAATACTAAAAGCTATCGAGCTGTCCACGCCTTTATCAAATACTATTGAACAGAATAGTTAAACTACTGTTGTATGATTAATTAGCATTTATTAACTGCTAATTAAGCTATTGCTACTTAGCGTCTCACCACGCTGAACAACTGCTGTTACTGCTAACTAGCATTTATTAACTACTAATTAAACGCTATTGCTATTTAGCATCGCTGAGCAACTGCTGTTACTGCTAATTAACGTTATAACACTGCAACTTTATAGGAATTCAGCCCGTGTAGCTCTAGTGCTATTATTTTATGTGACATCAATGTACTACACTTTAATAATTTAAAAGAAATATTGTCTGTTGAACTCATGTATTTAGAATTCATTGTAACTATAAACGTAAAATGGTCGCATTTATTTTGCTTTATAAAGGCATCATTGGACGACCACTGAATCAGTGGATATATAAGTGATTACTGCCGACTTGTTAATAAAATAACCGTGAACATTTTACTAATTAGGCGTACCTAGTCAATGTCTATAAAATGACTTGAAAATGTATAAACATTAAGGACCCAATTTCTAGGTGCTCTTATACTTTTATAATTTCATGAAAAAAATCATCTTGGTTGACCGGCTTAAACGTAGGTGACCAAAATTTGGAGGATACCTAAGCTGTTTTTCTTTTATTATTTACATAGAAACCCAGCTGTACACTTATTTATAGTTATTTTTTTATTAATAATGAATTACATGCCGATAGTGCGAGGCAGAATTTCCCACCATTTCGACTAAGTCCACTGACGGACAGGTGTTTATAATGTTTTTTTGTATACTTTCGAAAGATCTCACTAACTGCCGTCATAAATATAAAAAAAAAATAAGCATAATGTCTACTGTGGGTTTTTTCTATCTTAACCTAACCTTTTGTTTAAAATATTTTAGTTCTCACTGGTTCAGCATTGAAAGAAGTCTTGCGAAGCTAAATTTATGAATTATGAAATGATGATGATGATGAATTTATTCGTCTTTCAACAACTATAATAAAGTTCGCATTCTTGCAGTAAGCTCATGTGCTAGTAATAGGCTGTTACTATTCAATATATAAGTGCCGAAGCATATAACAAGATACTCACAAACTTCCCCTTTATATTTATTAACCCACACGAGTTTTTCCCTGAAGAAGTATCTTAAAAGCACTATGAAGTCACACCTTCTAAACCAATAATATTTCTCGCCACAGTAATTATATGTTTCATAATAATATCCCTCAAAATAAACGTACGCACATTTTTGTAGCAACGATTCCACAGTAGATATTTTTTTAGTAAAAATCTTCCAATAAGTCAAATTTGATACATTTTGCATATGAAGGCCTAGTTATTAAAATATTTGACCTTTGTCTAGTTAAAAGTGCGTTTTAACATTTTACGTTAAATTTAACATTTTCTACAGTACCTGCATCGAATATTATCAAAACTGACGAATAAAAAAATTATACTTAATTTAAATTGTTGCAGTTGGTATGCTAGGGTTTGTCGAGCATTATTTTAAAAGTACAAAAATGGCTGCAACTGCTAGGGCCTTAAAAATAATCCTTTAAAGTCACAGAGAGAGACAGCAGAGTTTTTATTGCGTTCCTTTATTGTGATATTGCCCTTTTTAATGCCTGTAGAAATCCTTAATACTATTACAGAAAATATTATAATACTTACAAAAACATATTTCAATAGTAAATACCTATTTTAAACACTACCTTCTTGTGGTTACTTTAACACTGCTGTGTAACAATCTTGTGTAGACGTAATTTGTTGAAATTTGTGTATGAAAGGCAACACATGAAAATTAAATTTCAAGCCTGCAAGCATTAAAAGGGTTGAAATCCTTTAATAATCGAACTACTAAATTGCTGTTGTGCAATGTATTTTTTGGTTTGAATTGGCAAATTAGGAATTAAAAGGTGTTTGATACTGAAAAACAAATAGTTTGAACATTAAATGAAGTGTTTAACTTTCCATCATCATGACATGAAGTGATACAGAGTTTAATTGGTGAAGTAAGATTTAAATAGGTCTATAAATCTAAAAAAAAAAAAATTGGAAAAAAAAAGTTCGCAAATCGCTTCAGAAAAATAGACCTGGGGTTTTACATGTTACAAGATCTAGTTACCTTATGTCAATCCAGTACGTAATAGTTTTAACAATTAATGCGAAGTAAGGGCTGACATTACTGACACATTTAAAAATTGCTGACACATTTAAAAATTGCTGACACATTTAAAATCCGTTGGGTAAAGTTATCATGTTCAATAAATATGTACATGACGTGTTTGTCTTGATTTATAACTAAAATGGTCGTCATTAACATTGATAAACACATAAAAACTGAAATCTTTAGATGTCACAATAGACCATTCTTTAATCCTGACATAAGTAGTGCGGTAAACACAGTTTATCAATAATGTTGTAGATGTGTTTACACACAAAGTACCTATTCCTCGAGATCAGGAAAAGTTCCTACTTTCCGTAATTTAGTATCTATTACAAAATGTGACCCCTAATTATAAATTGCCGACTTAAGTTCATCATACTCAAGAATGAATTATCCTATAGTACTTTAGTAATACTTTTAACCGTAAACAATAAATAATAATATGTTTCGGGGCTGAAATGACGATATTCCTTTCTCGATTGATTAGTTTAATTGTTTTACACAGGAGTATTCTATACTTTTGTAAATTGAAAAAGTGTGTGGAAAGTTAAACCTTCATTTAAAATACAGGTGACTCTGTACCATAATGTTCGATATAAAGCCTTTTTTATTTAATTGTAAATATTATTGTTACGATTCATTAGTGTTTAATCGAGATCTGTTTTTAAAGTAGGTTGCGTTACAACCTAGCGCCTTATGTTTTATTAATTGACAATAGCATGAACATTGTCTATGGCTGGTCCATTAACAATGGAGGGAAATTAAAATGTCTAAATATGTGCTTAAGTCATTCTGTTATAAATTCGCGGGTTATTAAACTTTATTCAAATAATTAAACGAATTAAAAAAATCCAATATATGGTGTAAGTTAAGCAGTGTGATGGTATTAAATACGGAAAAAAAAAGTTTCTTAACGGCCGAGTGTCTAGACGTTTTTAGAGTTTTCTGTTGTAATGTAAGACAATCTCGCGGGATGAAAAAATGAAATACAACATTTCATCGAAATCGAAATTAAAGTCGTTTCCGAGCCACTCTATATACTATGATATTCAAGAATTGCTTCGTTCGTTCGCTATACCTAGGCGTTATTGCTTTATGGCAGTAGACATTATAAATTTATAAACAATCCTGGTTTTAGATGATTAAATATGAGGTGACTACCTTAGACAAGTCTGTTTTAAATAAGTTTGTATCAGTAGTTGTTGTCGCAATCCCGAGCGAATAACTTTAAATACCTAATATAATTTTTATTTTGTGAGACAACATCATAAATTCCAAGATTGTGTTCTAGTTTTTCTGTTTTTTTTTTTGTTTTAATCAATTGAAGAAATATCTTTGGAGCAGTGTATTAAAACAATTTAATTAATAACAAAATGGCGTCACATAAAGTTGATCCGAACTTGTTTCAGAAGGATCATTCGACTTAGAATTCGCGTATTAAAAATACAAGCATGGTAAGTAGTATAACTAGTGTCTCTGTCACAAAATAATATCATAAAAACTAAACATTTCAGTCTAGCTTTTATTATATCTATTATTGTTAGCAATTTATCGTAATATCAAATATTCAAGTTGAACTTGACAACATAATTATATATTATTACACAGTAGAGCTTTTTGTAGGCGCAGGTAGAATTTAGTTTTTTTTTTGCATTGTCGAGATAACGTTACCTAACTACAATTGGAATGAAACTAGAAGTTACACTAGATAGTACTTTTTCCAATTCGAAACAAATCGTAATTAACGTCTAGGTAAATAAAAACTTCCGTTTATCTATCAGTACTCACAAATGAATGTTGCCAGAGAATTGAGCGTAGACTAATGCAACCGATGCGAGTGCCGCCGGCGGGTAACGCCACGTAGGGATTGCGACAGGCGCTAGGCGTGGTCTAGCTTAGTTTCAAATTGAATTTTATAACAGAATGACAATACGATTTCTCGTTTATGTTTCTATGACGTTTAGGAGAGTCCAAGGCATTATTGTGATATAGGGCTTGTAAGTAGATGATGGATCAAACCTTTTGTAAAGTAAGAATCGATGGTACTACGATCTATTGATTTGTTGTTATCAGATTATATTATGAGAAGGTTATTGACAAGGTAAGGTTTTGAGGCCGTGCTAAGTTTGTTGTGGAGGGTTTATCGTGAATGCCAGTAGTGTTCAGATACGGAGGTAAGAAGCGTAGGACCCAAATTTCGGTATATAAAAAAATTGCTGTAACTTGAGTGCACATTTACAATGGTAATTTGATGCGTGGTACAACACGTGTACCTATTGGCCTATGAGGGTTTTAGAGGTGTGAATCGGTGAGGTATTTCGGACGAGCGTTGGAGTTGAACGTAGTAAGTAAGCAATGGTTACTGTAGTTAGGGTTAGATCGTGTCTAGATAGGTTTATATAACGTCATAGAAACGAACAGTGCTGCGATAGGTTCGAGAAAAAATGACAAAATTACTGATTTTTTTAGGCATTACAATTTTAATTTCTTAAAACGGCTAAGACGGAGTCACATGAAGCTTCCAGTTAAAAAGTTTTATTATAAGTGTCATGAATTTGTTTTTTTTTCATTAATTAGTTTGTAATTTTTTAAATGTATCGCTTCAAATTTCTAGTTATCTGTTAAGTATATGTATTAGGCTCAGTAATTTTTCTTAAATTCTGACAATTTCTATGCGTCATTTTAACTTCCGATTTGTAAATAAGGATGGTGAAATTCTAAATTACTTTTTTTTTTGCTAAATGTTTATATAAGCAGCGAATTACAATCTATTTGGCGTCCGGAGGTTAATATACGCGTATATATCATCAAGTACAAATTTAGGAGTCGTTAGTTTGATCCGTTTTAGCAGACGGAGTGGACTAAGTCATTAACTTATTCTCCAAAAAAATATTTTTAATTAAAATATTTTGAGTAAATAGCCACCTGTAGTATTAATATAACCCCCCATTCCAGGAAAGTGGTAGACGTTTGATTTGTTTTTATTGTATTCGCACGAAAATTCGTTATCGGTTATCCGCTCGACCTCCCCCCACTCCCTTCATCAAAGGTTTAGCTTTAAAGATTGTTGTTTGCCTTATAAAAAAATGTGATCTTATGAGGATTATACTAAAGGATATCGCTGTACGTTGCGGGCGAAGATACTGCGTTTGCATCGAATATTTGAGACTTTTACAGTTTATTAACTTTCTAAAATTCAATATCACTAAGGAAACTAAACGAATCGCACGAAATCAGATATTAGTGGTAGATCTATTTTTATACTCTAGATCTAGAATTTAGGCTTTTTATACTCTAGATCTAGAATAAAAAGTAATCTTTCATTTTAAAGGTTAGGCTCCATTCACACTGAATAGTAACGCTGTTGTATTTTGTACAAAAATGTAATCAGTGTAAATGATGTCTAATGAAAACACTACAAACGCTCCTACGCCCGCAACAAGTATGAAAGAATAATGCCTTGTTTGTATAATGAATATGGTAACATATAAAAAAATAATGAATTATCTAATATAATAAGACTTTGACAATGTTCGAAAAAGCTCAGTTAAGGTGACTGTCAATTGGATACAGAGGCGAAAAGGGCTTTATTGGTTAAAAATATCTATCATTCACGCTGCGACTGACGTGAAACTCACCAATTGTAATAAGAAAACTGTCAATAACCAAACTGTTTTACTATATATGTTAAGTAATAATACTGTCACAATAGTAATGTACTACTACTGTACCTGTGTTGTTAAGTACTTCAACGTTTGTCGCAATGTGAATGTCGTTTTATTAAGAAAGCTAGTTAGCAAGCAACTTGCTCTACGAATGAAGTGGAAACGACTATGTTACGGATAAATGTCTAGTATTCTAATGTAATTTAATCTATCTATGTTCGAGAACTAAGACAAATGGATGGTACGATTTGTCGCGATTGTGATTATTCGTAGCGTGTATAGAGGGCTTTAAGTTATCGATTCTTAAGGTACATTCCTGTTTTAACAGCCTGTTACTTGTCTTGAAAAACAGATATTTGTATGGAATAGATCCGACCGCTATGATTGGACGTGTACCTTTATTTCAAATACTTAGGTACTAGTAAAGCCCTCTTCGCAAAGAAACTAAAAGGAATATAATTTTTTATAAATCTTAAGAAGTTCTTAGTTTCACAGTAAAGTAAATACACTGTAAATTATTTCTTATCTTAGTAAAAAGATCTCATCACCTTATTTTTTTTTGTTTTGTCTTTTTATAATTATTTTGAAGAAGCAGATTAGTTGATTTAAAGACAATCAATGTAAAATAAAACTTATGGATGTATATAGTTGTTTTGTTTCATTTAAGTGCTCATTACCATAGAGCCCGACTACCTGAAGGTCTATCTTGGGATGGATTAAACCTTAGTCATGTTATCTCCAGCAGAAAACTGTTGGGATAATTGATTTACATTATCTTACTTTTCCCATGGCTGGCTTACTTAGATGTGGTACAAAAAACAATATCCCTACTTGTGCATCTACCGCATGTACTATGGCTAAAAGCTTTGAGCTGTTATTAAGCTCACATCTGAACGCCCCGAGGACCCATCGTTTTACTCCGGTTCCGGTCCGGTCGACGGTACCTACCTCCCAATTAATTACAGAGTTTTTATAGTGATATGGATCGGTAGTTCTTATGGATGCCAATTTGCTGTGGCGGTTCGGCTTAGGGATACTTTTGTTACCCTAATTCCCAAGAAACGATTAGTTTTGCACACGGACGGTAAAATTTTTGTAAAAAATTCATCGAAATTATACCGTCCGTAAGCAAAACGAATCGTTTCTTGATTATAGGAACCGGGCATATGTGAGCTGGCATTTTGAATTTTGGCACGACAATATATTAAAGTTAAAAGACAACGACTTTTGTAAAATGTTTATTATGTCAATACACGAAATACCAATTGTAATTATAATCTATGTACATCAACATTAATTAAAACACCCTGATACAAATACAGCTAATCTTTATTAAAATATCAGTTATCACAACATAACTCTTACGATTGTTAAAAACAGTTAAAGTACCTATGTATTTTGTCAAATGAACAAAATTATTTGGTTCTATGATTTATAATCGTATGGGTTTTCACAACTATTTGAATTCTAAACTTTTAACAAGAATGAAAAACAAAAAAACATAGTCAATTGTTATTTAAACTACATAGAAATATGGTCCGCTTTGAGTCATGTTTCAAAGCGGGCTATGTTTTTATAATGGTTAAAATACGTTGTTCCTATTCACTTATTGTTGTACCAGGGTTCCCGATGTACAAAATCAAATAATACAATAATGCAATATATAATCAGTGTTGCCAAGCTACTACCCTGCTTCCTTGGATTCCTCAATAAGCTAGAAAGCTCGATGTAACGATAACTTGGAGACGAACGATACGACAACGATGTATCTAAAACGTTGCGATGACGATGTCTTTTGTAAAAACCGTTTTGTCATAGACAATTAGTCAAGCGTGAGTTGTCCATAAAAATTAAAATAACTGGCATTCTTCATATTCAGATTCGGATATCCAATTCACGTCCAAATAAAAAGAATCCGTCTCTGTACCTACCTACTACAGCGTTGTATCCAATTATACAATTGGATAAAAAAAGGCAAACAGTAACTCATCCTGATCTCTATCCGGACGAATAAGAAACGCTTTGTTGATTGGTCTAACTTATTTCTTTGCGATTAACAAAAAGAGGACTGTATATTATTAGTTCTTCGTCAAATAAAAGAATCTTACGTGTACAGGTTCGAGTTCGGCTCAGTGCAAATTAATATTGGTCAGGACAAATATGTCTGTTTGCTTTGCTCTGGGTGTTTCATGTACTTATGTATCTAAGATTGTTTACCTATCTGTGTTCTAGTCTTATAGTGCAAGCTCTGCTTAGTTCGGGTCTAGCCGTCTAGACTGTGATGTATGTCCCACATTACTATATCTTCGAAATCGTTTTTTTACTGGAGCTAATTAAATTATTATTAAAAATGAAAATATTGTGTAAGATTATTACAACAGAGATATTTTTACCACAATACAATATATATATACAAATTGTATTATCATCTGAGACTCCAGTGAGTATTTTTAGGAAATTATACAAAATATGTGTAGGTTGACTCTAAATAAAATTGGGACAAGGGGAGGCACATTCACAGATGATGATGTGTGAGTTGATTTGATATACAAATTTGTTGTCAGTTTTTAACATTTAATTTTTTTATACCTAAAAGGTATAAAAACTCAAAACATCTAATATTTATATATCCATTCGACTCAAAATAATTCAGAGTAGTCGAGATGGTGTTTAAAATCAGTTTTCTAATCAAGAATAATCAACCCTAATTATTATTGTATTTTTAAAGTTGCATTTACATGAATTGCTGATTTGATTACAACAATGTACCTAATTCAAAATGATGAATAGATAAGAGTAGACGACCTGTAGAAGGTAGCTGGGATAGATGGAGGAGGAAGGTGGAGGAGCGGGTGCTCTGCGCACATTGGGAGAAAGTCCAGCAATTAATGATATTTTTTTTTTTCAAATAAGTCGTTTTAGACATATCGATTTCTTATTTAAAGTTAAATGGATTACAATATGGCTGTTCGATTGATATATTGATAATTATATATCTGTACATTTTCTGAAAAATCCGACTAATTTACCGGGTCTTTTCAGAAAGAAAGTTTTCAAAACATTTTCCCGCGAATCAATTACCGAGTTGAATATAAAAAAAATGTGTCTCGGGACGCCCGACAGAAATGATAACCTAAACGCCAGACTGACTGGCGCCGTAACGCGTTACGTAACGAAGCAGTTTACCCTCCCATAAGAAGTTATCACTTCAAAAATAAATATATAATAAAAATAATGTATACCATGTTTAATGCAAATAAATATATTATTATTATTTTTGTTATTTTGTTTATCTCTTTTGATAAAAGGGGAAATGATAGTCTAATTACACGGGCCATAGCCAAGTACAATTAGGATTTAAGTGATGGTGTATGTAGAAGAAATTGATGATGTGGTAAGGAATTTGCGAGTAAGTCGGCAGGTATTTAGTAAAACTGCTTTCTGAATTATGTGAAGTGTGTGTTGCGGTATTTCCAAGGTGTCCAGGCTGCGTTGAAGACTTTTGGGTATGATCCCGATTGAAGAAATAACTATTGGAACTGTATGAATGGTTTCTGCCTGTTGGACGTTATGGGAGTTTGGTACTGCTACATTATTATTATTATATATTTTTTCATAGTTTTTAGTCAAATCAGCAAAATTTGTAAATGCCTTGTGATAATAGTTCTAAAAGAGTAATTGATTTACAATACTCTAACAGGCTACTCTAGTACCTAACACTAAATTCTTGCGTTAGGATCCTTTTTTCGGAGTTCATATACAAGCATGCATCAAGAATGCTTAATCAGCGTACTTAAGTCACTTGGTTTAAAAGTCAAACCCACTACAAGTGCCGTGGATGCCAGTTTTATCTTGCAGTGGGTTACCACTAGTCGTAACTAGATCCATGCAGTTTTAGCAGCTGCCTAGGGCCGCACAGATAGTGGCCCTAGATGTCTCATTCGTTTCTAAATAGCACCCCGTCCTCTTCCTCTCCCTCTGAAACCGCCTCGGCCTCTCGACCGCTGTCCCTTACTAGTGTTAGGAGGGCTCTTAGGCCTCAACGCTTCGATCCTTTCTGTGCAGCCGGTACTCTCTCGACCCTCGGAGAAATATGAGGCGTAGAGTTCAGCATTAAAGTTGGAGTTTGTCAGTTCGTGGCCAATAGTCACCCAGCCAGGGCGTATCGTGGAATCGCGGCCAAATAGGTGCACTCTGGAATAAAAAAATTAAGTAATTTCGTCCAACAAACATAATTATATCGGATGTTACACCCTGGGTGTATCTGACAATGAAACTCTTAAATCACTAAATGACTAGAATACAGTTAAAAAAAAAAAATTGAAAAAAATTACCTTTAAAAGTTCTGACCGTTTCAATTTCTGGTATTATTACTTCTGTTTCTCATAAAAGCAGGTTGAATGTGTAAAGTTAAAGATTTTAAGTTCTGTTGCAATAAGCATCGGGTTAAAGTAACTTATCTACAGAAAACCACAGTCAAATAGCATATTGTTGTGTTTTACTTATCACCAGAGCTTGGAAGCGGTATAAGATTAGCACAGCACAAGTCACAATTCTAATATGATAAGTGAAAAAGAGAAGCCGATGGAATTAGTGTTATTACTACCACAAGGATTATTCATCATTTTAATGTTCTTACCGTCTTCGCCCCAAACAAAAGTGCTCCATAAT
Source organism: Callimorpha dominula (assembly GCA_949752705.1). NCBI lineage: Eukaryota > Metazoa > Arthropoda > Insecta > Lepidoptera > Erebidae > Callimorpha > Callimorpha dominula. The sequence goes on along the minus strand of OX457007.1, from coordinate 3,400,113 downwards.
ATGAAATATCTCAATTGGCTTCTCAGTACTGCCAAACTCCGGGTCTTCAGATATGATCAAATCTATATCCACATTAGCATGAATAAAATCACCATCCACCGATCTCCGGACTGTCCCTTTGATGCCCATGAGGCAATGTTCCTTAGTCCGTTGAAAGACAGCATTATGCTCCAGGTTCTTAGAATGGCCAGGGTTCTTAATGTTGGTTTTTATCCAGCATATGTCTTCACAGCGGCGGAAACCCCACTTTTTGAGGCATTCTCTGCCCATGTCCAAACCTGTAAATAGTCAGTAAATTGGGTTAAATTATTTTGTTTTCCCTTTCGTAAGTTATGCACATATTCGCTATATTCGAATCCACTGATCTTTCAAGTAAAAGAATCCTTCACAAAAAGCCAAAGGATTTTTATTAGTGAAAGTTTCAAAAATCATTAAGTAATGTAGGTATACCTTCGGAAGAGCCACACCACAGGAATATGAAGGAGCGTGCTTGTGCGAGCTGCTGCAGGTCGAGAGCCAGCACGTCCTGCCAGCGCCAGCCCGAGCCCAGGGGCGGCTCCACCAGCAACACGTCGAACTTATTGCCCATTTGTTTCAGGTCGAAGGTCTGGAATTATTTATGATCTTGAGCATTTACAAACTGAATAGGTTATTATTTATCTTTGTTGTGTCGTCGTTACAACGAGCGCTTTTTGTTTTACTTTTTATGTTATAGGGCGATAACGAGCAGACGGATCAACTGTTGGCGTTAGTCACTCAACTAACGCCGCCCATGGACACCCGCAACTCAAGAGACAAGTGCTGGCCTTTGACGTGGGATAACGAACTTTTCTCTAAGATTTGAAGGTATCGGTCCGAAAATACCGCAAGCGACAATTTGTTCCACAGATTGGTTGTGCGAGACATAAAGATGATTTTTAACACTAACACAACATTCAGTTCACTAAGTTTCCAATCCAGGTTCCGCCCCGAAATAGCACTTTGTACTTTAAGCTTTTTAGTTTGACTTTAAGCGCTTTTTGGGATTCGAATTTTTAGGTTACCCAGTGTAAGAACAATGTCCAAGTAGACAATAGAAGTATAGTAGTGATTGGCTGAAATACAGCACTGTAATTACATTCAACATGATAGTGACTGACATGTATGCCTGTATAATAAATATATAATAGGTTAAAATATGTAAGAAAATACCTTCAAATCACATTTTAAGTACATTGGAGGTGTGGCAGTCTGAGCAATCAAATCGTCTTTCAACTTGATCAGCTCCCGCAGCTTTGGATATTCCTCAAAGCGGTCAGCAAGGCCAACATCTCGAATAAAGTTCTGCGGCCTTTGTCCTGTGTCAACGAAGTGCTGGCAGTAGTCATTATGTGGGTTTGATGATTGTGTGCCCTGTGGATATTTGTTGAGAACGTGGTAAAAGTAGATGACTGGTTAATTTAGTGCTATGCCACCTTGGAAACTCCTCCATTCTCCAGAATGTAGTAGTAGCATAGTGTTTTATTTTTTGTAGGTGGGTAAGTTCTGAATTCTATCATATAAAATACAGTAAATATATATAAAAATTCGAAATTAAAATTGCGCAATCTGTGACAGTTGCCCGAACTAATACATGGATAGTTTACGACGAATATCAAAGTAGGTACGTTTTTTTATTAGAATAATAAAAGAACTAAGCTTCAAGGATGGCGAAGGCGACACAAAAAAATACTCAGTTAAAGACTTCAGGAAGGACTTATTGAAGTGAAAACTTCTTTAGCGGCGGCGTTGTGCACTTTTTGGGATGGGTAAAAAATGTTTAAACTCGCGTTAGGACACGTGACCCTGATCGAAAATTCGTAAGACGGAGCAGAGTTTCTTATATTTAAAATAAAAAAATATAACATTCGAAATTCAAACATTTATGAGCCAGGAGCGTAGAACTTCCAGTGTACCTTAAGTATACATTTATATAATAATTATGTTAAAAAGGCTATCAGCCTTTTTAAAAGACCAATCTAATTTTGTTTCCACCAAATTTTTAATATTTGAGTTGTTTCAGTGTGATGAAAGAGGCTATTGTGTACTGTGTTTGACAGTACAAAAAAAATACGTTTCTAGTAGGGGAGCCCCTTTTAATTTATTTTTATTATTTGTTGTGATAGCGGCAACAGATGTACACATTCTGTGAACATTTCAGCTTTCTACCTATTACGGATCATGAGATACAACCTGGTGACAGACAGACAGATAGACAGTGGAATCTTAGTAGTAGAGTCCCGTTTTTACTCTTTGGATATGGAACCCTAAAAAACGTTTTAAGAGAAAAGAAAATGGTTCTTTATTTATGGCATATACTATCACTAAAGTTAGTAATAAATTAATATTGAATTTCAAAGAAACAATGACATTTCTACTAAATCCTAACTAATATTATAATGTAAGTTGCTTTGTTTTTGGTTGGTTACACTTAGATATAGGGTGGCTTTCATCTCCAATTAAAGTACTGTACCTGAAGGTTCAGGGACAATTTTTTTTTAATAATATTATAGGGGGCAAACAAGCAGACAGGACAGCAAATTTATATTGATGGGACCAATACATCTCAATTGAGCGAGCACTTAGTTTATAACAATATATTAATTCTCTAATTACTTAAGCTTTATGTATGTGTTACATATGTAACAGGTCAGGTTTTAGAAGAAATACAAAAGTGTCATGTAATTGTTTACTGAGGAGGTGAACCAGTGATCCCGTTTGTATGTTTGGCGCCAACTGAGAATTATTTAGGTATTTACATTAGTGTAAGAGTTTAGTTACGCTAATAAGTTTATTTTTTAATATTATTTTTCGCATTTCAGTTCCTTTCTTCATTCATTGGATAAGTTTTTTTTACAGATCTAAATGCATCAGTTTCTGGCCTGTTGGTCTAGTGGTTAGTGACCCTGACTGCTTAGCCCGAGATTGTAGGTTCGATTCCCACTTGAGTGATGAGCATGATCAATTGTTCGGTGTCTGGGTGTCATTTATCCATGATTTGTATGTATTTAGAAATCTATAACTATGTTTATCAGCAATCGGGTTACCATAGCACAGGCTCTGCCTAGTTTGGGATCAGACGGCCGTGTGTTAAAAGTGTGAAGTTATTATTATCTGAGATGATATTATTTGAGAAGATTAAGTTATCTTGAATTAAATGGTTTACTAAATGATGAGGAAGTTTTATTTAGATACAGCAAAAATATTCATTTGGCTAGCTATAACTTTCTCAGCACAATCATGACTACAGATAGAAAAATCCTTGTCCTATTTTTTTAATGGACTTAACAATAAGGCATTTAAATGTGCTAAAATGAAGAAAATCTTAACTAATCAACTTTTTTTTTTTTTAATATTACAAGGGGGCAAACGAGCAGATGGGTCACCTGATGGTAAGTGACTACAAACAGCACAAACCTCTAGAATATGATAAATCTACATAAAAGCTAGTAAGGGACTAAGTTGTTTTTTTTTGTGGGCCTCTGCAACAGATCTTTCTCAGACAATTAATTATAAAATACTTTTTGCAGGTGCAGGTGACAGTATAATAGAACCTGGAAATAACGTACCAAAATAGTTATAAACGAAAAAAAATACAAAAGCAAATCCTTACTTTTAAGAATGTCGAAGAATCTGTATATACCAATCCGTCCGGCTGGTCCTTAATTGATGGCTTTTCTGAACCTTCGGCAGTGATCTCTGAAACTGCCTGTTTCTTAGGCGGAACATCGGAAGTGGTACCTAATGCGTGCCTCAACTCGCTAACACTGGATACACCAAGCTAAAACATGAAAATATTGCAATAATTCCTGACATGACATTTTGAGGTTATACACTCAGATATTATTATATTACATAGTCAAACATACGGTCTGTGCCAACAATTTCTTCCTTTTTTGAGACCTCGCGCGCAATTCCTTTAGTTTTTCACTCATTGTTTAATTAATTCAATCGGTTCTAATTTGTTATCTAAAGAGGTGTACATACGATAAATAATCACTCAATGACGACTTATACTTCGTTTAGAAATCAGTTATGGTAGAAAGGTTTTCTGATAAAAAAGAAGAGTTTTTAAATTTTGATAAATAATATTACAAGATCTATCCAGTATTTTTTATTTACATATTCAAGCTATTTTTAAAACAATAACTTTAATTTAGTATTAAAATTGTTTAACATATTTTCTTTTTCTTATAAACGTCTATTTCGTAATTATCGTCAACATCTTCGGTAGTATAGTGGTAAGTATCCCCGCCTGTCACGCGGGAGACCGGGGTTCGATTCCCCGCCGGAGAGAGTACTTTTTGTCATACTTTATTTTCGTTTCATGAATTTTTAAAACTACTTACTACTATTATATTCTGAATTTTACAAAACTTGATCTCGTTAAGTTAAAACACATTTTCATGTTGAGTTTGGTCATGGAATTCATAAAGCGTCTCCGACACTAAATGGGAATACCTACCTAACCTACCCTTTGTACATTTTCAATGCTACACTTATTATCATTCTATCATATAAAATACAGTAAATATATATAAAAATTCGAAATTAAAATTGCGCCATCTGTGAGAGTTGCCCGAACTAATACATGGATAGTTTACGACGAATATCAAAGTAGGTACGTTTTTTTATTAGAATAATAAAAGAACTAAGCTTCAAGGATGAAGGCGACACAAAAAAATACTCGGTTAAAGACTTCGGGAAGGACTTATTGAAGTGAAAACTTCTTTAGCGGCGGCGTTGTGCACTTTTTGGGATGGGTAAAAAATGTTAAACTCGCGTTAGGACACGTGACCCTGATCGAAAATTCGTAAGACGGAGCAGAGTTTCTTATATTTTAAATAAAAAAATATAACATTCGAAATTCAAACATTTATGAGCAGCCAGAAGCGTAGTACTTCCAGTGTACCTTAAGTATACATTTATATAATAATTATGTTAATACTTACTTTTTATTTTTAACCTAATTATATGTATACAGATGTGTGTTGTATGTATATGCAAATAAACTGTAAAGTTATGTTGTGGGACGACTGACTGTTTTTTTTTATGAGTAGAGTCCTATTATGGCTGAGATATATTTTGGGAAGTGTCAGTAAGTCGCTTATTGTAAAGCCTTTTATTTTTATTTTTTGATATTTTAAAGAAATAACGTATTAGGCAACCTATTAAACTTAATGGAGAAGTTATCGTTTTTAAATATTTACTTATTAGTAAAAGGCTTAAACTTATTTGACAAAATCTTTTTTATGCTCCAACTGTGGCAAACAAACTGTACCATTACAATTGTGGTGCTTCGAAAACTCACCACAACACACGAAATAAGATTCTTGTGGATGTTATAGAGGCAGAGGAGAAGAAATCGTCTGGCTCTCCTAAATAACTCTGATACCGTGATACCCTCTATACCCTGTAAGTATTTCTGGCGGGGCTTGGTCCAAACGTTTTTTTCTATGACAATTATGTTATGAACTTAAATCTCGACCAATTTTAGTTGTTTTTATTATACTTGATATAATAACTACTCTATTTGTTATAATAGAAATGGCGGGAATCTGAAGCTTAAGTCTGATACTATTATTAATATATAAGTGGGAGAGCCATGCTTCGGCATATATGGGCCGGGTCGACTCCGCTCGATACCACGGCCTCACTGAAAATCAGCAGTGAAGCAATGATTACATTGCTTTTCGCCGAGTGAGTGAGGTTACCGGAGGCCCTAACCCTGCCCTCTCCCCTACTCTCCCCGTCTTCCTCCCTACCTCTACTCCCAGCTTAAAGGCCAGCAAACCAACTTGTGACTCTTGAGTTGCAGATGCCCATGGGCGGCGGTAGTCATTTATCATCAGGTGACCCGTCTGCTCGTTTCTCCCCTATAACATAAAAAATAATTCCTTTCCTTCTTCTTGGGATGGTGGGGAAAGCGACAGTGTGATCTATAAGAGACAGACGCATATTTCGCAGGTGCTGAAAGCGTCTCCTTTATTTACTAGGTAGTACATAGGTATAAGCTTTTTGGTTATTTATTATGAAAATAAAACAATTAATATAATTACTTAAATAATTTAATTTACAATAACAAATTACACATGGCACTTGCATAGTTCGAGTATATCTAGACTTGGATCCTTGAGTGCAATCGAATTTTTCAAATAGATATTTATTAAATGATAAAAATATCAATAAATTAAATCGCTGGGAATTGTGAATAGAGTAAGGTATGGATTTATTCATAATGGGTGCATGTAGGTAAAACCAAAATGGAGTGCTTGGCTAATAAATCTCCTTGCGGTGTACTCTAGGCGAGACGGAAGCATCAACGCCATATACTTTTGATTTGATGTTAATAAATACAATTTTTTTAATTATAGGGTCAGCTCAATGTGTTTTTAACCCCTCACGGAAAAAGGAGTTATAAGTTTAACGTGTGTATCTGTGTGTCAGTGTATCTGTGTACCTGTCTGTGGCATCATAGCTCTTGAACGAATGTACCGATTTTGATTTTGTTTTTAGTTATAATTCAAGAAAATCTGTCCAGCCGTTCTAAGATCATCAGCTCTTTTCTAATCGTTGAAGAGATTTTTGAGTCAGGGATATATATTTTTTTATTTATACTTGTTACATTCACACTATTGAAGAAACATAAGAGTGATGCATTATGTTTATATAAACGTTGAACTGATAAGGTAGGCTTTGTAAAACTTACCTTGTCAGTCGTCGACCTTAATTTATACCATAGCACAGAATAGATAATAGTATGATCATAGCCTTAATATAAACACAAAACTGTTAATTGCGACGCCGCGGGCCGACGCCACCGGTCGCTTACTCCAATCCGGTCACCTAAGAATGTGCGTATTTGTAATCTTAGTATGCTTATGGGCCCTGATCCTATTCTGGTATCTTTTAAAATAAACTATCCCAGTAACAAATATTTTTTTGGATAAGAAAAATTGTCATGACATTTTGCTCGTAATGGTTACTTCTACAGCGACACAGTACACGTTTTAATTTTTTACCATACAGTTTAATACCATAGAGTTTTTATACAACATATACTTAGATGTGAAGATAAGATTTCAATTTCCATTGACTTTTCATTTAGTAAGTAACTAACGCTAATACAAATCAAACATCAATCGACATCTATTTGAAATGGAGTGTGTGCTGTAACATCAGGTTCACTATAGTTAAATACACTAAAAATAGTATTCTTCATTGCAGTGAAACCACTTACAGTGACATTGCTACATTGTTCTCTTGTAACGCAATTTCCAGTGAAACTGTCACGATACAACCCTAGTTTACAGTGACAGCCGAGTATACATCGCCGCGTGCGCATCGAGCAATGGAACCGGCGTGGCCCGCAGCGTGGCTCACAGCCATACCGACAGACGTACTCCTCATTCTGACGTGTGCATTTTTCTGGAAGTTAAATTAAATCTTTAAGACAGAAACACTGGAACACAAGTGTTTGAGATACACACTAAAAAATAAATATATATATACCTACCACTATCTATTAACGAGACATTTAAATAAGAAGCAACTCGGGCCTCAAATGAAAATAAAAACCAGCCAAGTGCGAGTCGGACTCACGCATGATGAGTTCCGCACCATCGTGCCAGATTTAATACTATGTACCTAGGTACTTTTTAATTTATTCTTTTATTTGTTATTATAGCGGCAACAGAAATACATCATCTGTGAAAATTTCAACTGTCTAGCTATCACGGTTCATGCGATACAGCCTGGTGACAGATAGACAGACGGACAGTGGAGTCTTAGTAATAGGGTCCCGTTTTTACCCTTTGGGCACTAAATCCTATAAATAGCAGTACATATAGCTTTTGTGTAAGAAGTACTAGGATATCACTTCCCGAGGACACCCCTTAAGAAGTCATGTCTGAAAAGAGTTGTAGTCACCATATGAAGCTTTGGAGGTCGAAAACTTTCACGTTTAAAAAGATATTGTACAAAATGGCAACTAAATCGAATGAACGTGCGCTATCACGATTCAAGTTTTGATATTACAGCACTGGAATCGTGATAGTATTTTATATTACGTTGTTGAAAGACAGGTAGGTTCCTGACAATAGCCATTTTCTTGCACCCTACTGACCTACGCGCTACAGTTCGTCTAGAAACTTTATGAATGTGATGTTTTTAATTTTAAAGATGGCAGGCAAAGGTAACAAAAGGTCTGGGGGCGAGGTAGAGTCTACCTTTCTCATTCACGAGATATACTCTCGTAAACAATCTTGTCTCATAATGAAATGCCCTATTTTCGTTCTTTCAAAAACCTTTTGTACATATTTTAAAATTTTCGTTCCTGTTACGTAAAATTCAGTGTATCCCGTCCCATTTTCTCTTGTTTGCTAACAAGTACTTCGCGATAAGATTCAGAGTCCATCCGAAAGATACCAAATTTTATCTGGACGATAATATGACTCCAGCAGTAGACTATCGTACAGTAAGTAGTAATATTGGGTTTGAAATATCCCTTACTTACTTACTTTTGAGCTACATCCGGTAGCTTCCCCTTTCTTACCATTTTCTTATTAGTTATCATACATTTTTTATGTATAAAGTAATATACAAACACTGTAACCTATGACGCCCACAGTTCAAGGTGATAACTATATTCTACACGTGCACCAGATCTTCAGGGATTACTACCACATAATATTGAGTCTTCATCAAATATAACACACGCCTGCCACATTGCTCCAGCCTGGCAACTCCTACGGCCACAACGCATCTAGGCATCGGGCACTTCGGTCCAGAAGCGGACACTTTTTCTAGGTATTTACCCGCTTGGATAGGGGTGGAGTTTAAGTTCTCATGTTGATTAGTGTGTATTATGAGGAACTTCATTGAACAGCAGCCAGAGTGTGATCATCACACCTGGTTGGAAGATCCTTTTATGTTGGTTGAACAAAACACCCTTCACAATATCGTTAAATAATACCTGACTTATAAGTAGTCATTACTGTCAGTCATCTTATATCTAAACCTTTTTCAAAGGACAATACGCCACAACAAACGACAAAGCTTATAAGCTTTTGCGAAACTGGAACCTTTAATATTCGGTACGGATCAAGTAAGAGCCGACGTATGTTAGACTTATTTTTATGAAAATCCCATCTGATCCATACCAATTACCAGAAAAATACTAAACAAAAAACATTAAATTTAATCTAAAGTTTTAAAGTCGACATGATGGTTAAAACCAGTGCTGTCAAGCATCGATTTAGGGCTTGATCTGATTCGGCTATAAACAGAATCACCAGATACGGATTTACGAGGATCTCTGAACGCTTTTTTCGGATTTCCGAAAGTATTTTTAACTTTACGACGTAAATCCATACAATTTTATCATTATCCCGAAAACAATAATAATTGTGACAAGGTTATCGAATGTGGGCGTCGAATTAACTGTACAGTGTACACTGAATCATTGGTTCCGTTAAGGAGAAGACCCATCTTCTCTACTTGTTCAAGGTTTTTATGTGTCAAGGATTATTTTTTAAAATACCTACCTGATTATTCACACCTCGATTGGTAAATTGGGCAATAAATGGTTGAGATAAAAACTTCTGGAACCAAATATACAAAATTTGTAGTTATGTACCTTATGTTATACATTTATTTTATTGAATGTTTGGAATATAAGTATTAAAATGATTGGTTTTAAGAAGAACAAGGTAACATTTTTTAATAGTTTTATAAATATACACTTCGTTAATTATAAGTTGTTAAGTAACGGTATTCAGGAAGGTAGTTCCAGGTTTGATATTGTGTCCAGGTAGAGCATTAGTGTGCATACATCTTACTCAATACAAAATAACACATACAGTTATTGTTTTAACTTCGATCTTTTATGAATAAGTGGGAAGGATGGAAAGTCAGGTCTGCATCATCTTCATTAAAAACTTGGATGAAGTGTTAAATATATATTTATGAAGATGTTCCCCTGTCTGTGATAGTTTGTGCGTCCAGTGCTAACCTCATCGGTTTTTCTCGCAAGACAGGCCTCATAGATATAACTTATTATAATAGTTAACATATCATACATTTTATATTTATCTATTCTATTATTCATAGATAGGCAATGAAATAGCTTTAGTGCTAATAATAAAAAAAATAAAATTAAAAAAAGCATTTGAGCTTTAAAATGAATTTATAATTTAAACATCATGACGATAGCTAGTCATATTAATATGTCATAAAAATTACTATCGTCATCATTTATGTAAGTACTCACTTTTATTAGGTACTAATATAGTAACCCGCCCCGGCTTTGCACGGGTAGAAGAGACATCTTCAGCAATCATCAACATTTTTCAATCAATTTACAAAAATCTCAACAAATTATACACCTAAACCTTCCTCATAAATCACTCTATCTATTAGTGAAAACCGAATGAAAATCCGTTCAGTAGTTATTGCAGTTGATCGCGAACAGACAGACAGACGCGGCTGGGGACTTTGTTTTATAATCCCACTATATCCCACTAATATTATAAATGTGAAAGTTTGGATAGATGGATGGATGTTTTTTACTCTTTCACGATAAAACTAATGAAACTTGGTATGTAGATAGCTGGAGACCTAAATTAACATATAGGCTTTTTATCCCGATATTCCCATGGGATCGGAACTTATGGTGAAACCGCGGGGCGCTGCTAGTAATATAATATGTAGTGATACTTATCAAATTTAGTTTGACACTAGACAGCTATAGTAAATAGCTGCGTATTATTTACAATAATGGAACTATTTATAACTATATATCAAGTTCAAGAGTAGTGCACAGAATGCATGCAGGCGTGATGGATGGCGCTATGTACAATGGAGTCAAGTTAACGACCTGTCACATAAACAAGACACCCACATGTAGCTGAGCGCTGAGAAATGTTGCATAAACTTATGTTCCATATTTGACAGCTAGATGAATGGTGAATGTTGACATTGACATTTTTGACAGATAACGTTTAAAAGTTACAGGTAAAATGGTTTTTTTTTTGTTGGAGAAAAAGATTGCATGGTAATTTTGGGTTAACTATCAAGTTAGTTATGAAGTGATAGCCCTGCGGTTTCACTATTGGCGTCTGATGTCAGCCATATCAATTCGAATATTAGAAGTAGATAGTGACGGAGATATAAATGGTGAAGGAGGTTAAATCAATCAAATCTTAAATTGTACTTAAGTATACAGGGTGGAAGAGAGACCGTATCGAATCCTGAAATAGTGTATTCAGACCATCATTCTGAGTCGAAACTCATTGGAATTTTCTGACGGAAAATTTTGTTTATTTTACATTTTTTTGCTTAAAAGTGATATATCACAATGAGTAAACAGAACATTGTAGCAAAAAAATGTAATAAAAAAAAAAAATAATAATCAATCAAACAACATTTAAACATTACATGCAATCAGTTGGTCTCGACGCGACGAACGTTTAAGGTCATTCACCGTACCGCACAAAAAGAATACATGCGCATGCTGCATGTACATTGCGTAGCGCAAAATGAAACCAATGACTATAAATCCTTAATTTCGCATTCTTATGATGAACTGACTTTTGTATTGTGTTAAGTATAAACAGGAAGAGGTTATTGTAAGTTTTTCGGGTAACTTAAACTTACGCGCTATAAATTTTTTAAATGTAATTACTACATTATATGGATGCCGGAAATATGCATTTTAAAATCTTGATTCTGTTTAAATTTTTTCACGCCTAAATTGATAGTTTCGTGTTCCAAACAAGACATCTCCTTGTGTAGTAAATCTGACTTTCAGGGACAAATAATTTTATTTCTCAAATACATAAGCATGGTCTAGTTACTTACGTGGAATACAGTCCTTATCTTCCACACAGTGTCCGCTGTGGTGTCTCAACAATGGCGGTCGACAAAGACATCCCGTAGTGCACACTCTGTTCGGGCACGATGGCTTTGGGTGAGAGCAGCTAGGCTCACACCAACCGCAGGCGAAATACTCCTCGTCTGGGGCGCAGTCTTCGATAGACGGTGAGCCGGGTACTGCGAATGTCATCTCCGCTGGTGGAAAATAAATAAAAATAGTACAATAGGTATTGGAATTTCCTGACTCCTGTGCTCCTCGCACAGGTAAATTCATGGTAGATACAGAAGATAGAATGAAAAAAACATTCCACTAATATTATAAATGTGAAAGTTTGGATGGATGGATGGATTAATGGATGTTTGTTACTCTTTCACGCAAAAACCACTGAACGGATTGCGATCAAACTTGGTATGTAGACAGCTGGGGACCTGGATTAACGCATAACCGCGGGGCGCTGCTAGTATTTTTATAAAAAAATTATAACTTACTAGCAGCGCCTCGCGGTTTCACCCGCGTAAGTCCCGATCTCGTTCGAATATCGGGATTAAAAGTAGCCTATATGTTAATCCAGGTCTCCAGCTATCTACATACCAAGTTTCATCGCAATCGGTTCAGTAGTTTTGGCGTGAAAGAGTAACAAACATCCATACATCCTCACAAACTTTCACGTTTATAATATTAGTAGGACGTTGAGTGTTACAGAAAGGTGGTAAAACTTTAGGTGCATTATGTGTAGCTCCAAATACTTTATTTAGCTTGAAAAGACATTAATTTTGATTGTTTTGTCGAAAATAATTACTCGTGTAGGTGCACATTTCTAAACAAAACAGAAATCAATGAGTGCATTCAGTCGTATGTGTGTGTGTCAAAGCTTAGCGTCTGCGAGTTAAAACACAATTTGATTTACAGTTATTATAATTTAGCAAGTGTGTTTTTTTTTTAATGTGATAGTGGGCAAACGAGCAGACGGGTCACCTGATGGTAAGTGCTACCGGGGCACCTGCAACCTGCAATTCGAGAGTCACACGTGCATTGCCTTAAAAAGCGGAAGTACGGAAAAGGAGGGAAGAGGGGGAGGGGGGAGACCGGAGGGGGTGGGGAGAGATGGGGTGGAAGATGGGGAGAGGGAAGGGTTACCTCACTAGCTCGGCGAAATACAACGAAGCATTGCTTCACTGACGCTTTTATGTGAGGCCGTGGTATCACTCCGGTCGAGCAGGCCCATACGTGCCGAAGCATGGCTCTCCCACGAAAAAACGTGTGTTTACAGATTAACTCCATATCCTATAACATCGAGATATTATGTAATAGAGAAGCCACTCAGAACAAAGTACATGTTCCGTTTATATTTGAATTTAATTTGAAAAATCTAAAGTTAAAATTGTTGAAGGTCGATGAACTCGCTTTATTTCACAATACAATTTATTTTCCTAGTATGTTGCTTGTTCTATGAACTAACCAGCCATTTATTACGAATCTTCTTCCTCTCTGCCTGTGCTTTATCAGACTCTGACAATATGTTAATGGGATGAAAAATGAGGCATCACGTAACACAGCAATCTTAAACTGTAAGACTGAATAGCAAGTAGCTACAATAACTTACCTAATAGTTCTTATGCTGTTGGATACTGTATGTAATGTCTAACTTATTAAAGCGTGAAGTAACGCTATATATGAAACTATGCTTCTACGTGTTCCACTAATGTACTGAACATACTTATTTCAGTACTATTTTAGCTTGTCAATTTATTAGGTTCAAGGTTCCTTTAGCAGTTCTTGTCATCATTCAGATGTGCTCTTTCAAATTCGGGTAATTGTTTGCTTGTTTTATGTTTTATATTCTGTGTATGTACGTACGTACTTTTGAAGTTAAACTTCGTTATTCGTTGTGGTTTGAAATTCGATGAAACGAAAAAGCGTCACGATAAAGAAACAAACATATTCATAAATAGGATTTAGCCTGAGAGAATGAGATAGTATACAAGTATCAGTGTTTCCTATAATCTTTGCGCCTGCTTACCACTAAGCCTTTATGTCAATGTCAACGTCGTATTAAAAATATTCTTTTTTTTTAAATTAATTTATGTTAATTACCAATAACTTTTATATAAATTACCTACAATTAAATTTATTAACATCAGTAAATTATTTGTGTTGTTTTTTGTATTTTATTTCTCATTCTCCCTGAATCGTAGGCAATTTCGTAAAAACTTCTGAACAACTATCCCTGGTACTAGGTATCAAGTGTTGTGGGGATCGAACGTAAAACCCTCGACGTGATGACTATTTTCAAGATGACCATATCATCTATGTAATATTTTTTGCTGCATTCCCTGTGAGTAGAGGTATCTCAATTCCTATTTAATTGGAGGTACTTGTAAATTGTAAATTGGTAAATTGCTACTTTTCTGAAGTTTCACTTCTACCGTGTGTGAATTGCATACACCCATATTTTTTTTTAATATAATGCGGTCTAACACGCCACATTGTTAAATAATATAATGTAAGTCTATTTAAATGAAAACTATTTTGGTTAATTTTGCAACCTGATTTGTTTTCTTTTTCCAAACAACTTCTCAGATTTAAACCGTACCGCGACCTCCTAGCATCAAGTGCTGTTGATGCTAGGAGGTCGCGGTACGGTTTAAATCTTTTCTTTTTACGCAACTTACATAGTAAGTAAATATTATAATGAAGATAATAAATTTAAAGCTTTATTATTTATACCCTGAAGTTCATTTTAAGAGACCTGCCATACTCGTATGTTGGACCGTATTGTGTAGTAATAGATGTTACAAAGAGGAAGAGCTCTGCTAGAGAGATAAACTCTTTTGTCATCGAAAACTGAACCTCCAATTAAATAGGAATTGAGATACCTCTACCCACAGTCATCCACGGTCATCTTGAAAATAGTCATCACGTCGAGGGTTTTAGGTTCGATCCCCACAACATTTGATACCTAGTACGAGTGATAGTTGTTCAGAAGTCTTTACTAAATTGCCTACGATTCACACATATCACAGATATTTTTAACATTTTTGTAGGAGAAACGGTTTCATAGTACCATATTTCATGTAGATGTTGTAATGTCAAACTAATCAGAGCTTGTACTGTGGTTTCTAGAACACAGATAAACATACACAGATACATTTTATATATAGAAACACCCAGAACAATGCAAGTAGACATATTCATGTATACCAATATTCGAACATGTATAGAATCGATCCCGCGACCACCGGTGTGGCAGTCACATGCACCACCGCCGCACCACGGATGTCGTCAAGTATTATTATTATATAATGCTACTTACTTGGGTCTAGGTACATATAAGCATCGCCCCTATTTTCTCTGAAGGGATAGCCAGCAATAGATAGTATCATATCTGGTAGCCATTTACCATCAGGTGATTCGTTTGCTCGCTTGCCCTCTTGCCATAAAAAGAAATCCATAAGTCCTTTATACGGGGATGGCTATGTGAGGAGTCCACAGAATTGAGAATATGTTTATTACACAATTAAAAACTAAGAAATTGCAAATGAGTAGTTCGTAGTTCACAAACCCAATGCCGGCCGACCCATAAATCGAATCCAGAGCTGTTCCACTCCTACCCTAGTAATTCGCGGGCAATAGATTAGCAGAATGCTCAACTGGGTCACTTCATACCAACGAACCTCGTTATAGATCATATTTTGACAAGTTATCCCACAACCATGGGTATAGGAGTAACATGTCGTAGAGATATTTAAACCTTGTTCTCAACCGTTTTAACGAAGAGAATAGAAGTGCTCTCCAATAATGCGGCGGCTTTGAAAAAAACCTTTGACAAGGAGCCTTTGGTGCCTGTCGCGGATGGCTAAATTCAGAACTACGGCTGGCTCATAACTTCAGTGTTGCCACACACCTCTCACATCATTTACTAGCTATAGAAATAAAGGAAGATTGAAGAATTAGGGAGAAAGAAAACGAAGAGAAATAATTGGTCAACGATTTATTTAAACTTACATTACGTATCTAAAGATTTAAAAGTGTAATAAATAATACCTTAAAATTAAAATATTAAAAACGTCATCTGCAAAATTTTATGAGTGGTTTGTCTATTGAGTTAGTTTTATTTCATCCTCTTCAATCTTAACTACTGTCAATATAGATTGAGTAGGACAAAACAGAGTTTAGAGTTGCCATCACGTAAAAACTATAAAATGACTTTTGTGCTCAGCCATTATCTGTCAAATTTGACGTTATGCATTGACAGTAGCAGCTTTTATGTCTATTTTGTCGTGTTAGCTGGGAGGATGAAGAAATAACCTTGTTAACACATAGTACTGATACAACATAATGATGTTGTCCGAACCAATGTAGGCCAATTGGCTCAATCGGGTTTAATGTGCTGTGTTCACTTTAACCTATCTATCTCTTTATTTGTAATATAATTATGGTGTTGTCATATAAAAAGTAAATATATCAGAAATTAAGCAAGATTAGAGCCAGCAACACTGTAATTAAAAAAGAAAAATAGATACTTGTGTACTTATGTCTATTACTGGTTGTAAACAATATATAGATTTGAATTATAACATGTGCTTATAGAATTAAAATAAAATCCCTCAGGCGTCGAGATCAGGCACCGTAGGTACAGTATGTGGCGCATCACATTGAAACGATAGGCTTCTTTACATGATAAAGGGCCCTTGTTAGGCCAAAAATTAGTTGGAGATCCCCGAAAAACCCACGCAGCAGTATAGTAAATAGGAGTATAATCTTATATCTATAATAAATTTAAAAAAACAACTTAAATTATACCAGACACAGAAATAGATTGCACACCACATGCATCTAAGGTAGGTATTTTACAATATCACATTATACAAGGATTTGAATAGTTAAACTAAATCTATTTACTATACTAAAGTTAATTACACAACGAAATTTGGAGGGGACATAAAAAAAAAGAAACAGTTCTATTATACTCTATAATTATATAAAATAATACTAAAAGTGAGACACATAGCGTTATACACCTTTGTGTAGAAGTAGTAAGAAGACTACGACAGCCAAGTGCTTTTATTATTGTTAGTGCAATCAAACCTCGGTATATTTAAAACTACTTTACTTTCCTTACAGTTTAAACTGCGTTTGTGGTCACTGCTTATCTCCTGAGAGTCGTAGCGAGATATTAAATTGCCTATATCTTTAAGAATTAGGATATCAAATTTCCGAGATAGAAATGTTTGATAAATTTCATATCGAAGACCTAGATCTAAAGGGGCCTACTTCATAAATTTATGCACCTCATCGAATCCTTATCTCAATACCTACTGACCAATAAAACAGATTAACCACTACTGAAATTCACCAACTCAAATTTGACTGGTCTGTTGGTCTAGCGGTTGGTGACCCTGACGGCTAAGCCAGAGGTCGTGGGTTCGATTCCCACCCAGGACTAATAATTGTGTGATGAGCACGATTATTTGTTCTGTGTCTGGGTGAAATTTATCGTAGGTGTTCTGTATGTATTTAAAAATATATAAGTATGTTTATCAGCAGTCTGGTCAGTACAGGCTCTGCCTTGTTTGGGATCAGACGGCCGTGTGTGAGATGTGTCAAATTATTATTGTTAAAATAAAAAAACAAATATTTAAGTACATACATTGTTAAGCAATAGGAAATGATTACAAAAATCCATCCATTAATTTTCACCCCCAAAACATGATTAAAACACAAGATTCCTACAATATCTTTCTTCTAGCTGCATATAAAAAGCTCTCACAGTACAGTACTCAATCGATACAGTACAGTAATTTTTTGAAAAAAGTTTTTTTTAAATTAATACTTGTTTAGTTCTAGGTGTGCGATATAGAAACATGCCAAGAACGAAATTATTTAAAAGAAGACAATTCTCACTAAGCTATAACATTGTCCAGAAATTCTTTATCTAATGTACCTTTAGGGCAATTCTCCAACTTCATACACTGCCCATCAGGGCCCTTAACGTAGTCCTGTTCACAGAAACACCCCGTTTTGCAAGGGGTAGGACATTTAGGTTTGGGGTTGCTGCAGGTCCGTTCGCAGGTCTCACACTGATTGTAAACCTGGTGTGAGTTGCAGGTCATCTGGTACACTATTGGTTGTGGAGTAGTAACTGTAAGATATAACAGTTTTAATTTGTCTGTGGTATTACACAATTGTATGTATGTCAGAGGATAAAAAGGCAACCAACGCGTCTCAAAGATTTTATTAAAAACTTGCAGTTCTGGCTTCCCTTGCGTGTTCTTTTTCCAAAATAAAAGTAACCTAAGTTACTCCTTATAACACCAGCTATCTAGTACTGAAAGCCCCGTGGAAATCGGTCCACCCGTTCCAGAGGTTAGCCGGAACAAACAGACATACAGTCGGACGGGCAAAAATTTAAAAACTAATTTTTAGGCTTAGATATTGTGCAAATAACTGTATGAGTTTAAAAAAAACCTATTATTTTTACTTTACAAAGAGACACCTACATTTTATTTATTTGTATTGATATGAATGATGTATTTTTTCTTCTTCCTATGCCGATTGTGTAAATTTATATTTTAATTTCAAAGATATATAATAATTCATTCATATATTGTTATACTGTCTGGCATTTTACAACACAATTTAACGTTTTCGTGACCAGCCTTGTTGATATGCTCTCCACAGATGATGTAGGATTAATACATGTTTCATTACCGTAAATATTTATACTATGTATTAAGCCGTTTAGAGTTATTAAGTATCAGTAACATTGTTCCTGTTGACTGTAATGTCGAGGTCAATTAAACAAGGATCGCTTTCTTGTCCTCATTTTTAATAATATGAATTAAATTCAGAAGTGAACCAAATTTTACTATCTGCGACATGTAAAAATATTGTTAAAAGTATTTCCATTGTAGTAGAAGATATTGATTGTTGTGGAAACAGAAGCAGCGTATGTCATTGTTCTTTCGTTGACAGTCTTTGGATTTTGTCAACTAATAAAAATTATTATTATTAATTTTAGTAACTGATTCATTTTAACATATATTATATACATTACATCTATTTCATCATCATTGCCGAACATGACAATGTAATAAATACACCAGGTAATAAATTATTTGAAAAATTTTATAGTTTCCGTATATATCTGATTGAAAATTTCAGAAGACAGACAGACAGACAGTGAAGCGAAATTAAGTTTTCAACCAAGTCTTCATTAACTGTCTCGGTGTGTCATATGAAATGAAATGAAATGAAATTATTTATTTGCTCGAATATGGTATTACAGGTGTCATAGTTTTAATACTTACAATTTTGACATTTGTCAGGCTTAACACACAGTCCTTTGTCATTTCTCAGCATTCCTTCGACACAGAAGCATCCCCGCATGCACTGGGCTGGACAAATGGGGTTGGGATTTTCGCAGCTTTTGGCACAAGGCTCGCAGAAGCGGTACTCCTCGTTCTCCGGGCATTTGCCGTCGTTTTCTCTGGGTTCACTTGTATCTTGTACATACGCTGAATCTTCATATTGAAGTGTAAAGAAGGTAAGAGTTAGTTAGTTAGTGGGAGAGCCATGCTTCGGTACGTATGGGCGCCCGCGTAAGATAACGGCCTAAATATAGACCACGGGTTTTTCTCTCGACAAAAGGTATCCTATGGCATTTTCTGTCCTCTGATGTGTATGCAAAATTACACGATGATTTGGTGAATAGTTCAAGCGTGAAAGCGTGAAAAACAAACAAACTCATATTCGCTTTTATAATACTACTCAGGGCAATAAATTATACGTTTGTAATACAAATTTTATAGAAGTGATAGCTGAATGTGACTTTTCAGACCGACTTTTGACTTCTCACGATGGAGGTTCAAATTCAATGGACGGTCGCGAACAGATTTTTCGATTTTCCTTATTAAAAACTAATTATCACTTGCTACAGAATTGAATTAAGAAATCCTGCATACGGCATATTTGAAAGTTTTCCATAATGTTCGCGAAGGTTTGTGAAGCCTAGGAAACCTGTACTAGGCTATTGGACTATTGCCTATCAAACTGAGAAAAGACCCTTGCCCAAAAATGGGATAGTTAATAAACAGGGCTGATATCTATCGATCGATGAATTACAAAAAGTTTCCTTCGAGTTCTTGTAAAGGGCCTGTTTACATATACATCTATATACATTATGTATGTTTGAGGTTTACAAAGGAAATTGTAAAAAAGTACGAGGTGCCAAATTGGACGATCGAACTATTAATATTTATCCATGTTACGGAAGCGGCCATGGGCTAAGACGAACTTTTCAGGCCTTTTGCGTGTTTTTTTAAGTGAGATACCCTTGAATAGTCTTAACATTTTACGAGATTATAAAATACTAACTGATGGGCGGGCAGTCAGCTAACTTGACACACAGTCCTTCATCATTTCGGTATTCATCTTTTTGACAGTAGCAGCCCACCTTGCAGACGCCAGAGCAGTCCGCAGCTGGGTTCCTGCAAGTCCTCTGACAACCACATACAAGGAACTGTTCCTTTGGCCGACATAAAGAGGCAACTTGAGCTGAAATAAAAAAAAAGTTATTTTATAATTTTCTTTTTTTGAAAATCCTTCAGACCACTCGAGCTACTGCTTAAATAGGGGGAGGAAGGGCGAGGTGACGAAGTGGAAGATCCTCATGGATGTCCTCCGCCCTTGGGGAGGCGAAGGGAGAACATAGAGGGAGCCTTCTAAGTTTATTATTCAGTGATTTTCCAAAACTTATGTTTATGGAAAAAATCTATTTTGTATAATTGAAAATAAATATAGATTTTAACATAATTTTAGCCGAAGCTATAGACTGGACCGAATTAATACATCGCAGCTTCATTATTATTTAAAAACAAAGAAATCCTGCATTACATAGACAATATTTCAGTCACGGGGACTTTATAACCTGATACCATAACACGAAACGAAAAGTAGATTATATTTATAAATGTTTATGAATAAAAAAGTAGTCAAAGACATGAAAGAGAAAGTGTGTGAGGACATTTCTTAGTACGTTCGAGTAGTTAAACGAATCCCATTAGCTAAAAAACAATCTCAGGACAACTTAGTAATTGGAACCAGTTTCTATTTGCTTCCCATAACATGAACACGTATACCTAGAATTGTAAGTAGTGGCAAACAACTCATTGTTTGTGTGTCAGACAACTGATAAGTTGTCATACAATATGTTTTATAAACTTGTAGGACTAGTGCGCGGACTGTCCGAGGCGAAGTGGAACGCGCTGATTCATGCTTTGTATCAGTAGTTCCGATTACAGATTATTTGTACGGGTTAAATGGAACAAATAATTTATTACTTGATCAACTAACATTTTTAACACTTAATCAACTAAAATTTTGAAACCTAAACAGGTGGAGAAGAGTGGGTGTACCGTGTGCACATATGTTATGTGAGATCCAATGTTATGTAGTATATTGCTGTACACACACACACACACGCACACACACACACACACACACACACACACACACACACACACATACACACACGCACACACACACTCAAATTTTAAGCTTGAAAAAAAATGCAATTGGATTTTGTTTTTGTAAAATGCCTTTCATAGTGTGTAGGTGCACATTTCTAAGCATTATAAAATTTCATGCAAATGATTTTGGTTTTTATTTTTTTATGCAGATAGAGATACGATCCTTAAATTTGACCACAACTTCTTGTAACATTCTGTGTATTAACAGACACACATTCACATATTATAATACTATCAGAAATAATCCCACTAATATTATAAATGTGAAAGTTTGGATGGATGGATGTTTGTTACTCTTTCACGCAAAAACCACTAAACTGATTGCGATGAAATTTTGTACGTAGATACCTGTAGATACCTGGACTAACGCATAGGCTATTTTTTATCCCGATATTCCCACGGGATCGAGACTTACGCGGATAAAACCGCGAGGCGCTGCTAGTAACGAAATAATTTGCTCCGATTACGGCTTATATCAACTTATATAAAACAAGATTAATGAGAATCCTTTATTAAAACCATACAATTGAATACACGAATAGGATAATTAAGCCGTGATTTACGACAATAGTCGCATGTAAATGACTGTATGTTAACGATAAATTTATCTTATTGAACATCAGATAGTAACTTGGCACCAAGCTCAATTAATTTCGATTGATTGACTTGCAGGCTCACTGCAGCTGACGGATTCACTGGTCTGTCCATAGCTCTATGTATGCCACACTTGATAACATAATTGAAGATTATTTTAATGATAAAGTGGGTTAAAAAAGTAACTGTAATTAAATGCAGTACTACTGTTTTTAAACCGGCTTTAAAATGAAAGACGTTTTAATTTTTTAGATTGGCTGTTTTTTTGTGCTTGTAACATAGTCCTACTAATATTATAAATGTGAGAGTTTATGAGTATATATGGATGTTAATTACTCTGTCACGCAAAAACCACTGAACCGATTGCGATTAAACTTAGTATGTAGATACTTGGAGACCTGGGTTAACACATACGCTACTTTTTTATTCCGAAATTCCCACAGCATCGGGACTTCAACTCGGCGATAAGGCGAATGATAGAACTATATTGCGCCGACCCCAAATAAAATTTAGACATGAGTACGCAGATGATGATCTTCTGCTTCAACTCAGGGGTCTCGTACATACCTAGGTATACTGGCGCTTAGAGTAGAGTCCATTTCTGCTCGAATTGAACCCGCCTGATTTCAGAAACATGTATTGTTTTTTCTTTTGGTGACGTGACTTTATTGTTATTGTATATAATTAATAATTAATATTATATATAAGCGACTTCAATGCGCCTACATCATACACACAAAATATAAATATGCGAATTGAGAACCTTCTCCTTTTTGAAGTCGGTTAAAAAGGTGTGATAATATTTAAAGGTCGTATAGTAGATATAGATAGATCGAAGGAGGTTGATCGAATGTACGGATAAATCGTTGAACTTTTAATTATTTGAAATGGTCGGTAAAAAATAAATCAGTTTCTCTTATTAAAAAAACTGGACAACCTGACTCGCGCGCCGAGGGTTCCGTAAGAAAACAAATTGTATGTACATAGTAAGTCCATCTCGGGATTCAATTCGTAAAGAGTTTTGCCCGTCTTTTTCAAAAGACAAACTTAACTTTGCAGTTCTAAATAATACTCTCCCATACATCGATATACGACGAAGTCAACTTTTAACCGCAAAATAGAAGTTTGTAATTACAAAAACAATGTCTTTGTGTGATATAACAACAAATTAACAACTTTTGGATCTTTTCCTTTGATTGTGCTGTCAGACCTTGCTTCTTACCAAATTTCATGATTCTAGGTAAATTGGAAATACCCTATAGATTTTGATTTACATACGAAATGTTTCAACTTTGTTAAAATCTAAGGCTTAATGGCCATATCACTTGATTGTGTTGACTTAGAAGCGTGATTTTTTTACAGCCTCAAAGGACCGCTGACATAGGCACGTATTTGGTATTCATTTTAACTAGATGCGTCAACGGGTTTCCAAGAAAAATGTCTTGACAGACAGACAGACGGACAACAAAGTGATCTTATAAGGGTTCTTTTTCTCCTTTTGAGGTATGGAACCCTAAAAATGATGACTTCAAGTTTATTGAGTTCTTATTTGAAGAAAAATATTCTCAAAACACTTTTCTCAGTAGACATTATTTCCTTCATAATAATCAGTAACAAAAGTTTAATAAGTAATAATAATATAACCTAATAACCCAATTTCCGCAGCCAAAATTAATGAACTTGAAAGATTAATTTACGTTCATTATATATTAATTTTACGCTGTCATAATTTGTTACTCTCAAGGGATAAATTAAATAGAAAGATTGTAAACTTGAGGTGAACGTTATTAGCAAAATCCTTTTTGTTTAATTTTTAGAAAGAATGTACACTAAGGTCGTACGTTCGATTGCCGGTATTTATACTTTTGATTGTACTCTGTGTTCTAGAACACGGATGTCCATGCTTAGATATTTTTTTAGATGCCACAGCAGGTAACAGACTTGCCCCTACTACATAGAACCAAATTGAAACAGGCAACAGATTCGGCGTTGGATGAAGTTGGATTTTTAATACCCCTTTGTCTACCCCTTCAGGGTAAAATAACTTTATATCCTCTGTTTGTTTTTAGATTAATTTATAGTTTTACTATAATTAAGGTTCTAATAAATTATGACTTATTTTATTGTTTTTATATATATTACAAGTAACTTTTGAAAATATTCATTCTTTAAGGACATTTTTTTATATCGTGTACTTTCGGGTGGTGGTTCCTAATGATATTTTATACACATTTTATAATGCAGCTTTGGTTACAAACTTAAACTTAATAGAACTTAAAAAAAATATTACTTAAATAATTTAAAAACCCAATTACCTGCTTATTAGAACGAACGGCATTACCTTTATCACTACATATTATAAAACAAAGTCCCCCGCAGCGTCTGTCCGTTTGTCTGTTTATTTATTTATTTATTGGCTCACCAAAAATTGTATACACTGTAGAACAGTCAAAAAAACATTTTGCAATTGGTGTAAAGTGGCATAGTGTTACAATTACTTATAGGTAAGCACCACATGCATTATAAACAATAATTATTATGTGCTTATGCTAAGTGTGTACAATTCAAGTAAGTTATGATAAAAACAGATAGAAAGTAAAAAATAAACCTTTTATAAAATATTTTGTATGGTATTCCGGAACTTGTTAAGCGAGTCAGTGTGTATATCGACCAGGTCGCTGTAACTGTTGAGCAGTTTGCAAAGTCGTGGAATGGTGGAGTTTGCACCTAGAACACTTCTGCGGAGCGGAGGATGCAGGGGGGTGATGGGAAAACGAGGATATCTAGCTGGAGCCTGGAATTTAATTTTACCTAAGAGTTGTGGACAATCTACCTATTATATTATACGTCTATTATATTCCTTCGTTTTTCTAGTGTGACTAACTTGAAGTGTGTCAATCTCACTTCATATGATTTTTTCTTTTTAGCTATACCAGAGGCGTATGCTAGGTGCCAAAGAAACATCTTCTGTACACGCTCTAGTCTTAATTTGTGTGTCGCATAGTGTAGTCTCCATACGGGGCTGCAGTATTCCAAAATTCCACGTTCAAGGCAGTTATATAGAAGAATCTTAGTCTTGTTACATCGAAACCTAACTGCATTTCTTAAGACGAAACCCAGCATTCTTGATGCTTTTTCAATATAGTTTCTACGTGTGGTACGAATTTGAGCTTACAGTCAAAAGTAACACCTAAGTCCCTGATTTCGTTCACGCTTTGTATAGTATCTTGGCCAATACGATAAACAGATTTCAGAGAGTTCAATCTTCTAGAAAATTTCATGTGATAACATTTATTGATATTCAAGCTCATGTCATTAATGTTGCACCACTCTGTTCGCGATAAACTGAAAAACTACTAATGCGGTTTTTAACAATATACAGAGTGATTAATGAGGAAGGTTTAGGTGTATAATTTGTAAACGTTTTGTGTAAATTGGTTGAAATATGATGATGATTGTTGAAGATGTCTCTACTTCCCGTGCGAAGCCGGGGCGGGTTGCTAGTTTTTCTTAAACGTAAACTGCGCTTTAATTCATATCATTTAGCATACAATTTATCTTGTACTTGAACACATTCTTCAATCAGGTTCTCAAGAAAACATGATTTATTGTTTTTGTATTAAGATATAAATATCCTTTGAGCGGTGTTACAATCGACATCCTGTTTGATGGTGTTGCTATGAAAGAACTTGATTAAAAGTGCTTAGATAGTGATAGATGGATAAGATAAATTGAAAGATAGTGATAGCTAGATAGTTAGTGATAGATAGTGGTATACATTGCCTATGATATTTGGGCAGCGATAGATAGATTGATAGTGATAGATAGTGATATACATTATGTATTTACACGGGAATTAACGCGATCACGAAATAGATATTACATACCTCTGAACTGCCTGACGTTTCGACCAGGTTGCACTGACCGTGGTCAAAGGCTGACGAACGAATGTTTGAAAGTTAGTAGAGAGTAGGGAGATATACATATCCTAATCTTACTAATATAAAAAAAATAATTTAAAAATGACAAAAGTTCGTGATCATGGATAGATGTTTGCTACTCTTCCACGCAAAAATGGATAAACGGATCTCGATGAAATTTGGCACAGATTATAGTCTGGAATAGCACATCGGCTTTTTATCCCGGAAAACTTTGCATACACGTTGTCAGGGGTACTTTTCATCCAGAAGAAAAGTACTGTTCCCGAGGAAAAGAAAAATAACTTTACGTGAGAGAAGCCGCATGCAAAAGCTAGTAATTATTATTAAATACTAACATTATAAACGTGAAAGTTTATGATTATGTATGGATGTGTGGATGTATCGATGTACTGATGTATGGATGTTTGTTACTTTCACGCAAAAACTACTGAACCCATTGCAATGAAACTTGGTATGTAGATAGCTGGAGACCTGGATTAACATATAGGCTACTTTTTATCCCGATATTCCTACGCCATCGGGACTTAGACGGGTGAAACGGGGCGCAGGTAGTATAAGATATAGATAATCAAGTTAGAAAAAAACCTGTGCGTCTCGGGACGCCCGACAGAAGTGATAACTTAAACTAATCTATTGAGAAAGGGAAGCCAGACAGACTGGCGCCGTAACGCGTTACGTAACGAAGCGGTTTACCCTCCCATAAGAAGTTATCACTTAAAAAATACAGAAGAATTAGCCACGTAATAAATAGAATGATTATCCCATAATTGTGCACTACTATTTATGTCGAAATACCTCTACAATAGTAAGTGCAATAAACTATAAAGCACAAGTAAGCAAGCAAGTTGTAAACCTTGACATTACTAAATACGTTGAAAAAAAGACAACATTATGGCGGTATTTTGAGGTATTTCCCACTCACGATGTTCTTATTGTCATCGCGTTAAATTGCAAACTTTGAAGGCTAAAATGCTTATCCGACGAAGATCGAATGTTTTGGTAAAATCCCGGGGAAATCCGTTGCATTGGCAACACTTGTAAGTTTAGATTACGTCATGAGATAATAGATCTAACTGCATCATATAATAAATATTAACATAAACATATATTTATTGTGAATACTTGCATATCTATTATGTTAATTATAGGTGTAAAGTGATTGTAAAAGTTGCATTATAAAGAAGATATTTTTGAAGACTAACCTTTGCACAGATTTTGTACACTCACATAAAATATGTATACTCTGTAAGTAACTCTTAAGAGAATCTGGCTCTCAGACTTCCAAGAGCTTGAACTATGTCCACTAATATTAACTGAAGAGATGAATTCTAATTTATCCAAGCTCATGGGCAACATTATAAAAAACGCAAGCTCTGCGAGTCTTTGAAATGCAAATAGGAGGGGTGACAAAGATTCTAATCACGTAACAATAAAATCTCTTTTTGAGACGAATTGCCTTCAAGAAGAGTAACAGTCGTTTTAAAATCTTAAAAACTACTAAGGCGACTACTTAGCCTTTTTACACGACTGCCCAAAAAAGGAGTGTAATATTTTCAGGGGTTGTATATATATACATATAGGTGGTGAGTTTCTTTATTCCACCAGAACTTCTAAATGCCTGAACAGATATTGATTAGTCTTTTGGCAGGACAGTTGTGTATTTTTAAATTAGTAACTTGTTATCAGGCAAAAGCAAATCAGGCTGGGAATACAAACGACTTGTGGACCATCTCTAATATACATACATGTGAATAATGCTTCAGTATTTACTGTATTTAATGATATATACATATAATTACAACAAGCTCTGCTAAATTGGGTCTATAGAGCGCTGTGTAATATGTTCAACAATATCATCATCATTTCTGCCATAGGACGTCCACTGCTGGACATAGGCCTCCCTTAATGACTTGCAGGAAGCTTGCTTTGGGAAACATCAAAGTAATCTTAAAATATTACGACCCAATAGCAGTAACTAAATATAAAATAAAATTATTTTTTACCAAATATGGTTTGTAAGTTTAGAAAGCCATTATTATGTGAATAATTCATTAAACATATCAGTAAGTAGAAATAAACTGTTGTTTGATGGTAAGTATATGACTTGAGAATTACTCGATCGATTTTGCATTTTTTGTAATGTTTATAATCACCTGAACAAGGTTTTGAGGCAAAGAAAAAATTAAAAAGTTGGTCGGAAAATTAAAATATTTGGGAGTAAATGAAAATGCACTATTGGAGTGCGTTTTGATTAACGTGTTTACGTTAATGTTGTCTTTCAAAAGACAATATTAAAATTATTTTTGTCAGTGACCAACTAAAACATAGAAATGTACAAATTTTATGAAAAATTAAAGAATATATTATACCAATATACCTATCCATAATATTGCTTAAATTATTTATTAAATATAATTTTCATAACATTAACTAATAAAATTAATACAAAAGTTTATATTTCTGTTTGTTTTTATATTTTAGAAAAGATACAAACATACCATAGATAGGATAACACACACACAGTAGGACGAACAAACCGACAATCACACGAGGCTCCATCACGTCCAAACTCCGCGTTCACACTGAGTGAGCAGACCCGACTGCACTCTGATCGTACTTACACATTATATTATGTGCTCGCGAACCACTCTTGCGCATGACGTCTTGTATTATGAATTATTGTAAGGTTAAATATGGAGGTCAGAATGTGTGCTCGGATGGCGCAGTGGTCAAATGGACGCAATATTTTGTTTGATATTTGGAACGTTTTCCTGAAGTTGTGGAATATTTCTTATTGTATGCTCTAGATTCTAGAACACATTTAGATTTTTTATTGTAAATATTAAAAAAATACACGTAGAAACACTCCGACTAATAAAATGTCCACTTATCGGCGGGAAATCAAACCCGCGGCTCTGGACTGCTTGAGCTGTGTGTGAATTTGCAAAATACAAGACAAATATAATTGTGTTGTATTTTGTAAATTTGAGCATATGATCTTTATACAGGGTGTATCTGCGATGCGAAACCTGCTTAAATCACTGAAAGGGCATAACTCTTGCATGCAGTAAAATAAGAATTAAAAAAAATCGCTTAAAAGTAATGACCGTTTGATTTTTCTTGGTATAATCACCTCCGTTTCTTATATAAGCAGGTGGAATGTGTAAAGTTAAAATTCTCAATCGAACATAGATATATAGTTAGATAAATATAATAATCTTAATTGTACACCATTAATAACATACAGTTGAAACAGATCTTATATAAAATATTAGAGTACAATGGGCGGTCTTATCGCTAATAGGGATCTCTACCAGACAACCTTTAGATGGAGATAATTACAGAAATATTAAATAGAAACATACTAGTTGATGGCGTACTATTGAATATACAGACAATAATTTACACATATATAGCTAGTTAGTAATCCATAAAAACTAACATGCATAATATTTGAACTTAGTTTTTATGGATTTTGTCAATAACAGAGTAAATAATAAAAAAAAAGTTGGAGTTTATGAACTCCTGAATCGCTGCTTTATGAATCCTGCTTTGTGATGATTTCTGATTTTGTTAAGAATCAGGGAGGGAATAGGGTTTACAATGCCAAAAAATGTCGCTTATGATTATATAATATACAGGCTTGATGAATGATAGTTCGCATCCTTGGGACTATAAAGTGATACAAGAAAAGTGACTGCTACAAACCTAAAAAGACTGCTGCAAATCTCAGTCGCCTGTCAATAGTGAGTTACGCGTGCCGACGAAAGCTATTCGTCTGTCGCCTCTAGTTTAGGGCCGAAGAAGTAGAAGCCTTCTTCTTCACAAGCTAGATGAGTGACTGACGTGTGTGACTCTCACGACAGGATTTTCTTTATATTTGTTTATAATGTTGGTTTAAAAATCTCCTTCAATAGATCGGGTAAAAGAATTGCAACATTCGTAAGTGTAAGGACCTGGTATTATTATAAAAAAAATGTAGAAGTGAGTTACATATAAACAGTATGAAAATGTCTACCATAAACGTAAAAGCGAACGACTAAGTATTATCTGTTTATGGCAGCATTGGCAGCTATCTAATATCTTCACGCTTTTTACTCTGACGAAGAATAGTAGCATTCTAACATCAGGTTCGTTGACATTGCTTCATTACTTTAATTTGAAATACAGATAACATATATTTAATTTATGATATCGTAAGCAGAAAAGAAATGTTTAAAAACGAATTCGGATTTTATGACCAAGTGAACAACAAAGGTTGTGTTTGTTGTTCGTTACTTTTATTGTTTAGCAGTATATCTTAGTATATCTCAGTATATCTAATATGTAAAATTTTCGACAGGGTGTATCTGAAAATGAAACACTTACTTCAATCATTGTTAGTAATGTAGTTATAAAAATTTAAAAAAAAAAAAAACTATCCGTTTACAAGTTATGATAGTTTGAATTCTTAAGGTCGCGGGTTCGAAGCCCGTTGTGTGCAATGTGCTTTCTATTTGAATTGATTTAGGTGTTTCTGTGTACAATATGTACTTACGCATTTTAGAAAAACAATGTATCTAAGTACGTACATATGTTTATCCGTGTTCTGGTAGCCATAGTCCAAGCTATGTACTCGTATAGTTTGGTTAAGGTATTTTAGGGTCTCCCAGAGAGTTCCTTCTTAGGGTATACCCGGGTCCCTTGCGCACTTGTGTTTGGTTTTAGTCGGTTCAATTCCGACATATTATGGTCCGGTGAGGTAATGACCCGTGGCGGTTTCCACACGTGTCGTTAAAAAAAAAAGGTATTTTAGGATTGTGTGGTATGTTACAGAATATCATTATTTTTCTCATATCTAGCCAATACCATGATAATCATAACAAGTATAATAGTAATCTGTGATCCACGTTACTAGTGTTATTTAGGTATATCAAATCTTAACTTATCTCAATCACTTTCTTAACTACAAAAACCTTTTATATAAATCTTGTTTAAACAAACAAACAAAAGTCTTTTTAACTTTATTATATTAGTATACTAGCAACCCGCCGCGGCTTCGCACGGTTACAAATTGTACACCTAAACCTTCCTCATGAATCACTCTGTCCATTAGTGAAAACCGCATGAAAATCCGTTTAGTAGTTTTTCAGCTTATCGCGGACAGACAGACAGACAGACGCGGCAGGGAACTTAGTTTTATAATATGTGGTGACAATACGTAGTGTATTTTTTTAAATAACGTCATTGCAATAACTATTACGTCCCTAATATCCTTCTAGAGTAGCTATTTATAATACAATGCTGATGAATACCATTCGTAACATCGCTACACAATATGCAAATAGCGGACGCGTTCCGCGAAGATTTTATCATAACCATCTCAATGTTACATATTTTCTACAAACCTTCAGTTTTTCCTCGTATTTTACTTACTAATCACTTTTTATTTGGTCTCCAGATTTTAATGACGTCATGATGGGTGTACTACGGTAGAATATTTTTTTTTTGTGTTATATATGATTTTTAATTGTTCTTTTTTTTACAAATCTGCAGGTTTTATCTTAAATACGATTTTATTAGCGACTAGTTAAACTCTTTGACTGGTCAGATATTCATTTTTATTCCTATTGGTTTATATTTTCAATGTAAAACTATCACATTCCAATAACACGATTGCCTAGTACAGACCCTTAACTACTTTTATCCCAGGCTTCGCTCGCTCGGACAACCGTCTAATGCCCGGTTCCTATATTCTAGAAACGATTCGTTTTGCTTACCTGAACCCACAACCGGAACTGGAAGTCAAACCGGCAACATGCAGGCAGCATGGCGGTCATATTCATTATTTTTATCTGGTTACGAACCTTTACATGATAAGGATAGCTCCTAGTTGTTGAGCTCTGGAATGCGATACTGGTAATTGTAACATGCCTGTTGGTCTAGTGGTCAGTGTGTTATAGTGGTCGTGGGTGCAGTTACTTGGGGCTGGTCAGCTCCGGCACTCTATTATTTATTACTAACTATAGTTAATAGTAATTGCCGGGACTGTTTACATGTTTGAACATCATGCTGAATGGTCCTCACTTAAAACCATGAAACTTCGTTTTTGTCAGGTAAAAAGAATCAAATAATTTCGGTTGGAATGACGTTGATTACATAAAAAAAAAATAAACATTTTAGAAACATGTTTACCACAACATTTCTAACAAAAACATACACCTGCGAATTTTGTCTTGGATCTCATTGATTACGCAACAGCGACGAAAGGACAGTAATGTGTTTTGTTTAGCCCTTAAATCTCTTGTGCAAAGGGTCTTCTTATCTCAATGCGCTTATGTGATACACACGGATAAAGTAAAACGGACAACTTTAACATTTACAAAGTAATACAATTTTAATGTTTTTTTATATTATACGTTCGCGGAGGCACATTGCGATGACTTCTATGCCATCATAAGAAAGCGGAGCACGTCAATGTCCACTCGACTGCTCGGCAGGACCAATGGCATCCTGAGAGCATTGTCCGAGAGATGGGACCTTCCAGTCCTACAAAGGTGGATGCGGCTGCATGCTAGCGCATTCCCACGATTCTTTTTGTAATTTGTTATTGTTTGTAATGTAGAACTAACATAGTTGTAAGATCATTGTTACTAACACATTTATAGATCAAGATCCGAAATAAATTATTATTATTATTTTCTACATTCATCTTAAAACTTATTAATTACATTTTTAAATACGTACAAAACAAAATATACCTTAAAAAAAAATATATTGTATACCACCGACAACGGTTTCAGGGACCAAGACACCGGTGGTTATTGCTCCAAAGACTGGAACCTCCTCTCTATTTATTTATGAGATATGAATCGATATTCAACATATCAACAATCTCGTGAGACAAATCCAAAATATTATTAGTATTAGCTTTGGTAACCCTACTTAGTACCAAAAAAAAAGCACGTCAATGATGGATAACCGATTGTCTTCAGAAGGTTAAAGGTACTTTGAAAACTGTGCCTTTCCTTCTTCAAAACTCATTATATGGCGCTTAAACTAATAACAATTTTATAATCCATCAAGTTTGTCATCTTACATATCCGTATGTTCGGATACTATACTTGTTTTGTCCGAACATTTTTGGGTCCAGATTAAATTCGCAGGGTCGCTGGCTTAGGGGTTGGTATTGCGTTTACACAGTTCAATTGCTTTCACTAATCGCTTAATATCGCTAATGCGTATCGACGGAGATGAAAGGGAGATAAATGCTTTGTGGATGTCGTAATGAGATAAAAAAACGTGCGTTTAAAAAAAAGTAATTGAGAGATGCCCAAATGTAGGTTTTAAAATGGTGGTCTGTTTGTTAAAGCTATCAGTGTGACGTCCTATATCTAAGGTAGTATACCTATATATATATAGGTATATACCTTTGTCATCTTTGGAGGTTAGTATAATTTATTCTTTAGATACTTTTACGGTCCGTTATCAGAAAAAAATAAACCTTTTTTTATATTTACTTCTATTCAGTATCGCAATATGAATTGTGGCAAATATATTACAATAAACATGCCTTCTTATTAAAGATTTGCCTGACATCCTAACATTCATTTTTATTTGACACCAACTAAATTATTTCCTATCATAGAGTAGTTGACTCAGTTGACAGTCGGGGGTAATAAGTAAGTATTCGTCGAAACGGTAAGTTTGAACTTCGGGTCCATTTGTATGTTTTTTGTAATTTAAATTAATTTCAATGGCTTACATCAAAAATCAACTGTGAAATAGTGGGTAGGTATATATGATGGAACGGTGTGTAAATCCAGGTAGCTTCATTCATAGTAGCGCTTTCTACTGTTGAATAGTATTCACTTTTAAAACGAAATGACAAAGCAATTTTCACAATAAATCAAGATTATATTGCCTGATTTACCTATACATTTTTTTTTTGAGCATAGACAACTAACCCAACTAGAAAGTCACGATTGCAGCTGTCACGACCTTCATATCAGCTCCGTGCGACCATCACTGTTTTAGGTATCTTCAGCTGTCAGGGTTCCTGTCCCGGGAAATCTCATGCAGGTGTCCCAGCAGATAAATCAAACACGTTAGTGGTTCAATAACTCTTGTTATGTTATTACAAATCCATTCCAAAGTAGTAAGGTACAAAGCAAATTAAAAATATATTTAATTTTTCTTATCTGTCAGAGTGACAGCGTTTTCTGGTGCAAAAAGTGGCGGCGTTCGGAAACGCCACACTGTCATTCGTGACAGCGCCGAAGAACTTTGGACTTTTGGTTCTTATTGACGTGCGGAAAAGCGTCAATTTCTGGAATCTTCGTCAGCATCAAGTTTCCCGATAGCGACGTTGAGGGTCAAATAAATAAAGTACACAGTTCATTCAAAATGCATTATATTTTATATGTTCAAGTTCAGTTGCTATGTAATATACCTTACATAATACAATTTGCAACATAAAAATTCTTAAGAAAATATTTTTACACAAACTTAAGTATGGTATTTATGTAGTATGTAAACATAACTATATGTATATTGTATAGTTTTAACAATGTTTCCCGCGTAAAACATACCTCAAAATGTCGGGACTATGACGATTTCCTTATAAAAGACTATTTTATCAGAATTGCCTGCAATAATGCGGAATAAAGTTGAAAAATTATAAATATTATCCCAAATAAAACAGTCAGTTTAAGTCAATTAGCTGTAAAGGTTTCTATTTAGTAGTACTAGTCCAATGACTGAATGAATGTAATGTATTTTAGGTTTAAAAAAGAAATTGTACTAGCAAACTTTATACTTTTTGATTATTAAGTAAATGTGGGTCACCTTTATCCGTTGACTAGACGAAGCATACGAGTTAGTTGCAACTTCCATTAACTGATAAAACCTTAATAAATCCTTAAAAACTAATATAGTACACGCCACTTTAGGTAAACTCAAAATTAAGTTTAAAATATATAATTTCAGAACTTAAAAAAATTGTCTTTTATTTAATTATTTATTACGTTTTCTATTTAAAAAGATACGGTCACACAACACAAACAAAATTGGTACATGCATTTGGTTCATGAATTTTAAACAAGTTAAGTAGCCGAAATAGTATTCCTGTTTAAGACAATACTCAAAAAATAAATTATACATTCAAAATAAACTAATTATCGAAAATACATTGGCCGGACTACTTTCATTATTTCTTTTTACATAAATCTAATGTTTCAATAGTATTCCTATCCTGTTTAGGGACTATCGAATAGAAGATTTTAATTGTAACGTATAATAATATGTATATTAACATTTTATGACGCTCTATAAATCTACATAATAAGTATATTATATAGTTATATTAGTTATTTTTTTATTAAAGTAATTATAAAGTACTTAGCAAACAATATGAAAGACAAATACTTGTTATCAACACATGTATAAGTAAAGGCACAAATAATTGAAGTACCTGACACATTAAATGAAGTCTACAAACTATAAAACTAACAATTAAAATATTCTAACACGATTACGTTAAACATCAAACACAAGACTAAGTAAAGTAAATTTCATTTGATTGGAAATACAATTCGAAGTTTAAAAGAAGTACATTTTATTTTTATATATTACAATACCCAAACCCATTTTTAGCCAGCTACATTATTTTTGGCACGCTACTAAATAACTAAATTCGTCGATAACTGCACTAAGTATCTTCATTATCTTAAAAACTATGTACATAGGAACAAATGTATGCACTGTATGTACTATATATGTACATTTTATATACAAGTTTAATTTTAAATGATTTGAAACATAATTAGTTTGGTTTCCGCACGACGACGTAAGTACTTAGTTCGATCACATGTTAAAAAATCTCCATGCATTATACCGAATTATATTGTGAATTAAATGAAAACCATAGATTTAACTATAAACCGCTGCTATACATCCCTTGAATTCATCCCTAATCATTCCCATAAACAAGCGAATTTGGAATGCTCGACCTTGAGTTTAGGGAATATTTTTCCATGAAAATATGGCAACGGTCAGCGCGTTGTACAAACTAATAATTTGAGTGAATGTTTGGCAAAGTCATCAATCTTTTGTGACAAGTACTTGCGTCATTACGGGATAATATTTGCTGTATCTTTTTTTATAAGTCCTGTTTCGTTATTATTAGATCGAACTTTTGAAATTGATTAAGTACCTATTATATGAATAAAATTTGTTATTATTGGTTAAAAAAGGTTTTTGTATTTAAAAACTTTATTTATTCCAAAACATATATGCCAAATTTATGATAGATTAATTAAATTATTATTATTATTATTTAATTAGTGACTTCATATGCAATGTAATGGGCTGACAGTGACAGATAATTCACATTTCTATCTGTATTAAAATAAACAAGTAACTTGAATGTAAAAACGATTTCCAGGCAAGATTCTTCAATAGAGGATTAAAACTTTTAACTGACTAAATAAACTTTGACGAGTGTGTAAATGCTGTCATAATGGTTGTGCGTTAGTCACGTCATACTGTTGTTTATGTATGCTGGCGTACTCCTTAAAGGCATGTAGTGTGTATTGTTCACGCATGCGTGTCACAGACGGAGGCGAGCGCGGCGCGGTCGATGCTGGCGTACCCCTTAGAGGCATGTAGTGTGTATTGTTCACGCATGCGTGTCACAGACGGAGGCGAGCGCGGCGCGGTCGATGCTGGCGTACCCCTTAGAGGCATGTAGTGTGTATTGTTCACGCATGCCGGTCACAGACGGAGGCGAGCGCGGCGCGGTCGATGCTGGCGTACCCCTTAGTGGCATGTAGTGTGTATTGTTCACGCATGCGTGTCACAGACGGAGGCGAGCGCGGCGCGGTCGATGCTGGCGTACCCCTTATAGGCATGTAGTGTGTATTGTTCACGCATGCGTGTCACAGACGGAGGCGAGCGCGGCGCGGTCGATGCTGGCGTACCCCTTAGAGGCATGTAGTGTGTATTGTTCACGCATGCGTGTCACAGACGCAGGCGAGCACGGCGCGGTCGATGCTGGCGTACCCCTTAGAGGCATGTAGTGTGTATTGTTCACGCATGCGTGTCACAGACGGAGGCGAGCGCGGCGCGGTCGATGCTGGCGTACCCCTTAGAGGCATGTAGTGTGTATTGTTCACGCATGCGTGTCACAGACGGAGGCGAGCGCGGCGCGGTCGATGCTGGCGTACCCCTTAGAGGCATGTAGTGTGTATTATTCACGCATGCGTGTCACAGACGGAGGCGAGCGCGGCGCGGTCGATGCTGGCGTACCCCTTAGAGGCATGTAGTGTGTATTGTTCACGCATGCGTGTCACAGACGGAGGCGAGCGCGGCGCGGTCGATGCTGGCGTACCCCTTAGAGGCATGTAGTGTGTATTGTTCACGCATGCGTGTCACAGACGGAGGCGAGTGCGGCGCGGTCGATGCTGGCGTACTCGCGGCCGGAGCGCGGGCGCGCCGCGTGTCGTTCGGCCGACGCGTCACACGAACTGAACGACGACACCGACAGCGACTCCATGTAGTCTGACGTGTCGGACGCGCCACTCGACGTCATCTGGCTGTGGCGAGCCGTCATGTCCTGCTCCGTTACTGCACAGGAGAGACAATGTTACTTTTATTGTTCTTGATATTTAAGATAAAATAAAATATATTGTCAATCCTATCATTATTCATACTAATATAAACGCCGTATGAACTAATATGTTTGCATTAGATAGTACAATTCTTGAGGAAGATAATAAGCTATTTAAAGAGACGCTATGACCCGTAGGAGCTAGTAGAGCCGTATCCAAACGCGGGTAAACTGCGGGGAATGGCTTGTAAACGATATGAGGTAAGTTGTTAGTTTATCAAGATATCAAGAGTCAACTAGGAAATAAAATATCAAAGATAGATCAAATAGTTTTCAATAAAATCATACAGGATTAACAGTTAATAACTCACCAGATTTTTTCTTCCGTCTCGTCAGTGTGTCAACATCGCAGGAAGTCGCTTTCGTCAAAGTTGCCACTTCCTCAAACTGAAATGTCAAATTCTTTAAGGGATCCGACGAATTTGACTTTACATACGCGTGCACCGGCGTCAGACACATCCTCATCTGCTTACTGTTCTTTATATGTTTCTTGGTTGACTTCGCACTCGTCACAGGCATTTCAAATTCATTGAAATCACCCCTGTGATGCTTCAAGGATCCCGTCGAAACGCCCGAATCGTTTGAACTGGACGAATCTCTATTCTTTTCTGATTTACTTGGGACGCTTGAAGAACGTCTTATTTTGACAGCATCTTTGAATTTGGTCACAAGTATATTTTCAGTTTTTGATTCAGGAATCTTAAACTTATCTTTGGGCTCGACTATTTTAAGGCTTATCTGCATGCCTTCGTTGATTCTATCGATTTTCATCACTTTTCTTAGGACAGTAGGTGTAAAACATATTTGACTGTGTATTCCATACTCGTCGTCATGTCTTTTAGTGAAATCAGCCGAGCTTGATCTTCGAGTACTAATAGTATCAGACTCTGAATGTTGAGTCGGATCCGACACATGACTAATTCTGCTTACATTATCTGAATAGTTTTTGTTACTATTACTTGAAATGCTAATTTCTAACGGTTCCATATGCATATAGTTTAAATGTTCGTTACAACATTCTGTAGATGGGTGAACAGTGTTTGTAGTAGCTGATGAAATATCATCCTCATGTTCAGGGATGTCTTCTAAAGCATCTAGTTCTTCTTGACTGAAGCCAGCACTTCTTAAAATTTGTAGGGAGTTTTCAAATTTCTCCAGAGTTGTAAGATCTATGTTAGCATAGTTGCTGAAGTCAATTTCTGGTATTAGTTTTTTGGTTACTGGGGTTACGTTGACGTAGTTTGAATGTTCCTCGTTATTATTAATGCTAGCATCACTTTGATTGTTATTGTCTGTCTGTTTCGTGTCAGTGCTGTTGGTTTCAGTGTTATGTGGACAAGAGCATGGTTGACCATTGAGCAAACATTTTAGTTTCTTTGGTGTGTCGTATATGCTTGATGGGTCTGTGTGTGTATCGATTGGGTGTTCCTGTAAGCAATAGTTGTGGTTACTTTTATCGTACTTTATTTATAAAGATAATTTTAAATTATGTTAGTTTTTACGATATAATAATATACTTAGATTTAGAAAACAGAATCTACGTTCCAAACCAATACAATTCTCACCTGTATTAAAGGCATAGGTGTCTTCGGGACATCATAATTCTCATACGGTCCACTGAAAGACTTCTTCCTGCAACAGCATGGCTTCTGTTGCCAACACTGGCAATTGTTACCGGTTTTGGCTGGCACAGTTGGTGTACAGCAAGCCACAGGGCTTCCACGCTTGGATGACTCAAAACTCTTGTCGAGCAGGCATGAGCTGCGTGGGACACTGTATTCTGAGGCACTGCCGCTTGATCGAGAGTACATGGACACGCGGTCGGAATCTGAGCGCTTCTCTAGAATGTTGTCCATAGTCCATACTGGAGACATTATTGAGCCAGGAGTACCCATTGTTGAAGACCTGGAAATTTTGAATACTATGTTTAATTTTAAGCATATATTGCATTTTGAGTAACAATTAATAAAATTATGATTCAAGCGGAAAAGTATTTCAAAAAATTATTTCAATACAGATATCAGCTATACTTATAAACTAGCCCACTGCTAGTTGTCTAGTTTGGTTCAGAAAAATTCCTTCAAAAACATTATGGAAAGTTCTTATGTGTACCACCGTTTTCTTCTCTTGTTTTACTTCAGCGTTGAAGCACGTACATTAAGTTGTAATTTAAGCTGCGCGACCGAGGATCGCAGCTCGAATCAAAAGGTTTGACCTCTCAGCTATTAATTTACGATTTAACTTTAAAAAATAATTAAAGTTTTAACTGAGTGCAAAAAAGAGGATTTATAAATTTTATGTGCAATTCGATATCGATCTCTAGATTTGTATGGCAATTCCTATCAGTAAAGTTCTCTGGTGACTGACAACATAAGTAATGGTACTCTGAGAGTACCAGCACTTATGTTGTCAGTCTGAGAGAGAGAGAGAGTACTACTCTCTGCCCACGGTCTTTCATAGAATGGAGGTTCTACCTATAGTCTAACATTACACCATCTTCAGCTACTATCACTCACCTAGTCAACTGACTGATCTTCCCAATACAACTGGCGCATCTTGGCAAAGACGTTGGCCTCCGAAACTTGTCGTCGTTGCTATCCATACTTGCGTCGAGGTCTGATAGACAGTGCATAGTTTGACTGGCCGGCCCAGCCCAGGATGGAGACACGGAGCGCAAAGACGGGTGGAAACATTCATCCATGCAGGAACTTGCGTCTGAGAAGCGTTTCTCCAAGACTGAGGAAGACGAGATTAGTGTAGGGGTAGACAGTTGAAACGTTCACAGAGTGTGTATTTCTATTGTCACTAAACAAGAAATAATATAAACCAAGCTTAAACAACTCAAACAGATGATGATTTCCAAAGATTGAATGGACAAAATAACGCCTAGTAGATCCTTACACCTTTTTTTACCGCATTTGAATAACTGCACGTAGGGTGAAACGCTTTTATCACGTTGACTTTAATTACAACAATAGGTCAAAATGTTTCCTTATCTAATTGCCTCACCTGAACCACATCTAGAAGCTATGCTAAACCTAGACTGTGCTTCATGGCTGTAAATGTTAAGTAGTTCGGTGAGCTCACGGCCGCCCTCAGCTGCGAAGATGAACAACCCTTCGCCCTTACCGCACCTGGAGCCACCTTCCACGCAGAATCTCTTGTCGACCACACCGTAGCGTCTGAGGTACAGAAATAATTAAAATAAGACTTTTCATACTCATATAATGGAAACAGATTATTGGACACAAAATATTGAATCCTACTAATATTATAAACGTGAAAGTTTGAGTATGTATGGATGTTTGTTGCTCTTTCACGCAAAAAACTAATGAACCGCTTGCGATGAAACTTGGTATGTAGATAGCTGGACATCTGGATTAGCACATAGGCTACTTTTTATCCCGATATTCCTACGGCATAGGGACTTACGCCGGTAAAACAGCGTGACACAGCTAATCTTAAATAAAACTACCTTCCCCAAAAGCAGAATAGATATTTTGTGCTCTGATCGGTCAGCCTGTATTGTTTCTTAATTCTTTATCCTATAATCTAGAATCTAGATAATAGATCGTCAACTGTCAGAAACAGGCCTGTCGGTGGTAAGGAGACCTGTGACTCGACCAACTGATCAGAGAAGTTGGCAAGCTTGAGTCTAGTATTTCCTTAAGACTGGAATGAGGGTTGAGAAGAGTTTGTTCTTCTCTAAATATATATATCGAGAACATTGTGTGGTTTTATTCGATTCGGCTCGACTCCAACATTACCACTTGTCAAACTATCATATAGCAAATAAAGGCATAATCCATAATATTTATTATAATTTTTATTATCTGTACTTGGATTTAATATTGTTTGAAACGTTATGTACTTTTGGTTCTTTTCACTACATGTTATAAAACAAAGTCCCCCGCCGCGTCTGTCTGTCTTTTCGATAAACTGAAAAACTACTGAACGGATTTTCATGCGGTTTTCACTAAAAGACAGAGTAATTCATGAGGAAGGTTTAGGTGTAGGTATAATTTGTACCCGTACGAAACCGGGGCGGGTTGCTAGTTTATAATAAAAGTAATACGTTCCGATGCGCATAACTTGACATGAGTTAGAAGGTTTCAAAAAGATTAAAAATCCGTTTCGTAGGTACTATCTTTTTTCGGTGGACGGAGTTAATACGCTTTGATCTGTTACTCCTCGATGTAGGGCATTCGTAGGTTACAACGTGGTTACAACACAAAATTTAAAAACAGCGTTTTAGTAATATTACTTTAGATCTACTTAACTTTAAGTCGTGTTTAATTATATAAAGATAAATGTTATACTATGGTTACCCAAGTTGTTAAAAAAAGGGCGGTACAACGAACAATATTTATTACTCTAAAAACCCTTCGTCATGTAACGATAAGTCAGTTTAAATAATTACTCAAACTTTCCAATTGATTCCAATGGTTTTATCATAGACGCCCATTATTTGCCGAGCCCACCCGTATATTTCTAATTAAGAAGCAAGTGGTAATCACGATTAATTAACAACATGATGAATTGTGATGGATGATGGCCCACCAATAGCGTGTTAACTCTGTCTATATATTAACGTGTCTATTTATTAAAAATATACGGTTTTTCTTAAATGTGTATTTCGGGCTCAGTTTTGGGCCATACAGGGGCTTTTTATCCTAGTTGGCCTAGTGGTTAGTGACCCTGACTGCTATGCAACAGGTCGTGGGTTCGATTCCCACCGAGTCTGGGTGTTCTTTGTGTCCGTTGTTGTATGTTTGTAAAGTCTAATGCGGGAGTTGTCTTTTTAAAAAAAAAGGGCCCCCCGTATGGCCCGACGCGGACGACGGTGTTACGCGATACGAATACACACGAATGAACACAATCTTCATCGTCTTCTTCATCCTTAAAAATATAAACAGCATTCAAGAAAGGTTTCTTTTTAGTCTACTTTTGAAGAGCCACATCGGTATGTTGTATATTATTACCAGTATATTATTTACCAGTGCCCTACAAGGCAACTAAATTATACAGATTTATACAGATGAAATGTTTCAGTTGGAGGTTATCAGTCTGTGTTTGAACGCGCTAACCTTAGGCCCTTCCAACTTTACCAGATCTTTTGGGTACCTAACAACGAATCGTCTAAGAAATCTTACTCATGCATATTTTACAGTTTTTAAAGTAGTGTTTCGAAAAGTTGAGTAAACTTGTACTAATATACCAGAGCAAGTAAAACCGCGATGAGTAGCAGGTATGAGATATTTATTTATTTACTTATGTTATACAAATAGCCGTAAAGTAGACAAATAAAGGTTTGCACGCGATGTGTCGTAAAGTATTTGTAAAATCAATAACAGAACGTGAGAATCTTGTATAACTTACATGTTACGCTAGGCGTTACCCAAATGTGACTATCAAACATTAAAATCATCAGATGCCTATTGATGGCCTTGTTAAAAATGTATTGAAGCATGGGACTGTTGAAATGTCTTCTTGAATGAAGGTACGAGAAGTACGTTTTGACAGCTGTATGGTCAAACGCAACACCGGAAACTGGAATCTTGAATGTGTCTAGAACTGTTTCATATGATCGCCTAATGTGATCAAAATAAGCTTACTTACATAGTGTAGGTAGATTTTTTGAGAGATAAGGTTCACTACGGGATAAACTACTAAAAAACAAAAACGCTCTCAGGCATAGTAAGGGGTATTCCATTAATCTCGTGATGTTTTTTAGCAACTTTTTGACCGCCCCTCCCCCTGGTGATACGTGGTGAGGTTTCAGACTAACCCCCTTAGCCAAAATCACGTGTATTTTTTGTGCAAAATATATTTAACACGTTCTTGAATATCCAAGATAGTTTTGTTAGTTAGATACAACGGATGCTAAGACAAAGAAAATGTGTACCAAATATTCTCTCATTTGGGCAACATTGCCAAATGAGCCCAGAATTTCAGCTTCATGCTACATTCGTTTTCAGAACCTACACGATTTTGGAACAAAGCCATCGTTGAACGATCCTTTACACTACACAAGTACACAGGACTCTTTGTGTTTAGTGTCTGTAGATCAAAGAGTTTTTATGAATAAAACAGGATTCTATTTTCAAACTCGGTAGGCATCGCAGTGTTTGACATAAGGATATTTAAAAAAGTATATTATTTTCTATTGATATATTATTAACTATACAGGGTAACGAGTATTAAGTGTAACGGATTCTAATGGATTAATTAAATAACTAAAAAACCAAAAATTAAATAGCATTATTTCTGAACTTACGGGAATTAACGCGATCACGAAAATGTTAAATGTAAAATCGCGAAAGTTTAAAAGGTAGTAATTAAATAGCATTCTAAGTATACTAAAACTTTTAGGAACGGAGACTGTTGAGAGTAATACATGTAAAATGGACGTCCAATCCTGAGTAGGTGACCGAGTATCTAACTCTGAACATCAATTTAAGAG
The DNA here is from genome assembly GCA_949752705.1 of Callimorpha dominula. Classification (NCBI taxonomy): domain Eukaryota; kingdom Metazoa; phylum Arthropoda; class Insecta; order Lepidoptera; family Erebidae; genus Callimorpha; species Callimorpha dominula. The sequence continues at coordinate 3,356,045 of OX457007.1, read as the reverse complement.
CTACATATATTTGTATTTTAAGTCACACAGTACGATATATCGAAGACCTCACGTAGCCTAGAACACTGATCTTACGTGTATATATTGCAACAAATATTCCTTGAACATTCCTATTTATTGAATCATTAACAAGCCTTCAACTTTTTTTTAAATTAAACGTATTCTTTTGTCACACAGTATTTTAAACTTACTTTCTTTTTACAAATCATATCAGTGCCCCAATCTTTTGGGGCACTGATATGATTTGTTTATCTTTGTAAGTATTCTCATGATTGCCACAGATTTCTTGACATCTTAAGCAGGTCATATATCTAGTAGCGTTTTACTAAGATACAGACAAGATTTTAAAATGTCTAAAATTCTTTTTCAGAAGTGTTGACCGTTGCTAAACAAACGACTTCTTTTTTTAAACAAAGTCTTAACGTATTGTCAATTTTATTTTTTAATATTTACTTCTAAGTTTTGGCTCATTTATCATGCAGTCTGTGGAGACAAAAGACGTAAGCCATTTGCAAAATGACCGAAATTCCTTTAAATATGTATTCGAGGGAAAGTTTTAATTTAATCTGGATTTAATGTTGAACCTTTGCCTCAGTTGATTGCTTTGTTTGACCAAAGCTGAGTTTATTTCTAACTTCGGTTTGCTCATGGTTCTTTGGGCTCCAGATTGTTCAAATGATAATATTTGCTTTTATTTTTATGCTTTGAACATCGAATTTGCAGCTAATCCCATTTAATATCAAGTTATTTTAATAGTATAATACTGATGAGATGTTGAGAAGGTTGGCTGGTCAACATATCTACCGATGTTTTAGACACCCTCAAACGAAAGTGTAGACATTATGGGAAAAGAATCATACATCTCGTCTGTTATGAGTATATAGCGGGTACCATAGCATATGGAGGTTTGCAACGCAAGGGTTATAAAGGGCGCGACGCTAACACCATCCCGTCATACTAAAACTTTTTTTGAAAGTTCTTCTTTAGTTTCTCAACCATAGGAAGAATGTTAAAGTATTGCAAGTGTTAACAAGATACACTGACCCCTCTCCATCAAAGGAATCAAATGCTTGATTATTACACCAGTTGTCCTTCCCCTCTACACAAAGGATTATTAGTAGTAGTAGTATTTATTTGCGAAGTCACAAGTAAATAGCGAAATCAATTTACAACGAACATTTTGGAATCTTTAAAATTTCAAGGAGCTGCTAAAACATTTCGTTCATTTCAAGAACTTCCGTTTTAATCGAGTAGGGAAGTTATAAGTTAGAAAGACAGTACTGGGTTCGACCACGGTGGAATTTAATTTTGACAGCGAATGCCTTCAATGGACGGGCGCTGGCAAATTTCATGGATGCCTGCAGCCGCTTATGGAGCGGCACAGCCAGCGAGTTGTGCTGGACGAGATAGACAATATGGTATTTTTTTTTGTAATAATATGTATTTCATAATAATAATTAAATAAACGCCTCGTTTAACACTAAAGTTACTAATAATGCTTAACTTATGTTAATTAAAACTTTGACATTATTTGCAAGAAGTAAATCTTTAAATATTTATCTGAGATTTAAATTGCAGTCACGATAACACAAAGCTCAAGCTACTATGTCAATTTATTGTATAATTTGTATGATTGACGTGGCATACAAGCCCATATCACATTTTGTAATTATTTTTAGGTGTTGATGTACTTTCTCTTATTACCACTAAACTTAATATGGAGTTGAGAACTATAACATTTTTTGTTCATAACAATTATCTGACTGGCCTGTTGGTCTAGTGGTTAGTGACCCTGACTGCTAAGCCAGAGGTCGTGGGTTCGATTCCCACCCATGACAAATAATTGTGTGTTGAGCACGATCCTTTGTTCTGTGTCTGGGTGTATTTATCTATAATATGTATGTATTTAGTAATATATAAGTATGTTTATCAGCAGTCTGGTTACCATAGTACAGGCTCTACCTAGTTTGGGATTAGACAGCCGTGTGTGAGATGTGTAAAGTTATTATTATTATATTATATATATTTTGTTCCTTACGGTACCAAAGCTACAGTAGGTATGTCATTAATGTGTTCAGTGCCTTTTACAATATTGTACATCTTGGAAACAGACGTCCGTCTTACGCCGCAAAGGACGTCTGCGGAGGCTGCATTAGACAGATCGCTATTGAATTATTTTGATTCGCCCTTTTCTTTGTACTTTTGCAAATTGAACGGTACATTTTATTTCTGCTATTGCCATGCCATATCGTTTGTTGGATTTGAACAACCTACGCGTTGTGAATATTTTAGGTTTGTTTGAGTAACAAAGGTGAAAGACGTAAAATATTTTTTATTAAGTTAAAAAGGAAATATTATCTTGATTAACCCAGTCACTAGTACGCTTTACGAGCAACAATAACATTAATAAAATCTTAGAATATGTGTCTAGTGTTTAATTCATAAAGAATAACCACACACAAAAGAATTTCATTTTATATCCGCATAAAATTAAAACGCAACTTCCTGGCTTAATGGAGACTACACGTGTCAGCGTCAGTAAAAACAAAAAGAAATGTCAAAATCGGTTCGCGCCAGAAAATATTCCAATGGAATCCAAGTTCAAAAAACTTTTTTATGCACCTGAATCCAGAAGTTAGTCGTGCAATATGTTTGTGAGTACATTTTGAACATTTTCGCTCGGTCGGCTAAAGTTATAACATGGAGTTTGTATTTCAGTCACGTAGGTCTTTTACTAGAGAGCTCATCGTATGAATAAGGAAGTCGGCCGAGTATGTTTTTTAAATAGCTTTTAAAATTATGTCTTCGATTTAATGGAGACGTTTAGATAAATTTTTATGCGCGGAAGAAACTCTTTCGTGATTAATGTGTGTAAGTCCTGCTTCTATAGGATTCGAGTTTTAAAAACTAGTTTTAAATAAACACGCGTGGGTATTATTTAATATTGTTATGATCGTTTTATTCTGGGAAAATTGACTTTCAGTTAAGTCATATGATCTTTATATTATTGCTAGTGCGTTTATTACGGATCGTGTAACTTTCTTATGACTTGGAAATAATACCTAATGTTATGTTTGATTTCGAATGTTATTTGACCATCATAGAAGTTTATGGTACGACCCGTAAGAGTCCCAGTTCTTATAGTCACGGCGCAAACTTAGAAAAGAAGAAAAAGGAAAGAAGTAACACCTAATTCAATTTCCTTCCTTTTCTAATTCTTTTAAAATTTTGATTTTTTTTAAAAGATGTTAGTTAATTTCATAATTTTACGGTACAAGAGTACAAAATAAAGGCCACTTACAAGAGACAAGAGAACAAAAAACCTTATTCGCTCGCACCTTAGACACATTAAAAAAAAACACTGGTTTTTATAACCAGTATTTTTTTTGTGCCTAACGTCAAATGCCATTTTCTATAACTACTTTAACAACCTGTGTAACTCCCTCCTTAGGTCGACCCCTCGAATGCTGCTGTCATTCAACCTAACCTTTTTACAGTTTGTTCCCTTTAATATTAACAAAGCAGGGCTGTAAATATCGTGTTATTTATACCGTTTCCTAGGGCGATAATATGTAATGCTTGTTTCGGATAACGACAAATACGAGCCAGATAAACCCCTGGGCCCTTCCTAATAAAATGAAGGGTGCCCGCCTTGGCACACCCATAGAAAATGATGATATGAAATACCATATTTTGCGTGTGGGGAACTTTTTTTAAGTTACATAGTTAACTTTGAATTTAGAATATTATTAAAATCAGCTTAAATGTCTTTTATCATTGTAAACCGTACAATCTTAGCTAAGACTTTCTCATAGTGGTAATACGAAAAAGGATTAGGTAAGATCTAATGTCTGTTTCTGTTGTCTATTGACAATTAGTCCATAAATGGCACCAGCATAGGGTGTCGTAGACCATCACAAAGGTTATTTAAATTTCCAGTCAAAACATAAATGGAACACTAATTTTCAATTTGCAATTTCTTCAGTTCAGTAAACTTAGAAGCCAGATTACCACTGGATTTCACGGCGTGAAGCAATAGCTTGCATAAAACATCAGGTATTCGGCAACAAAGCCGTGCCCTTTGTACTAAGCCTGCTTATTTATGTAAGGGATCCCATTCAATAAGTTAAAGTAACTCCATAACTGAGGAGCCGACGGCCTCGGCAACGATGTCATTTGATAAAATGAAATTTTGTATTTCGTCGCCTTTTAAATTGTATTCGGCCAGAGACAATTTTCTAAAGTGTCAAAACATTCTTATTAACATTATGATGAAATGATAATGCTTTATAAAGATAAATTCGAATTTGGAATGCTTTTCGCTTTCTTTAAATGTTTGTTGTGTTTAGAAAATAGAATTAGTAATAGAATAGTAATAAACTAAAATATTTCAAATAAAAGGTTTAATATTACATTATTATTTAATAAGTACCTATTTAAATTATAATATTTATGAACGGTAAAGTAAAATATATACTTAAATAGATATAAAATGGCATCTAAAAAGTATTTTTCTTCCATATTTATAAGAATATTTTGCAAATTTGCAAAGGAATTATACTATGATCAATATCTCAATACTGGTCATATTATGATCAAATAAGTTATTATCATAATTATTAATACAAATAATCACATAGGTATACAATATTTCCATATTAACATATATTTAATACAATTAATAATTTTAACAATTTAGTGATGTGAAAGTTTTAAAGCCCTTTAATAAAATAGTAAGATAAAAAAGCTACCTAAAAAGTCACAAGGAAACAAAACCACAAAAACATTTCAACAAATGTACACTTTAGTCTAATGTAACGTAATTATAGTATAACTAAATAGCTGCTGAAATTCGCTACTGTTAAAATTGTTCTCACGAAACTGCAGACTACTAGCTGTGTACAAAGTTAGCGAAGCCATCCACTGGCTCCCAAACTATGACCAACTGCCTATGCATCACTTAACAAAGTTAAGTAATCCGTTAATCTTTGTTTAGTCAACTATTAGTGAGCGAGGGTTGAAACGCAGTTTAAATCTTTACTGTGATTGCCGTGTCGGCCATTAAGTAATTGAATATACTGTTGCGCTTTGTAGTGACAATCTCAGTGCTTGGCTTGCGAGTGGATCTGGGATAATAGTGATGCTGATGTAAAGGAAACACCGAATATCTTTACAAATAAATAACATTGAAATGTCTGTGTGTAATGCCAAAATAACAGCTTTTTACTATATGCATATTAATTTTTGTACGTCTCTTTGATAACCAAAGAAACAATTTTTTATGATTACGAATTAGACGATTAAGAATTACTTAGGCTGCTTTTATTTAAATAAAAATAAATTTAAGAAAATCAAGTACATGAACGTGAGCTTACACAGGCAATTCATAGTTTAAGAAATATATAAGTACCCTCATCTTGACGATGACAAAGATTGTATGTTAGATAATAAGTACATTGATAAATCGCAAATGGGTTGCCTAGTTAAAGCACGAGCCAATTCTGTTAAATAATAGTACCTGGATGACCGAGCTTTGCTTTTCTTTTTACGTTTACTAAAATGAAACCTAGCTAGATCGACTTATCGCCCCCGAAACCCCCCACATACTAAATTTCATGAAAATCGTTGGAGCCGTTTCCGAGATTCAGATTATATACATACATATATATGTACAAGAAGTGCTCGTTTAAAGGTATTAAATTAGCCTTAACTAACTTTTTTGATCAATTTCGCCGATTTGTAATTGATGAAAATCGAACATTAGTCGATTGAATATTACACGAGGAATTGGTATATCGTACTGTCAATAACAATGCATATTTCAATATACGTATATTAACATCACTTCATAACTCAACCTTCACATCAAGAGCCGGGTGTCCCTCCGCGGCTGCAGACATACTTCAACTCTGCCCTGCTAGTTGTACTTGCAGTAATCGACATTTTTGAGATTTTCACTTTTTTGCAAAAATGACATCCTAAGGGTATATTCTATACGTAAAAAATATATTTACAAGTTTTTTCTTATTAAAAACGTGTTTTTTATTTAACATGAAACGCAGTACTTGCACCTAAATGTTATTTTCACTAAGTTTACCTCGAAACCGCCATTTTGCAAGTACTGCGTTTGCAATAAGGAGGGCAGAACTGTCTTGTACTTGTGCTTATTTCTATGCCTCACATTTTACATTTCAAAATCAGATAGCGACATTCAAATTATCTACCCCTCATATACCATAAGAAGAGTAAGCCGACCGCAGCACGCTAACGAGGTCTACAGTATGTACCATCATCATCTATTGCCCTTTTCTCAAATTTCATTAGGGTCCGCCCAATGTGTAAAGATAACAAATATTTAAAGAAAGACAAAAGTAAAAAGCAAATTACACATTATAAAGGAAACTTATAAAATTGAATTCCAAATTCGAATTTATCTTTGTAAAAAAATTGCGCTATTAAATATATATAATAATAATATAATAATAATAATAACTCCACACATCTCACACACGGCCGTCTGATCCCAAACTAGGCAAAGCCTGTACTATGGTGACCAGACTGCTGATAAACATACTTATATATTTCTAAATACACACATATTATAGATACATTACACCCAGACACTTAACAAATTATCGTGCTCATCACACAATTAATTGTCCTGGGTGGGAATCGAACCCACGACCTCTGGCCTAGCAGTCAGGGTCACTAACCACTAGACCAACAGGCCAGTCAAACATATACATATACAACCCAGCATTATCATTTCATCTGCACTTCGGCTGGTTTCTTTTATTTCCGGCCGTCTGCCTGACGCCAACCTTCCTTGGAAATCTAGTCGTTTTAAGACGGGAAAGAAGGAAAAACGTAAATTTGTCTAAGGAAAAATGGGTTGGGAGAGGAACCTTGGATGGGGAATAGGACTGAGACTGCAGTAGCTCGCAGAGGCCGGGGTCGCGCACTCGAATGTCGTGTATTTCTTGTGACTGGAGAGGCTAATACGACAACCAGCTGGTACAATACATACATGAATTCACGCCTTCACACTTCAGGGTAGGCAGAAACAACAGCCCGTTATTTTCTATTCTTATATACCTCAGAGCTGCCTTTATTATCATTAAACCTTTCCTAATTGAATATAGTACAGTTTAAGAACGAGATTATTCAAACGATTTTCTTTTTTTTACACGGATGGTCAATATGCCCGGCAAGTTCTCAAAGCGAGACAACGGACCAGAAAGCCCAGCATAGGACGTTCATCAACGAGGTGGGCAGACCTAGTAAAGATCGTAGGCCGTCGGTGGATGCAGGCGGCTTCCAACCGGTCTTCTTGGAAGTCATTAACGCGACCTATGTTTAAGTGGACGTCTTTTATCACCAAGTTTCCTCTTTTGTTCAAACAATGTCAGGATTATGGAAATAAGAATGCTTAAACGGAAATTTCTTAGATTTGTTCTCGAATGTGTTCGCGGCGCTTTTAGGGAGAACGCTTCAAGGTTCTTTGTGATTGTTTGTAAATTGAAATAACTTTGTAAGTAGAGGAAATTACAGGTACTTTTTCAAAATAAAAGTTTCTAATTTCTTTTTTTTTTTCATGTTTAATACGGAAATATTAGATTAATTATAAAAAGTAGGCCTTATTTTGCGTATTCCATTTTTATTATCATCTTAAGGCCTTAAAAAAAACTATCTCACATCTTTTGCACTCATTAGGGATTGAATCCCACTAATATTATAAATGTGAAAGTTTGGATGGATGGATGGATGTTTGTTACTCTTTCACGCCAAAACTACTGAACCGATTGCGATGAAACTTGGTATATTGATAGCTGGAAACCTGGATTAAAATATAGGCTACTTTTTATCCCGATATTCAAACGGGATCGGGAGTTACGCGGGTGAAACCGCGGGGCGCTGCTAGTAATTCATATTTATGAAGAAAAATCGATTTTAACAAACGAAAATAATGCAAACTACAAGGAACAGTAAGATGCGGTAAAGAACTTTTGAAGTTATGCCAGTACAACTCTTGTTAGCCAAAACAAACAAAAATGCCAGGAACCGAAGAACATCAAACAGTGATGTAAATATGTATATATATTCACTCAAACATTCAATAACAAATTAAGCCCATCTGAGTAGGGATGGGCTTAATTTGTTATTGAATGTTGAAAAGCATCATTCAACGACAAAAATGCATCAATATTTCACTGCTACGGAAATTGGAAGTTCTGCTACAACCGGCTACAATACTATCTGATGCTACGCGATCCGTTTGTACATTAAGGTGCTTGTACACTAAACTAACGAAAACATAGTACACTGACGCCCACGTCTGAATCACGTAACAGGGAGTAAGTCCGTTGCTGTCAACCGGGCAGTTGGGAATTAAAGATGGAAAAAATTGGAGTATATTGAAAAATAGGCAAGGAAAGGTTAAAGGAAATGGACGGGTGGTTAGGGGAGTGTAGTCCGAGAAGGTTAGGGCCACATACCTGGCCATCAAACTAGCTATAGCCGTGAAGTCAGAGCCCTCTTATATATTTTGATAAATGCTATTAACGTTATGATATTTTACTATATGCATTTGTCTTACGTGACAAAGGTAGACCGTGGACCCTTCAACACTGGTCTTTGTTTTAGTTTACAACGCTTTGCGGACATCGGTTTATGTTTGCCTATGTGTAAATCCAGGAGTCCTAATCCGTTTATCATTAAGAGCGTGATTGAATTAAAAACCTTTTTGCATATTTTCTAATTAGTAACATTACTAACGATCAGAATATTTTCAAAAACCTCCATGAACTATTATAACTTTTTATACAATTTTATAGTATTTATTTACCCCTACTAAGTAGACTACAAAAACTATCGTCTACTACAAACCTTGTGAACGTATATGACCTAAAAAGTCAAACAGCATCAGCAAAATATTTTTTTTTTCCCTGACCGTATTAAGGTAACCACTACTACGTTTAATCGAACAAATCTGAGCTGTCAGAAGGGTGTTCACCCTCGCACTGTAGTCCCAATCTATTTGGCGTATTTAGCGGTTACACAAGAATTTCCTCAAACCCTAAGATTGATAAATTACTTTCTTGCTTTATTTTTCCCTAGCGACCAAAGCTTAGTATTGCCGCAATAGGGGAAAAAAGTGATCTTGAAGAGTTAGCAACACTTGAGGTTTACCTTTTTTGTTGTAAATTAGGACTACCCTATGGTTGTTTCTTACACGTTACTTTTTTATTATTATAACTTTAACTAACTAGTTATGTAAACAAATCTTAGAAATCAAGTTTAACCCTACTACTAATTGTTGTATCCAAATGAAAAGTTTTTTTTTTATGTTATAGGGGGCAAACGAGCAGACGGGTCACCTGATAGTAAATGACTACCGGCGTCCATGGGCACCAAGTGCGTTGCCGCCCTTTACGGTGGGATTAGGGGAAAAGGGGGATAGGGGGGAAGAGCGGGAAGACGGGGAATCCCCCTCGGATTAGACGGGAGGAGAGTGGGGAGAGGGAAGGGTTAGGGCCTCCGGTAACCTCACTCACGCGGCGAAAAACAATACAAACATTGTTTCACTGCCGGTTTTCTGTGAGGCCGTGGTATCGAGCGGAGTCGAGCCAGCCCATGCGTGCCTAAGCAATGCTCTCCCACTTAAAAATTTTATTTGTATGTAAGTAAATGTAGTTTGGATGACAATACTGCAATTTGCCATCTTGGACTCGATTTGAGGATGTATAGTGTGTGGATAGTGTAACTCTTCAGTGGCTACTAGTAAACCCCCCAAGTTTTGGCTCATACGGTTCATTTTTTTTTTTTTTTTTTTATAAAAAAAGACGACTCCCGCATTAGGAATTACTCCTGTGTCGCGGGGGACTTTACAAACATATATACAACGGACACAAAGAACACCCAGACTAAGGTGGGAATCGAACCCACGACCTCTGGCTCAGCAGTCAGGGTCACTAACCACTAGACCAACATGCCAGTCAAACACGAGACCCACAGATTCGGCTTAGTATGGTCTGATGATGGAGCCAGGAGTTGGATAGTGAAACAATGTTCTTACTTATTAATTTGGTTCGCTATTAGGTAAAGCAAGCTTTTTAGTTTTTCTAAACTACACATAACATAACTATTATGTTAATCAACATTTTAATGGTAACCTCTTGAAGATTGTCAAAGTCACCATCATACAGTTTCATGAATGTTATAATAATAGATGACTTTGAAAATTCATTAAAATGAATAATAACTGCCGTTGTAAACTAATAAAGTACAATCATTATTCCATACCAACATGCTACAAGATAAATTTACCTAGAGGTCACACGCGCAATCTAATATGTGCCTTATCACTACGAGCGTGAGTGCGTTTTACAGTGATTGTCAGCAATCGGTAATTCTTGCAAGGCGTTCATTTATCCGCTTCCAGTATACGTTAGAGTCATAACGCCTCACTAAGTCGCCAGATAGTAGCCATTTAAAACTATTTTCCTTTACGTTCGTAACGAACGTAGTTATTCAAAAAAGGCCCTAATAGGCTAATAGTATTTTATAACGAAACTTAGACATCATCACGGCCTATACGCCGCCGTGGATCTTAGTGGACCTTTCCATCAGTCGATACATGAGTCCACCTTAATGATATAAAGCAGATAGTGGTCAAATCGAATTTGTGCAGCGATGAGTTTGATCGTACATGTGCAGTGTACTGACTCCCTTACTTAATTCACCGTGTATACTGCTTTTATACGTTAATGCACGTTATATTGTATTTGTAATTGGATTGTGTTTATTTCATACTAGTTTTAAAAGGTTTATAAATATGTAATTTGTTCCTAATATTAATCATAATTGCTGTGGTAATAATATTGGTTTCAACGTCTTGTGACTGTGTCTTTGTCTCCGGACATTTGCTTTTTTAATTTTGAAAAAAAAAAAGAAATTGTTGTCTGGATCTGGGGATTGCAAGTACCCTCTCTTTTCTCTCTTGCTAAAGTTACGGAGTTGGATCGTAAATTGTAGTCCCAAGGGGAGGCATTTTTTTTTTCAAATACATATTTCGCCTTAAAAGCTTTTAGCCTTGTAGGTGTAATAATATACCTCTGCGCACACCTCCGGGGATATATGTATTAGCGTTAAAAATAAAACAATGAACTTACTGAAATTCATTAATTATGAAAAAAGTTCTGTAGTCGTAACTGACCCGATCTGTGGGAGATACCTTAGGAATCGTCCATTAATCACGTGAGGCTCGAAAGGGGGGGGACCCTATTGAATTATACACCTTCCTCACGAATCACTCTGTCTATTGGTGAAATCCATATGAAAATCCGTTTGGGAGTTATTGAGTTTATCGCGAACAGAAGCGGGAGGAATTTGTTTTATAATATGTAGTGATTTATAATACATCATTATCAGTAGAAAATACCGTTGCTTGCATTAAAAAGAAAAACTTTGTAGTCAGTCAGAATATATTTAGTTATATCTGCTCTCTGCTCTATCTCTAACCATATATCGAAATATATTACAATATGAGTAGTAAACGAACAATTAGCAAATAAACATGTCAGTTCTATAAACCAATGAATATACAGTATTACGTACATATCGCCATAACAATAATTAACAATTAAACACAACTAATGTCTCGGTGTAAATAAAGACGGAGCCACATCAAAGCTGAGCTATCGCAATGAATCGCTTCTATTATTTCCCATTGCCAAGCTCATTAGACTCTTGTTTGTACTGTTAAGGAATCGCTACGGGCTGTAACGTGGTTTAAGCGGAAACTTTAAGCGATAATATCTAGCGACTTATGCAATGAAAAAATAAATGCGAAAAGCCTGTAAACCATGACAACTAGAAACAGGTCCAGGGAAATTATGCGGAATTTTAAAGATGACTGAAAATATAAACGGGTTCTCTAATGGTGACAGTGAAAAAAAAAACTAAGCTGATAAAAGCAATAAACAAACCCTGTGTTTACAAAGTTTTTTAAAGTTAACTAATATTTTTGTGGAATCCAACAAAAATCCCCAGTAATATATCTTTGCTAGGGAATATCAAATTCATTTCTCTCAAACAACAAAAGAGGACTCCAAAAGAATGTGTCCATATACTCGTATGTTTAAATTATATTATACCACAGTTCAAAGAAACCATAGTATTTTGTTATAGCTTCAGGCACTAACATATAATTGAACTTGTTCCAACTCCTTAAGGCTAATGTTTTTCTCAGAATGAAAACATAACAATTTCTTAGAAAAAGTTATATTTTACTTCTATATTTTAATTTTTTTCGGCTCGAAGGGCCATGTCACTATTCAAGTTAAATAGGATATCTTGAACAAGTTACCCTTTGAGTTATTTTATTTTGTAGTTTCTTAAATGAGAGATTTTCTTGTAGTAAGTAAGTAAATCAGGAACCCGTTTTTAAAAGTTTTCTTGATCTACAGCATGAAGAAAATCCTTACTGCCTCGATAAATTGTTGGTATTTTATTAAGTCGATAAATATTTTCCAACGTTCATCAGTTTATAACTTGTGAACACTGCATCGCCAGCCGCGATATAATCCACAAGGAATTGTTGTAGGCACGCGTGTGTACACGGCTTAATAATGAAATTAGCCACCGCCACTCCGCCAGCGCACACCGGTAGACCAATATTGGCTACATTATTGGCCAAACATGTACCGCCCGCGGCGCTGTTTAAATTAAGATAAAATGAAAGTTTGTTCCATGTTCATATTTTACGTTAGAAGTGTTAGGTTTGGTTAGTTTATATTTAACTCTCTGTACATTGGTCCTTGAAAAAGCGGTTTTCTCGAGTGATCTGAGTCCTTCTTTAACGGAAGTTATTTTTTTAAGAAATGTCCTTGCCTATTTTTATTAAGTTCACCGAAGCTATTCTTAAAGATCTCAAAAGCGGTATTGTAACGCGAGCAGTGTGTAAGTGTTAGCGTATGCTTCTGGAGTTGTTGAAAATGAGTTTATATAAGGCAGTAGGGTCTATTTAATTTATTTACTAGTGTAGTGTTAGGTCCCTGAATACGCTCCAATCAAATTCAGTAACGTCACTTAGTAACCTCTTGACATTTTCTCACTATTATGATTGTAAAAGAGAATTGAAGCGTTTTAATGAACTGTTAATTAATAGAAGCGCTCTATTTTCATTTCAGAAACCATTTAGATTACACGACGTTTCTTTGCAAAGACTTATGATATTTTATAGTTTTCTAAGAAATTGAAAATAATTTATTTTTACTTTTATTCATAAGGATAAAACAGATTTACTCTATGGTATTAAGCTATTTAAGTATAATACGAGTATGTTTTTAGGTATAAACAAGATAATCAAGTGTTTCAACCATGTGTTTGTTTGTGTATAGACTCCTGTTTTGAATAAATGTTGTTTGTCTCTAGAGCTGTCTGTCCATTATTTTGCATGTATAAATCTAAAATACAAATTATTTAAACTTATTCGTGGTCACAGCATTGCCAGTGCAACCTAGTCGAAACGTCAGGCAAAAATCAAAGGTATGTAATATCTTTTTAATTCGTGATAGCTTTAATTCCCGTTAACATAATTATATTATCATGGAACGCGAAAGCTTAAAAGTTAGTATATAAACTTACGTCGAAAGGTACTCATACTTAATCATGTTAGAAAGAATGGCACTGCCTTTAAGAAATATTTAGCACTGCTGCGACCTCAAATCCTACGACGGTTCTCTTTCCGCACAGACTTTAATCATTGTTGCGGTTTTCTGAAATTTTGACACTGAGACTTTCAGTACTATTAAAAAGTTTGAGTATCAAAAAACAAGAACCCACAGCAGTGAAATAACGATAAAAAATTGGAGTACATTACATAAATTGTGCGAGAGTTTTTACAAACAATTTTTATCAAAAATCAGAAAGGAAGACGACAGTTAATCTCATGCGATACGTAGCCGCTCTAAGGAAATGAAAACACGCCGCTATGTACATAAGCGTAGAAAATATTCGGTAAAAATTTCATATGAGATGTTTCTGGTATTGTATTATGACAAACTGACTTCATATTAGCTGGGTACCGGAAATTAATGTCTCTCGAGATAAGGGAGGAAGACTAAGAACAAAGTTGGTTAATAGTCAGAAATAACTTTTTTAAATTCACTTGCGCGATTTAGATTTATGTAGTTCAAATTATAGATGGCCTGGTTACTTGATGAAGTTATGTGTATTTTCCATAATATATTAAGCGTTATTATACTCCTTCTAATGGTAAACGAATCCATCCCGAGGAGGTTAGCAATACAAGTAGTGTGTATTATTATGTTCAAATCACATGAAAATACGTAGAGCCCTCTAGCTGAAACAAGACGAACTACTATGTAACTAGATACTATTATTATATGTCTTGTTTTATAATCGTTTGCCCGATAGAAATATTTATCTGGCTGTAAGATTCTCTCTCCGTATTGCAGGAACATCATAGGTACTCAGTCTCTCCCAAAAAAAAAGGAAAATTTCCAATCACTAGATATTATTTATTCTCCATCTTTTGATATGTAATAATTTATGTTACACTGTAAGCTCTCACTCGTCAATACGTCGCTGTTTAGTCTCTCTTATAGCATGCATCAAAACGTATAACATCAAACTTGATATATATTTTTTTTTAAAGGCAAAGATCATAAACGGCGAGGCATTTAGAATTCGTTTATAATTCACTACCTGAATTCAAAATCCTAATCTTCTAGAAAAGTTTTGAAGTCGTTAAACATCTTCAAAGGGCGGGAATATCCGTAAAAATGGCGGCAAGGAGTCACGGTTATAATTGTCGGAATTGTTCTCTTAAGTACGACTTTTGATGACTTATAATAGCTTATCATAAGGTTAAGTTACTTTTTGCAGAAGCGTAGTTCTTGGTGCAAGGTGGGATATCTCTCTTTAAGGAGTTTTAAGGTAAGTTACCTACTTAAATGAACTTTGGGAGATTTTATAACTTTCGTGTAATGAATTTATTCTTGTTTTATATCATTCTAATGTTTCCTTATTGATTATATAGCTTACGTTTGTGAGATACTGGATTCTAGGCCTGATTTGGTCAAGTTGTTATTGAGCTTCGTTGAGAAGATTTTGCAATCAATATGCAGTGCCAAAAACGTGGTTCGCCTCTGATCTTGTCACTATTACTAAGTAGTTACTACGCTATTACGTACAATTATTAGTAACATTTTAACAAGATTCATAGCAAATCAAAAGGTAACAAGTGAAACAAGTGTGTAATTAATCTCTGCTTCTCATTCGGGGACATACAGGCTCGAATATTTTATAGTACAGCTGATGATTAACAAAATCATTAACGAGAAAGTAGTAACGTACACGAAAATAAACTTGACACTTATCAATGTGTTTGTAACGTGTTGGCAATAAAAATATGAGATACAAATGATATGGATGGGTCCGCAACGGATTCATCTTAACGAAAATCCATAGATAGGAGACCTTCTTTTAAAAGTCACGCAACTTACTACTCGAAGAACGGGGCAAGTTGTTACATGAAACACACACGCCACTGCACAGCACTGGTCTAATACTAAAAATATTAGCGTGACTTTGTTTGTTTTTTAGATACGATTTAATGCCTTAACTACTCCACCGATCACCTAGAAATACAGAGTACCTACAGTACAGGAAAGGACATAGGTTTTTTCTTTCAGAAAAAGTACCGTTCCCGAGGGATAAAAAAAAACTGTGACGCGTATAAAGCCACGGCCAAAGGCCAGTATGTCAATATCTTAAAGTCGGTTCAGTTGGTTTGGTTTTGTTGGCTATCATCAGCTCTGAGGTCATTAGCTCTTTTAGCTCTACAAGATGGACAATATTTGTAAAAAAATCTTTGTGATTATCAGGTCAAAGAAGGTAGCGAACTTATTTTCATCTCAAACTGCTACAGGTAGAGGTAGGTAGGCAGAGGATCTTCGTGTGCCGTGGTTTTAGTCCCATTGATTCTCGTAAATGTTGAAAACCTATGCTTAAAATACAATCTAATAATCTTTGAGTGTTTCTAAGTATCACATCTCTGATCGTGCCTACTACTAAATAGAGGTAGAATTTCACTAGCACTGTGTACAAATAAATTGTAGCCCATTAAAATAAGTTATTAGCCTGTAGTTACGTTAGTCATTTTCTTTACCTATACGTGCTGATTACTGTATTTAATATAAGTGGAAAGCATTTGTGTGTAGGAATTATTCACAAACGTATGACAAAACTACCGACTGATGCAATGTTTTTAAATTCTACTATCGTCTCCAGAATCAAGATTTTGTAAGGTAAGTTATTGTGAAATGTCTCAAATTTAGTTGGTTTTTTTATTGCGTTGAGGTTAAGACTTATATTCTTTACAGGTCTCTGGGACCCTAGACCTTTAGTAATAGATATTGGTTTCACCACGGAGCAGATTTCTGCTCCGTGGATTTAACCTTAATACCTTCACCCGCTCCTTGGAAACAGAAGCTTAAAGGGTCGAACAGACGGACGAACAACAAAGTGAATTTTACCTTTTGAAGTATAAAACCCTAAACCTTACGTTCAGTTTCATAACTCCTCCGCACATTTGCCTCATAATCCGAAATTTCAAATATACTTTTCTTCAAAACCAAGTCGCCAACCCCACCTGCTCTTCACACGATTAACTTACGAGTACCAGCGCTCTGACGATTTGAACACCGACAAAAGTAGGTCAAACTACGACACAGGAAACCAACCTGGCTAAATTATGGGGGACATTTTTCAGGAAACTGCGGTAAGAGATTAGTGGTCTACGTAACTTTGCAAGCGTACCTGTTAAACGATTTCAACTTACGGACGATATTGCGAACAACTTTTTTCCGTATCTCGCTTTGCTTGTAGAAGAAAGTAGGTTAACTTTTCGTGCGTTTCTCGATAAAATTTGACGAAGTGTTTTTTTTTTCGTGTTTGCTGTACCAGGAGTAATTGTTCAGACATCCCTTTCTAAGTATAGTATGTGTCAAAACGTCTTTGGAACGGTTTATAGAAATGGTAATTATTTTTAAATTGAAAAAAATGCACTATTGCCGGCGCCATTAGCATCAATGCTGAGCGGTGACCTATTTAAATAAGTGACGTGCAAGTGCGTGCAAAGCAATTGTCGCTCTAATTCTTTTCTTTTCTTTATTTTTATTTGTATTTTTTTTTAATGTTTTATCACGTTGTACCGTAAGCACTTTTTTAACGTCACTCAAGAAATATTTTTTTTTTCTTTCTTACTTGTAATAATTTATCCTTTGTCATAATTTTTATTTAAAACAACTAACTAGCTAAAACATAATATTTTTGCTTTATAGTTAGCTATTTTCTCAATAGCCTATGGACTCATACTTTGCGTCAATTACGTCATTTTTTATACTTTCATGGACTAATAGCATTATAAATGCGTCACAGTCACGTAAGTAAACTATTTTTAACATCGTCTAAAGAAGCCTTGCAGTGTGTCTTTCTTTCTTTCTTTCATTCTATACGAAGACGAGATATTCTACACAACGATAACATTAATACAGTTATAGACAAAAGTGTTGATTTACACAAGGTGCAAAAAAAAACACTATGCAAGCTATGCC
Organism: Callimorpha dominula; assembly: GCA_949752705.1. Lineage (NCBI taxonomy): Eukaryota > Metazoa > Arthropoda > Insecta > Lepidoptera > Erebidae > Callimorpha > Callimorpha dominula. Next base: position 3,338,403 of record OX457007.1, on the reverse strand, counting down.
TAGTGCAATCAACTGTTTTTTTTTAATTCACATTTTGGCCCTTTGTATGTAGTACGTCATTGGTGGTCACAAGCAAGTTATACAATGTTTGCGGTGTTCAGCCCGAGGGCTCCCTCTGCCACATCTTTACCTATTGGGACGATGTTCGATTCAATTGCTGAGAGAATATTGTATCAACAACATTCTACCATCCTAACTAGTTCTAACTTCCTACCAATATTATAAACGTGAAAGTTTGTGAGGATGTTTGGTTGTTTGTTACTCTTTTACGCAAAAACTACTGAATCGAATGCAATGAAACTTGGTATGTAGATAGATGGAGATCTGAATTAATACATACTGCCTGACAACGCCCTGCTCGAGTATTGCCCCTTCTCTTCCATTGCTTTAACTTCTTACCTACCTTTCCTTTTCAATATACTCCCAATTTTGACATCTTTGGTCCCAGAGATTCTCGGTTGACGGCAATAGGCCCCTATCACATGAATGGGACCAAATTACAGTTGGCGGAATGTGCGTGTTTAATACGTCTCTGTCTACCCGTTCGTGGATACAGGCGTGAATGTATGTCGTATGTAATATCTTGTATTGTCGGTACGTGTACTGCGTATAATATTAGGAAATATCATTTTAGGGAGGCGTTGGACAAAGACAGCAATGCAAGCACAATTACTTATTCATGAGGTTTAGTGAAAGGCCGAATATAATTTTTTTACGGTTTAGGGGCAAAGGAGCAGATGGGCCACCTGATGGTAAGTGACTACCATCGCCCATTGACAACTGCAACTCAAGAGTCACAAGTGCGTTACCGGCCTTTGAGGTGGGAGTACGCTCTTTTCTTGATATCCATTTCCTTATAAAGATCGTTGATCGCACCTAGATCGACTAATATGTGCTGAAGTCTTACCTGAGCAGTTTGACGTCCCAAAGCGTCAGTACTTCCGGAGGGCGGGAAGCACACAGCGCTAATCTTGGCCCGCAAGCGTGCAACCTCACAGGACCAGCCCGAATGTTGGCGGCAGTTGGCGCTGATATGATGACGGCGGCGAATTCTTTGCTGCTACCGAGGTTGTGTTGAATCTAAAGATAAGATTAGATTTACTAGTGGTCCGGGCAAAGATACAAATTCGTCCGTTATTCATTAAATAAAAAAAGCTCCTGGAATTTTCTTATTTCAATTTTTTTATTGGTAGCACTAAAGCTTCTAAAAGCTACTAAATAAAAGAAAAAGAAAATCGTTTAGCAAACAGAGGAGCAAATAAACCTTCAATAAGGTTTTCAGTACTTTTGTTCATTGGCTTATTTATGCAGCAATAATCAATAACTTTGGGCAAAGCTGTGAGCTGGCCTAGTAATGGTTAGGCATCATTTAAAATTTCTAAATACAAGAGCACCCTGGAGATAGCACAACCATTGATAATAGTTCTAATTAACCGACTTCAAAAAAGGAGGAGGTTCTCAATTTGTCGGAATCTTTTTTTTTATGTATGTTTACCGATTACTCGACGACGCCTGAACCAATTTGGAAAATTCTTCATTTGTTTCAAAGGGTTTACTTTCCAAGTGGTCCCATTTAAAATTTATCGATATCAGTCGAGTGGTTTTTGAAAAATCAACAAATATCTAAAAATTGTATACGTCGATGATATTTTCGTTTGCTTCGAAACATCGCTGTCTCATTGGAGCAGTGCGTTTAGTTGGCCTACCCATATTTTATTTAAACATAGAATAGAATAGAATAGAATATGCTTTATTGTACACCTTATACATTGAAATACAAACGATCTTAACACTAATATTAGTGTTAGGTACAATGGGCGGTCTTATCGCTAAAAGCGATCTCTACCAGACAACCTTAGGATGAATATAGTGACTGGAGTAAGTGGTAGCTGTCGGTGTACTACATCTAAATATACATATATACAGAACTAACATATACATACAATATACATACCTACATACATACCGATGTAATAATATAAATAATCATATACTGAGAGAATACATATTATCAATATTCAGCACATAAACATTAAAACAACAATTGACAGTTACGAGTACAGTATACCTGCTAATGGAGCTATGAGTTTAGGTAGTGACTTTTCACCATTGCTTTGAATACGTTTATTGATTGAGCTTTTCTTATTTGAATAGGTAGTGCATTCCACAACCTTGTTGCAATAACGGTGAAAGATATGTCGAGGAACGATGTGGAATGCAAAGGCATTTTTAACTCAAGGTTTTCTGATGATCTTAAGATTCTCGTATGTGTGTCATGAAGGAACTCAAAGCGTCCCTTAAGATAGGAAGGTGTGGAAGGGTTAAACAATATATTATATAATAAAGAAAGGATATGAGCATTCCGGCGAAGGCGTATAGGTAACCACTCAAGCTTTTGACGAAAATCTGAAACGTGCGTAAACCAAATATAAATCTTATACACAAATTGTGGAGTCGCTCGAGTTTGTCTAATTGGGTCTCGGTGAGATATGGATAGCTGACATCTGCGTAATCAAGTATTAGGAGTAGTAGCGAGTTTGCAAGTGCAATTTTGGTGACAGTAGGAAGAAAGTTGGGTAGCCGTCTCAATGATCCCGCAGATGAAAAAATTTTGCCGCTTACTTCCTGCAATTGTGGGCCCCAAGATAACTCATGGTCAATAAAGATCCCTAAATTTTTTACTTTTTGACTGGGATACCATCAAAAATAACCTGCCGAAGTTGGGTCCAGGTAACCCTTGAAATCTTCCTAGAGTTGCCAACAATAATAACTTGGGTCTTGGTTGAATTTACGGTAAGCCCATGTGACACACTCCAATCACGGACTTTTTTTATTTAAATTCGAACCAGATCAGTATTAATAATGTCAACTGCTTCAGACAGTTTTTCTAAAGGTGCCTTTATGCAGACCACCTTCAGATATACTCTCAGCATAAAGGTAGTGGTAGTGAGAAAGAAGTTGATGTCAGATTATTAAAAATTGCGAAAAGAAGAGGAGATAGAACGCCGCCCTGGGGTACGCCGGCAGATATGTTGCACCAAGATGAATTAGTGTTATCGATGCATATGCGCTGACGGCGACCGCACAGGTAACTACGAAGCCAATCAATTGCCGTTGGAGATATGTTAAGAGAGCTTAGTATGCCAAGCAAAATGTCGAAATCTACTGTGTTAAAAGCATTGGAAAAATCGAGGAGAGCAAGAACAGTAAGATTTCCATTTTCCATTCCGGTTCTTATGTCATCCGTAACATTCACCAGGGCTGTGACAGTACTATTACCGGGACGAAAACTAGATTGGTGGGAGTTAAAAAGGCAATTTTTGGTCAAGAATGAACTAAGTTGATTGACGAGGCGCTCAAGGACTTTAGAAAGAAAAGGCAGTATAGAAATCGGACAGTTTGGTTTTTTTGGTATCTGAGTGACTTGGGCATCTTTTCAAGTAGATGGAAAAACTCCGCTGGATAATGAATAGTTAAGGATATGGGTAACGATAGGAAGAATTTCGTCAAGGATAGGAAGGATCATATTACGGCTGACATAGTCACTACCAACAGCATTAGTTGCGATCCCTAAAATGCTCTTCTTAACATCACAATCCGAGGATTGATTAAAAATAAAAAGAATCATAACTAGGCGTTGGAATGTAAGAAAGATTGTTCAGCGTAATTGCCTTAATAGTCCCATCAAAATTGGACAGGGCAGTGAAGTCCATAACACATCTACTTTCCCCTAAAAAGCACATCGAAGCCGCTGATACTTTTTTTAAAAGATAAGATGTGACAAATTTTTCGAGTGCAATACACATGTGCATAAAAAACCAAACCAAACTTCCACTAAACTTACTTATAGCTAGAAAGCCAGAGCTGCCAGAGGTCGTGGGTTCGATTCCCACCCAGTACAAACAATTGTGTGATGAGCATGATCATTTATTTGTTCTATGTCTGGGAATATTTTATCTATAATCCATATATATAAGCTGATAAACATACTTATATATGTGGAATAATATAAATATGTTTATCAGCAGTCTGGCTACCATAGTGCAGGGCCTGCCTAGATTGGGATCATACGGCCGTGTGTGAGGTGTGTCGAGTTAATGATGCGGCAAATCACATAAAGTACAAAAAGTAAGTAAGATCCAAAAATATTTACCATGAATACGAAGTTATTTGAAATTTGGAAATATATTTGCATCTAGTTAATATTGCTCAATCCGTCTGAGGTTGACTTGTGGAGAATATTAAGGGAAAAAAGGTCGCGTTTGTACAAAAAATATGCCTGGAACTTTAGATAATTATATAAATAATAACAATACTAAGCTCTTACTTTAACCCGCCACTGAATTAGTCCCTCCCTCGTGTCAAACGCGAGCACAGGCACCACGTCTTCACACAATATGGCGAGGGTATTGGACTCCTTGTCCAGCGTGAACCCGGACTCCGTACCAAGGTACTGCTGCAGGGACAGCGATGCTTTCGTCTGCCCGTTCTTCTGTCGCTCTTTTAAGTCTTTATACAGTTGTAGGTGGACGCAATCTGCAAAGAAGAATTACAAATTGCTGTTATTGATCATTGTAATTAGTTACTTCTTATGAAGATCTCTGACACGTGACGGTAGGGTGCTGCAATGTCAGGGTTAGGTTAGGTTAGTAATAATTCTTTTTACGAACGCGAACAGAGACAAACTCTCTTTTTGAACAATGGAACCCTAAAAACAAGTTAGTTTATGCTACAGATTAAAAAATAACAAGTCCATAAACGATTGAACACGAGTTATATTCAGAGTTTACTCGAGCCTAGATATTGGAAATTCGTCTTAAAAAAATTAAGGTCACTTTCACTTCACAAAATCTCAGGAAAAACAAAATCTAAACACAAGCACTTCGCCAATTATTTTTGAACAACAAAATTTAATAACAAGAATGTCACGTAAAATGTATATAAAAAAGAATTTTCCACACTTTCCTGAACGTAGGAATTTCTTGACAGAAATTGGACGCTCGCGTACAGTAATCAAGAAAATGACTGTCGCGGTAGAGGCTCCAACAAAAATTCCTTTGCCAAGAAATGTCGTAGCGCCTAATGAACGCGAGTGTACCTGCTTTGTTCCGCTCGATACCCTATAATGATGCGACTTAATATCCTTGGTTTCAGACTCAAGTTTCAATAAAGAGAAAAATATAACTAGTCACTAATGAAATAAATCCAGCTTACGATGACTATTTTTTTATGGAACAATTTGTATTTTGCAGTTCTACTAAAGTCAGTGAAATTGTTGATATCCTGAAACAACCATAGATCAGAAGTACCCGAAACCCGACAAGAGCGAGCGTGTTTCTATCTATGCATGTAAAATAAACAACGAATATATCACATGCAGGAAAACAAAACTCACCCGCAATGGGAACCTTCGTTTTTGAAGTCGTTTAAAAATACAAGTATGTCTATGAACAATCATGGGGTTTAACGGAGGTTTAACAGAGTCTTTCTAACACTGCCGCAGCTCAAAAATATATATATCGATATTCCATAGCGAAATAAGCTGGTCAGCTTTGTATTTGAGTGTTCGGACTCTTTTCTCACCACTGTATACGTGCTCTCTGAGGTGGGTAGTGTGTGGGTGTTTGTTATATTTTACCCACCTATTACGGTGTTTCTTTCAGGTGTGGAAACGTAGTGTGCAATATTATGCGTCTAAAATGAGTGGGATGCCGGAACTTCAAACATTTTGTTCAGATATCGTGCCATTACGTTATCGCAACATTCTTTAACCCTTAAACGGACACACTGTTCCTTAAGGTGTTATATTTATTACCTTACGATTATATATTGTATTAGGGTCAGAAAAAAATATTTGGTAAATTTCAAAAAAAAGTAATAATTATCATTTTTTAGCTTTTCCATATTATGACAATTAGTTCAGTGTAATGCCACTTCGAATAAGTAGCGCTGGTATTCTGCTAACACCTAGTGATGGTACTTACATATTTATATATATTTTACTTACAGATATTTTTATTTGGCTCAAAACTGTCTCGTTTTGATCTAGGTCATCGCATTCGCTAAGATCTTTAAGTAAGTCGTACATTTCTGTAGGAGATCTGAAGGAGGCAACGATGAACTTGGCGACGAGTCACTAGCCTCGTGCTCCAATGCTTCCTTTATCATCATCATGCGATTTCAGAGCCGAATCTGAAGAGCTACAAGTACAAGGAGGTACAAGTCTCACAATTTTCTTGGATCTCACCCTTTTCCAGCTTTATCATAGAAAAAGAAAGGATAATTGAAATTAAAACACTGTTTGGTACGCAATGAAGAATAATTCAAGTTGTGGGCATTGTCCGCTATAAAAACAACAAACGACTTTTAAGGGGCTACATTATTCACGTATCCAAAGGAAATTATAAGTAAGTAAGTTATAAGTATTATTTGCAGATAAATTAGTTTAAACTATAACTTAAATATTATTATGTTCTAACCCACTTTTAAATAGAGAGTTCTTAAACATCGCGTACAAACTCATTCTCACTACGTAAGAATGAAAGAAATAGTCTAAACACGAAACACTACACGTACTAAACTGAAAGTTTGTTCAGATTATCTTTAGACGTTTATTAGACACTCATGCAAACGTCAATCGTTACCAAAAGTCATGATTGACGGATGTTCGTTGGTGATTGATGAAATAATATCGACATTGCAATCTCATCATGCAACCAGAAATCACTGCATTAGACGATAGGTTATTTGTCGGTCACTGTTTTGATTGCGGCAAAACTGACAGCAAAAACCTACCATGTAATGTGCGCCTTAAGTTGGTTTCATTCATATTTGATGTCCTTCGGACAAAACCTGTATAAGGCTTAAATCGTTTCTTTTCACGTTTTAAGTACAGAAGGTGAACTTTCACGATATCGATATCACGCGTTGGACGTGTAGTTGATAAAATAGATAGAAATTATAGGTGTAGGAGACTTGAGCGTCATTAATCTTACATAGAAAAGCGGTGAACACGAAGGTTGTCTAGATTTATTGCACATATCTTTCCAAGAGATTTATATACACGAGACGCTCTTCAAGATCAGCGAAAGTAATTCTACCGATAATTTTTGCATGCTTTTTGATAATTTTTTTATGAATGACATAGATTTCACTCAAAAACCAAACGAAATTAAACTTAACGACATTTATAAGTTACTTCTGAGAACAATATACGTATTATCTTACAAATTGGTCCCAAGTTGAACACTTATTAATTACGTTAGTTAAGAACGAGGTAATTTCTACCCTTTATAACAATTTTTGGGCACAAAATTAATAAACAGAAATACGTATTGAATTGACATTCAGTCTTTTCACCTATTATCTCAGGCGTTTGAATGAAATCAAACTCAAACAAAACTAATCTTTAGCTACTTCACATGAGTTTGAAATTTGCCTGTATGATTTTGAACAAAGACCACAACGACAGATTCCACTACATCAAAATCGAGTGTTCCATTTTCAAATTAATTCGGGACCGTTTTCTAATTGGCGGGACGTGACTCGGCTCTGTTCGGTTCTAATCAGTGTGTGTTTGAATTTGGAATGTAATTTGTGTTTAGTGCTTTTGTGATTGTTCGCGGGCTTTGTATGAAGTTGCGTTAGTGAATTTACATCGCAAACAATAGATGACGTAATATGTTTGATTTCAATGTGGCCATAACTATTTTATGGATGTTTTATATTAGCATCCAATTTGGGTATACATATAACCATTTAATCTCTACTGAAATTGAAGTTACTATGCACTAGTAGATGTAGTTTTTATTTCTAGTATCGCAATTGTTGAGTGACTACTGACTGGTTTATGTCGATAGCTATCCGGCCATGTTTCATGGAACAAAACGCAGCGCGCCGATGCATGAGCTATGCAAACGTTGCACCAACGTCCTTTGTGTCGACATCAATAAGAAGACTACTACTTGCTCTAGTTTAGAAACGTAACAACGACAATGCACGATTGTTTATTTGAAATATATTTTCTAAAAACAGTTTTTTTAAGACTAGATTTGTATATTGGTAGTAAGACTAAAGAATGTGTACAACCAGTGTGTAAAATAACATTTTTTTTTTTCTTTACTGTTTTGTGAAAAGAAAAAAACAATTTCCTTTTAAATGAGATACTAGACTATTAGAATACCAAGAGTTTAATGTTTCAAAAAACAATGCAATATCATTTGTACATATTTTTAAATTCTATACAAAATAATCACAAAAGAACTACCCCGGATCATCGGATGTTTTAGCTATTATTTCAATACGGTGCTCAATAAATTCCCATACAATATAGCAGAATAGCATTTTTGATATAAATGGTTTACTAGGTATAGTAAATTCTTAATTCACAGTGACGATGAAGTGCACCCAACTTACACTTGATCACCATTCAATAACATGCCACTAACAGAGTCACTGCCTGACATTACCGGTTGATTCGCAGTCCTCGTTCGTTCTGTGACACCTTGCATTAAAACAATATCATACACATATCTACTGATATGTCACTCATTTTAATGTCACGAAATTTGTCACCACTTTTTTTCAGATGATCTAGTCGTGTCGTGAGCCTCTGTACGCGACCTATTCGACCTCCGTTTGATCCAAACATACAATAGATTTGTATGTCGACAGTACGATTTTACTTTTTACAATGTCGTGACTAACTAATGTTCTATCATTAGCACGTTGTGTATTTAGGTCATTGTTGTATAACTGATTGTTGTGATTATTCGTAGACACATTGTCGAGTGGTTTTAATAATAGATTGGCGAAATACTTACATGTTATGCTTTTGATTGCCGGTATGTGTGTTAACGGCTATTTTAGATTCACATTTGAATCTTATTTTTTGTTTCGTTCCGACTCAATTTCATTGTATAAAAAATATTTAACATATTATTGAAAATGTAGGTTTATTTAAGCCCAAAATAAAAGTGTCTATTTCTCAAGGTCTTCATATAGTAATTTGTATTGAGGCATGTGGTTTTTAGCCTAGCATAGAAATAGATGTTTGTTTGTGACCAAAAACGAAATGTGTTTATTTTACAGATGAAATAAATTTTGTTAATAAAGAATTAGTGCGCGGGTGTGGCGCGCCTACAGCCAAACACATACATACATCATCTAGCGAAGTCGAACTGAACTACGTAGTAACTACTAATCCTGCATCGCGCTATGAAAGTTCTAGCGCCGATTAATATATATACGACTTCCCAACATCAACCGTTGGGCTGCGGTCCGCCAGGCATGATCAGCTAGCCTGGTTGGACGATCCATCCTTTGTGTTGGAGGGACGCAACACCCGTTCCTCCACAAAAAAAAACTAAAAGAATTGGGCTATCAGTAAATTCTCAGTATGTCTACAATCCTCAGAATTTAAAGTCAATCACCTGGCAACCCTATTCACCTGATGTCACAACGCAAGTATGTCAAGCCCATATGGCGATATCGTAGACATAATGTAAGTATCTCAAAGAACCATCTGTCATTGTAAATCTCTAGTACAAACACGTACAGACATGTACTATGTTGTCAACAGGTAAGTACACTTCACAACCTAGCAGTAGTGTTGACCACTCGTCCATCATATTAATTACTACAAAGAGCATCTCTTTTTAACACGATGCATTGTGCACTTTGATCGTTCTGCCAAGGTACGAATAACAAGTAACAAATAAGTATTTGTGCAGTCATAGGTTCGTATTAACCTAATTCTCCGAACAAGAGCCTATTACTCAGGCCACCTGACACCTAGATCGGGTGACTGACTGCCCTTTCCGCTACAGACTATCCGCTACAAACTAGACTCGAGCTAATTATTCCGCAGAGAACTAGAGTAACCGACATCGCACAGAGAAGTGGAAGTGGGCCGGCCGGTATGTGCTAGAGTGGAGACCGCGATCAGGCCTGCGGCACGATGGACCGACGACTTGAAGAAAGTGGCTGAAAGCGGATGTATGCGAACTGCCCAAGACCGGATAGTTCGCGTTGGGGAGGCCTTCGACCAGCAGTGAACGGCGATAGGCTGATAGACTAGAGCTAACAAGTTGACCCCATCACAACATTGAAGGCATTATTCTTCACACATATTCTGAGCGGCCTTTATCACGTAGCTGGTGATTATTACGTTTTGCATACGAGACACGTTTCGTTTCTCACAATATACAATAAGTTCCCCGCTCGTGTCAATTTACCTAAATCTCTTGCTGACATTGCACCCTGAATCCCTTGGCAAACGTTATGAAATATACGGACTAAAAAAACTAACGCGAACGCTGGAATAGTACGAGCGAGATTAGGTATTTGTAGTTAGTACATTTCTTCTGAAAATAAATCCTAAAAAGAAATACGTAGAGGATCCCACGAAGGGCCCTTTACCTGGTCGAAGATCGCAAAAGTCGTTAAGTTTGGTTGTTTAGGTGCAAATGATACATAGATTATATTATCATAAATCAAGTAATTTACTTGGATTTCAAACCATAACCTTAACCAAAATACAAATCATTTTATCTAGACGTGCCATATATACATACCTAAAATAACAATTGTGTAAGTACATTTATGTTATTAAAATTTTGTATTGTTGAATTGAAAGATGTAGTCTTAATATCTTCACATATTATGATAAATTTATGTTCAAGAACAAAAGAAAACAGCAACGTATTAAATCACAAAATTTTCCCGTATGTTTTCATATTCTGTTACCAAGGAAAGGCGCTTCAACAAGACATCGAATTCTATTTACTTGGGTTCCTTTGGGTACATGAATACACTTGATATTTTATGTATAATATGACATAATTAGAGTGAAATGCTTAAATTTCGAAGTACAGACAGGCTTCAAGCCTCGACGGTAAACGGATGGTAAAAATAATATGAACCATAGATAAAATTAATTAAAATTATGAATAGCTAGATTTTGCCCGCGGATTTTGTCAATCAATTCCGGGTACAGTAATGTTTTCAGGATGAGAGGAACCCTATGCTTTTTCTCTTTATCCCTGTAACGTAGGTATATACAATATTTTATTATGATCGGTTGAATAGTTTAGGCGTAAAAGCGTAAAAAACAAAAAACTCACTTAGATATTTATAATATTAGTTACGATGTTGTTTACAATGATTTCAATCTCATAGGGTTTTCATAATCCTACTTTCGAATGAATCTTGCTTCAAATTTCGAATTTAAAATTAAATATTCGAATGTTATAAATCGGGCGTTCTGAAATTCCAAAATATTACATTAGGAACTTTTATTCATGTATGTTTTTTATTTAATATGTTTCTGCCAGACAACTAAAGTATGACAGACAGCTATGACTAAAAGCAGCACTTCATTATTACGTGATTCGGGGATGCTGTAAAATCCGATTATGTGATTTCATACATGAGTTGGCAACACCGCCCTTGTTTACCATAAGTACCTCCACATTTTAGGGAGTCGTAACGTGCGGTTCTGTTATGTTACAATTGAAATTAAGTGTTCTTATGTCCTATTTATACTATAGTGCGATAAGGATCATAATAAGGCACTTAGGCAATATTGGCAGGTCAGAACTAAGATGTTGGAAAACAAACCTGTAAACAACCGCCATATTAGTGGTGTCATATGTCACGTAAGTGCGTTCTGGTGCCTGCAATAAAACTGGCCAAGTGCGAGTCGGACACAAAGGGTTCCATACATCGTACAAGATTAACCCAAAACGCCGAAAAAATCACGTTTCTTGTAAGAGGACTTTTATTTTTGAAGTAAAAACTTCTTTAGGCACGTTTGTGCACTTTTGCTATGGGGAAAAGCACTAACTCGTGACCGTCACGTTAATAATACATATATAGATCCACTAGAGGGCGATAATCTAAACATTGAGTTCTGTCAGCTCCTTAATAATTAATGTCACCAACCTGCTAATGTGACGTTTTAAGTTCGTCGCTTCGTTTAAGTTTTCACTTCTGTCGGCTGTCCCACGACTGCCTATTTTGTTTTTATTATTTGTTGTATTATGTGAAATACGCACTATAGAACTAGAAATATCACTTTTTTATGATATATAAATAATCAGTGTTCAGTTCTTATCCATAAAAAATTGCTTGCTTTCTTTTATACACTTCAAAGAAATTACAATATTCTTTAATAAACTGACGGTTACAAGGATATTTAAGAAACTGGAGTTTATCCAACTTCAATCTCAGATATTCACTGTTACGAATATCTGAAGTGGAAGGCAGAACCACAATTGAAAGCGGAATAAAAACTTAAAAAGCGGTATATCGAGTAACGCTGAAGTGACGTACTACAATATGGCCGCCGTAGTTATTTATGACTTTATCCTCGCGCCAAAGGACTGGATTTTGAGTATATGTATTATTTTCTTTTTATTAGAACTCCCACATGTCGCTTGTCGAATATTATTATGTCAGTTAAGAGTGAACAAAGAACCATTGCCTATAAATATTTCTTAAGAACTTTCAAGCATCATCCAAAACCCCTTGTATTTTCCACCATGGCTTTTGTTTTACTTGTTTCCCCATAACACTTCAACCCGCAAATATTAGTTTAGCCAACTTTTTTCATATCAGTTCTCTATGGTATTCTACGCACATGTCCAAAGGGATGATCAATCATACTTCGATTATGACAGACGCTTTTTAACTGGAATAATGTTTTATTTAGTTTTAATGTTGCTTTGGTCTATATCAAAAATTATCTCATGTTATCACTTATATAATTTGTTCGTTTGCCCACTATGCCATAAAAAAAAAATATATTAAAATACATTTAATACTGTCTGTTGCTAAACGTCATACCTATTTGAAAATGGAATCTTGAGAGAGAAAGAAAAAATGAAAAAGTTAATTTATTTATTTACTTAGGATCTCTCACAAGAATACAGATACATCTTGATAGTTCAAATAGGTCTCATGTTTACTCAATTACAAGAGATCACAGATAGGTACTTATATAATCAGAAAATATAAAAAAAAAAAATTGAATTAAATTGGCACATCATAATTTCTCAATATATGTAGTACATAAATAACAGCAACCTTAAAAATATCAATATGGATTGAAAAGCAATATCGAAAAAAGTCAAACACATTACATATATTTAAGTTGCCTGGAAAAACAACACATATATATGAAGACACATATATATGAAGACACATATATATGAAGACACATATATATGAAGACACATATTCTCATAGAAAAAAAACTTTAATGTGTCAATTCCAATTTAGAAATATTTTTTTAGTGCCGCGTGCACTCAGAGTGACGCTTATTAACTACTTGAGCGGTACTATTTTTCGCCTTTCGTACCTCGTGTTTCGTTCAGGCAATGCCTTCAATTCCTTGTACCAGCTTTTGAATATGCGTTAATCCAACAATAGAAAAACAATAAAAAAAAACCTACCAATTTTTTATCTCAAACAATGTTTATCAACCTTTTTTCCCGCTTGAGCCTCTAGATTTCACTTGACGATTCGAGTCAGATTCACAAAAGAAACAACAGTTGGAATATCAAATTGAATATCACCCCGGCATTCTATAAATGTTTCAGGGGTTATTTTCTTTGTTTCCACCCTTAACGTTGCGACGCATAATATTGAATACATCTAAAGGAAATTTTAAATAACTTTGAGGGCACTCTGTTGAAGGAAACTACGTTATTTTTGTGACATATTTAAGCTACTATTTGCAATTTTTTAGTTTGTCTTTAAAGCCGTAGTTATGCAGAAATTATTAGTACTTGTATAAAACCCTCTAAATAAGCTAAATGCTTGTATTAGAAAAAGGTTACGTTTGCAGTACACTCTGCGGGATTGAAAAACTTTTGATCACAAATCCGTAAGGCTTAGACTAATAGACTACGTTATCTAGTAAAAGATGTCAATCTGAAAAATAAATAATAAATTAAATATACAGAGACAGCAGATTTATACTCAAATTGACACCGTCACCAACAGGCGACGAACTGGCGCTATTGGCACAGTGTTGTTTTTGATTGGTAGGTATGATCGCAAGAGCTTGTGTGGTGGGGCTTAAGGTGACAGTAACCACATAATATTAATCAGGCTGCGTGCTTGTTTGCCATTTTAATTTTATAAAAATGAAGTTTGTTAAGATTTATCTTTGTCTACTTCTCAATCACGCCTTAGTCGCTAAACGCTGTATTAAGTTAAGTGTTAAGGTAAGATTGATGCCTGTACGTGGTGTATTAAATAAATAAATGAAAGATTATATTCTGGATAAACACATAGGTAATTACGAACCGAAATTCATGCTTTTGAAGCTCTGGGCGAATGTTAATTAGAAGCTAGATTTAAGAGAAGTTTTTTCTTGCTAAGACATGTTTCTTCGTAATTATTTTCCAAGAACAGATTTCGTTTTTCATTTAAACCGGTATCGCTCGAGGCGCCGGCTTAAAACTAAAGGTCAAACCTTAGAAAATAAACCCACTAAAAGTTACAATAAATTACAATAAAAACTTTCGTGAGTGGTATTCATATTTATTAAAAACTATACGGTTTTACTCACGTTTGTATTTCGGGGATGCCCGACTAGTTTCGGACCCGACGGGGGCCCTTTCTCAAGTTTCCCACTAAAAGTTTCACTTTACATGACAGTACTAGCTTCAACGGTTAAGAAAGTTTTCTCCAAACACGTACGTGATATTTTCACTTCGTTCCTTTAGCAAAAAATTACTATTTCATAGAAAATAATACACGGTAGTTACTTCCTATACGTACGTGCGTTACTAGATTGTATGCTAATTCAAAACATATTAAAGAAATCTCATACCAATGAGAGAAGTATATAAAAAGAACTTTAACTTCGCGTCATAAGTGTTGTAAAGTGTTGTTTGGAGACCTATGTAGAGCCGCCTGAAGAGTGAAAGCAATCTGCTGAGTGGGGCACCATCGTTAGATTACGGTTCAGTAACACAATTTACATACACATATATCTTGACTGTTTAAACAAATAATATTACTGTCCATATTCTATTACCCATAAACTCATCATTCATATTATACATTACTTTTGCCTTTTTAAAAAACAAACATACTGAATACAGGAAGCTCATTTCATATAGAAATTAGTTTAACAACCGCATATATATTTCAAAAAGGCTAACAAATCCATGATACTAATTAGACTCATCGTAATGTAAATTAGTGGGATAGCACGACATGTGCACTATTTACTCAGCTTAAATAATTGTCCTAATGGTCATGGATTACGCCTGAGTTTGATAACAGTAGTTCCATAGCCTACCATGTGGACCTAATGAGGGTTGGCTTTACAAGTCTTTTAGAATATTACAGAGAACTCTTAGATATAAAAGATTCAAACAGAAGATAGAATTCGCACCCCCGGCAGGTGTGACCTCACACAACTATCAGTGCTGTTTTATTTTACCCGTTAACAAAAACACAAGTACAAAACTTCATAACTCAATTTCAGGTCGCCCTTTTTGTTCACGAAACCTAATACATAATTTTCTTTATGTTGGAACATGACAAAGTCCCGTGGGCATGTACGTAAGTTCACAGGGATGAACGTAAAACCATATCTGTGTGTTGTTTGAGTGGGTTTCCGTGTCTATCTAGGGGAGAAAGGGGTTATAGATGCGAAACCTCTTGTTAGATTGGGATGCTTACGGATGTATGATTTTGTAAGTTGTTGGAATAAGAGGACCGTTTGGAGTCAAGAAGAAAAAGTAATGTTTGATCTCTCACGAATCGATAGTATCTGTTTTTGAGAAGAAAGAAAATACGCGGATTGGCTTAGAACGAGGACCCCTTTGCTAGATATAAATATATTCTATGGATAAATTGTATCAAAATATAGTAAATATTTTAAAAACTTTAAATTAAAACGGCGCCACCTTTGAAAGTTGTACGAATATATAGATAATTAGTATACAACAACATCAAAGTACAGTAGTATCGCGCAGCATCCACAGATGGCGTAAATAAAATAAATTAACTGACGGTCAGCATTTTTCGTTGCGCTAACACTTTTTCCGTATAGCCCCCATCCGCCGAGCGTCTGAAGTGTAACGTGCCATAAGGAACTGACGTTCCAATAAATACATTGCGGGTTCGGTTGCGATGCACAAGTGCAGTTTATAAAAATGTAGAAGGATAATAGCGTCTTAGGATTTCATCTTGTTTTGTACGTTATTATTTTTTAAATAATTTTATGGACTAAGTCAGTGTCTATCTAGGCATACTACAGTGTTCATGAATATCTGACAGACATCTTATAATTCAAAAATGTATTAAAAATAAATTTCATTACTATATTAAATTTAATTTTACAAACATTGATGGTTGCTTACGATTTTGATATTGACATCGTTCTATAGTTTTGACATAATTAATTTCATTTATTTCGTATTTTGTAAATCAGTTTGAGTAATTTAATTTTATTGACTTCTATTTTATTTATTTATTTTTAAATTTCTTTGAAAATTTGCATACCAATATGGTCGAATATGGAATGAACAAACTTACAAATCTGTGTAATATCTTACTGTACCTGTCTTCGCAAATAAACTATGATTATGATTATTATCTTAATAAGAGGGATCATACTCTAGCGTATAAAAAAATAGACAGTATACGCTACGGAATATCGATAAATATAATGAAAACAGCGGGAGAAATTTCATTGTGTCATGCAGGATTAGTAGTTATCACGTAGTTCAGCTTATACTCGCTAGATGACGCTAAAGTATATTTGCTATTAAATAGATGTGATTAAAATTGATAATGAATCAAATGTTTTTGGTTCTTTATTGGCAAACGGATAAAATAATTTGAAAAGCAGGCATACCCAGCTTTCTTTACTATACGTCTACATATTCCCGTTACAACTCAATTTACGACGCGCCTCCTCGGATCCTCAGTGACGACATTTTATCGAGTTACGCCTGTTTTCTATTGTTTCCGAAATATTCACCTATTTTGGGACTTTTCAAAGAGCCGTGTGCCGAATTTTTATGGGGCTCTTATGATTTACTCTCTGACTATATTCATGTTAAATACTTCGAAAATAACTTTCATTGTATATGGTTTATAAAAATATATGTACTGATAAATAATTTGCAACAATTGAACTGATAATGTCTATACAATGACATTACACATAGGAAATCCAACAAAACATTCAAAATTTATTGAATTATGATCGAACTTCGACCACTCTAGTCTTCGACCATCAGGCGATCTCTAGTCTTTGACCACCAAGCGTTCTCTAGTCTCTATAAAACTACAAATATCAACTAATTACACATACTTTAAAATTGAAAACTTTATGCTCAAGTACATTAGTGAGTGTTTTTAACGTTTATAGTCTAAGGTGAGTCTGTGTGTGAATGTGATTACCAACCAGTTACTGACAGGGTCTCACTCGAATACTGTGGCAAACTAAAATAATATGTGGAGAGGCATAAGACCTTTATAGTAGACGTAAATTGAACAAATTCCTACAAAGGTGTTCATTTTGTAAAGTAAACCAAACGTATCGTCTATGATCGCTTTTAAATCTCACATCCTGTTATGAAATTTGATTCTGAAACTGGTAAGTATGGGTAAAAGAATAATTTCCCACCTTCTGGCACCATCATCAGATCTGCTCCAAGATGCCAAATTATAGTATTGTCGTTCAAACTACATATGCATACAAAGTTTAATTTGATCTGACAATTAGAAGTAGATTAAAATTCACTTCCAAGATTTGTTTGCATAGTTAGTTACAAGTGAAACGAATGGAAACGTGTTAAAAAGATCCTAAAAACTTAGCACCATCATTAAACGAAGGCCCATTTGATTGTAGCTGTGGATGAAGTGATAGAAGTGTAGAGGTCACTTACCTCTACACGTCAATACCTGAAATTGCAATCGAAAGTAAATCCACTTCCATCCATAGCACAGCGGGAGACTTGGATTGATATCAGTAATTAAGTTCATTTCTTTTTGTTTTGTGCCAAATGTCCCTGTTATAATCCAGCTCTGCCCATTATCGCTTACCTCGCCCGATGGTATTAAATCTTTATTCGCTTTTCTCTGCTATGCGGACGGACGTACTGGCCGAATTAAGCCAGTGGGATAAGTATCAGAGCCCATGAGATCCGCAATTAAGGCTATATCAGACCTTCGCATCGTAGGGTTGCTTATTTTTTAAATGAATGTTGTAGGTATCTACATATGTTGTGTTTTCAACACGTTTTATTAGCTTCCCTTGTAATTAAGTAACTAGCTATGTAAACAAGTCTCGGTTTGGCATCTTAGAGCTGGTCTGATGATGGAGCTAGGTGGTGGATAGTGAAACTCTTCAGTGGCTACTAGTAAACCCCTCTGTTTGCCATCAAAGCGTGTCTTTTAGTTTTATTAAACTATAAGTATTAGTATTGAGTAAGCGTACAGTACAGAGTATGTCCACTACAACTGGCAAAGTAGCAAACAAGTTAACAAAAACATTCATACATACATATACTTACGCCTATGTCCCTGAAGCGGTAGGCAGAGATGCACCAAACATTCACATTTTGCCAACTATAATTTGAACCTAATTACGTAATATGAATTAAGGAAGAAAAAAATTAAAACGGAAAGGTAGTTATGAAGGGAAGGAAAGGGATTTTAGTATGCGATAGGGGGCAAACGAGCATATGGGTCACCTGATGGTAAGTGACTACCGCCGCTCATGGGCACCTGCAGCTCGAGTCACAAGTGCACCGGCCTTTAATGTGGGAGAAGGGAAGGAAAAGGGAGAGAGAGGGGAAATGGGAAAATGGGGAGAGCGAAGGGCTAGGACCTCCGGTATCCTCACTCGCTCGGCGAAATACAATCAAAGCATTGCTTTACTGCCGGTTTTCTGTGAGGTGGTATCACTCTGGTCGAGCCGGTCCATGCATGCCGAAGCATGGCTCTCCCACATTGTCTTATACGGATGGATTGGGGAGCAGGTCACTTCAGGGTAGCATACCTGCAATTCAACCTGGCAACAGCAGGGCAGTTGAGCCCTCTAACATTGTAGTATATAAAAAGATTAATGCCCGGTTCCTATAATCAAGATACGATTCTTTTTGCTTACGGACGGTAAAATTTTCATTGGAATTCCAACGAAAATTTTACCGTCCGTAAGCAAAACGAATCGTTTCTTGATAATAGGAACCGGGCATAATATTACCGCTTACCATCAGGTGGGAAGTATAATTTGGGCCGGTTATCTACTAAGTTCTATAGATGTTGTTCAGTGATATTCCATCGACACATCGGGTAACCAAAAAGACCTGATTTAGGAGTCGTTAGTTCGAGTTTTGTTATACATTTATGTACCAAAATCGAAAATAATTTTACAATTTTTAGTACTTTCAGTCGACATAATATTGTCGCTATCACTAAGTAATTAAGTTACTTCTAAGTAACGGTGTTGCACGTGCTTACTTCTACACTCGTAAATATAGTTTGACTCGTCAAATGTAAGGTTAACTGCTTCACGCGTTCGTACAAAATCATTTAATTATCCTGTAGTACGAGTTTTGTGTCACTGTAAAGATATATAACAGTATTACAATACTAATTTGAGAGAGAAATATTAGACGTTAAAATCTTCAATCGTCGTGGGTCGACAAATTGATATCAGTACAATAAACAAAATAAATGACGTTACTGTAGAATTATTTGTCTCGCTAATTTCAGTAATGTTTACGTGTAAAAAGGGTTCCTTTATTAATTAATCTCACAGAGAATAATTTTATTAGGATTTTTGATGCTTAACTTGGCGCACTTGGCAGTAAAATCGACCAGTTTGCTGTCACGGCAAACGGCATGACGATCTCTCATGGCGTCATGCCCCCTCACTGAGATGTATCATCCCGTCCCGACGCTGCCAACTTTTTTTTAAATCACTATACTTATTACTACATTACGAAGACAAATACGTATCTGACCTATTACCTGCTAGATGTCCTGCAAATCTACTATAACACATTTCTTATATAGTGATGGCAGAAATAACTTAACCTTCTGTTATATATCTGTACAGTTGTAAGCCGTATCTGAGGAGTAACAAAATTACCAAATGTATTATCACGCTTGGACGACAATCGGTACAAAAATGTCAAGGACCGCGCTGACAGTCGTGAGTATACGCGCTATTGCATATGCATTGGTAATAGAGGATTGCGCAATGCGATTAATTAAAAGCGATTCTGTGCAATTTAAAAAGAGAATCGCAGGAGGCACTAATCAGGTTAATAAGCATAGAGAAACATATGATTCGAAATTGTATAAAGACTTATAAGCTTTCCTTGATAAGGTAATTAAGATCTTAGTTGCATAACATAAAGTTAGTTATCATACGCAGGTTGGTGGTCTTTCTAATCCTGTACTAATCCTGTGATTTTTTAGTATACATACAGCTTTTTATATCTAAAAAGTGCCTTCTACTAAAAACTTTATTTATATTACAACAAATTAAACTTTAAGCTGAACTTAAACGCCAGATCCGACGTTTTACAAAACAAAATGGCGTCGAAATTATCGCTCTCATTTGTCGTACATAATTATACACTGACATTGTCGGAAAAAGGATACTTTTTGTTACAGAAGGTCTAATTAAATGGCGCCTATTTTTTCTCTCAAGATACCCACATAATCTATCCTATTGTTGGGGTTGGGTCGGATTCTATTGTAAGATGTAGTTGATTAATCGTGATAAGGGGGAAAATAGGCTGTCGATATTCAGATTATTCAGAAATAAAATTAAAAGCAAAAACAAAAAAATCTTAACAAAATTGAAATCCATATAATAGGGAGAGAAACTCACCGTCCTATAGCTAGCAGAGTGAGGGTAAGGTGTTTCATAAAAAAAAAAGTTTGTTAGCATAGCATAGCGGTCTGCTTTATTTCTCATTATTAATTTAAATTATTTAATTATTTAAATTCGAAGCCTATTATTGTTTGATTCATATATAAATAGAATAAAATAACTTAGTACCTATCCACTTCCGAAAATTGGCAGTAATCACGAAAGCAATTATACGTAATTCAAAATACACATAAACCGATGATTACCAAAAATTAACGACAATTACCGACGACCCACCAACACTTTCATAAATATTTTTCGTTATGTTTTTAATTCTTATTATACACCTAACACCATCATACAGTTACATCGTAAACTGACAAGTTTCAATGCCAACAAAAAAATAAAAAAAAAACAAGCCACGCGATCGCATTCCTCAACACTATAATAGGATTAACTCGTCTGTTCCCGTGCCGAATGATGTAATTGACGCGTTAATATCTATATAAATGCCTGTCTATCTACGAGTTGTGAACGATTGATTAGATGGATTGATGGCTTTTAAATTGGTACCAGGGACGTCTCTCATACCTGGAAACTATAGATTAGTCAAATGGTTAAAATAAATCATCATAAATGAAACGAAGTGTCATATAAGACTTTTAAAATTAGTTTCGTTACTAATTTCACGTATGTTACTGTAACTGTCAAATTTATAAATGTATTCGTCTTCCTACCTCATATATTTAAGAGATTGGTGCCGTTAATGTAGATTTGTCAATAAATTCGGTTATCTCTCGGAAACAGTACTTGTTTATGGATGAAATGGTTGCCCTAATGCCCGGTTCTTACAATCAAGAAACGACTCGTTTTGCTTACGGACGGTAAAATTTTCGTTGAAATTACTGTTCGTAAGCAAAACGAATCATTTGTTGATTATAGGAACTGGGCATATATCCCTTCCTCCACACCTGTCAACGCGTCTGCATTTTGCATGATCAAAGGAGTAGTTAAAGCGTGCAAGATTAACAAACAAACTCACATTTGCATTTATAATAAGTTAGGACTAAGTTAGAAGATAAGTTAAGACTTTCCTTTTGAAATCACAGAACGCAAGTAAATAACTCATAAATTGGTAACTTTACGTATTAACTCCCCGTTCAGGATGTTGCTCATCTCCCGCCTCAACTCCAAGTTGTTTACTTGCCAAATAAATGTTACACCGATGTTGATTTACGACCAGAATTAACCGCCATATTTTAATTAGGATTTAGTATTAAACTTTTAGTAATTTAAAGTTACTTTTAGTAATGGTGATAACCGCTTTTCGTTCTAGATAAACGAATGAGTGAACGAATCTTTATTGATATTTGTTTGTGATACAGTTATTTGAATCCCTCACCCCTGAGCTGGTAAAAACTGTATTACAGGAGCTAGTGTATCCCCTTAACAACATTTATAGTCATTTCAACATTAAAATCACTGAAACATAAAACTGTGGCGACTTCCACATACAGCAACAAGAAACATCTACAACCTACTAATCCTGCATCGCGCTATGAGAGTTCTCGCGCCGATTAGTATACGAGTATATACAACTTCCCAACATCAACCACCAGGGCCGCGGCCCGCCAGGCATGATCACCTCGCCTGGTCGGAGGATCCTCCCTTTGTGTTGGAGGGACATCACCCGTTCCTCCACAGTGGTGACCCCGACGTGATTGGAAGCAGCCTTCATGAAGCAGATCAGCAGCATCATCATCGCCACCATCGTATCCACTCCTACAGCAATGAGCGGTAATCAAGTCTCAGCCAGCCAGCATTCTCGGCCTCAACAGGGATAACACACGCCTGCAGCGACCGCTCCAGCCTGGTTACCCCTACGGCCTCATCAGCGTCTAGGCACAGCACACTGCACCTACGGTCTACGTAAGAAGAGCATCTCTCTCCCGTCTACGCAGCAGCCAGCCACTACGCGCCCCGACTCACTGGGGACTTCACCGCAGCACCGCACGCAGCACCGCACGCGGCCCCGACTCACTGGGACCAGCGGACTTCAGCCCCGACTCACTGGGACTAGCGGCATTCAGTTCCGACTCACTGGAACTAGCGGAATACAGTTCCGACTCACTGGAATTTGCGGCACTCAGTTCCGACTCACCGGAACTACTCACTACTGGCCCTGGCACGCTCCTTAATAGAGCATAGACAGCTGACTCCTCAAGATATCGACCTCCAGTCTTGGAGGGGAGTGATGTGGCGACTTCCACATACAGCAACAAGAAACATCTACAACCTACTAATCCTGCATCGCGCTATGAGAGTTCTCGCGCCGATTAGTATATATACAACTTCCCAACATCAACCACCAGGGCCGCGGCCCGCCAGGCATGATCACCTCGCCTGGTCGGAGGATCCTCCCTTTGTGTTGGAGGGACATCACCCGTTCCTCCACAAAACAATGACAGTTAATACAAAGGACTGTTCCCTGTTCCCTTTAAATAGATGAACATTACGAAAACTGTACATAACTTTTAAGTATTCCCGTCCGACAATACATATAATTTTTCATATACCATTTCCCTCATTATTAAAAAATAAATACGAAAACAAACAGCACTTGACAGTCTTCATTAGTTACGAAGACAGTTGCCAGTAATAACGATTGCCATAAAATAACGAGGCTCTAGCTATCGGTACTCGTTATAACGTTAAGTGACAGCAACAACAGCTGTTGTGACATTATGTGTCACGTTATTAAAATATTAGATGCCTGATAGAGTGTGGTTTAGTAAACAAGAGAAAAGGGTAAAAGCATTGAAATCCGGTTTTTTTTTATAATAATATTGGACACATCTCACACACGGAAAGAAAGAGATACAGTTATTCTGACATTCACCATGCCAGAAATTTATGTATATATAATACATGTCAGCATATTGCTGAGCTGCTGAAACAATTATAGTAAGAACTAATATGGCGCGGTTGTTGAGCATGCGATCATTTACTAAAGATTGCCTGGCTGTTGAATTTCGACCCTTTTCACCTTACCAGTATAACTTAAACTGTCTTGTGTAGACTTTTGTAGCATGACAGGTCGTATATACATCTATGTATTTAAAAAATATGTATCCAAAATTACCTTTAGTTTGTCGGGATAGACTTACGATTTTGCATTTAATACAATAAGGTGACGCGCATACACATGGCCAGTCGCACTTTTTTACTTCTCAAATCACCATATTCACTTAAAATACATTACTAAAGGTTTATTTGAAATGAAAACAGTGTTAATGCAACGCACGTGTACCAAACCTTGTACCTTGACCTCCACATTAGCATACAATAGTGGCGTAGGTCGGGGTAACACTTTCGATGTGTCGACTGGAAATTGGTCATGGTGTTAATATTTATGAGAAAGTGATTAAAATATATACGGATATATGCGGGTGTGGTGTTTTGCCTAAAAGTTATTGTTACGCTATTATTAAATTGTGTGTTATCTTCCTCTATCTACCTCTATCGTGCCGGTAAAATTGAGGTACATACATATCTACATATATATATAAATTTTTAACCGGCGGTTGTTTTAGGGTCTAGGGATCATAACTAGACCACCTGTGAAGAAATTTTTGGAAAACTCGAAAACTGGAACAAAGCCAATAGGTAGACTTTCTTCGAAATCTACCTAACCTACGGTTTGAGAGAATAAATACTCCAAAAAGTCTAACACGATACAGTATTTTTTATCTTGACTTTTTAAAGAATTACATTAATTAATATCTATTTGTCAATGTAAGGAAATGGATGGAATGGGATGGGACCGATGACGACAAAGTAATTTTAAGAGAACTACAAAAACAAACATACGGACACACTTACACACAGACACACACACACATACACTTAGGTAGACGTGTGTGTTTTACGACTACGATTGTTATGTATGTGTTTGTTGCAACATAGCTATTGTAAGTTTCAAGTGGCATAACTTAGACGAATTGAAGTTCGTTGTCCTCTTTTAAAACGATATTATAAATGAATACTAAATCTAATACCTTAATTTGTCTAATACCTTATTATTAACGTTACAAGGATCTACACGAGGTATATCCGAATCTAAAAATTTTTAAAACACATTAAGAAACAAAGGCAAATAAAAAAAACATATTAAAAAAGAACGCAACAATACTGTTATAGCGTCAAGCTCTGCTAACCACATAAAACGATAAAGTCGTGAACATAAAATATCACCTCTCACGGGCCCCTAAGTATCCAATATTAAGGAATGACACAGCACATCAGACTTCCTCGTACGCTGCGATTTTTCTACGCGTCATGTAGGCCCCTTCTTATTTTTACTAAAGACTTATTTATGAGATTAGGGCTGGGACATATGACGGGATTTAGGATGCTTTATTGTTAACCGATTTGAAGTGAACTGGGAAAAGCTTTTTGTTACCTACCTACTTGATCTTTTTAACATTAAGAGTAAGCCTTTGTTAGTAAGTAATGGGTAGTATTTTATTAGTAAATATCGTATTAAGTATCGGCCGGTTGTCCCGACCTGGCTAGGTGATCATGTCTAGCGGACCGCGGCCAAACGGTTTTGGAATATTTACAGTATATATATAGAAGAAGTGGCTTAATGGAATTACACGCGTCCAGTATATGTCACTACCTGTCATGGTAAGTAACTCTATACAATGACAGCTCAAGTTATACCGGCCAATGAAAAAAACATGGTCCATTTCGACCACCACGCGATCTCTAGTTAATCCTCTTAATCAAACATATAATTACTACTACTACTATCTAAATATTTAAAGACTAAACAGTTCGGGTAAAGGGTTACTTCCCTTTTAATGAAACGTTGCTGATAATAACCTATAACGGATAACACTTAAAAAAACTACGTGCATTCATTTATCGTGAAGAAATATTAAGGAACCGAATACTGACAATAACAATCTTACGTAACAAGCGATTTAAAATCATTCAACATAATCTTCAAGTTAGAAAATCCTTTGCAACTTGTTACCTAAATAAACACAAGCACATCAATTCCTCAGGCATAACACACATGCTGTTAGTACACTAAACCAACGTTTTAACTTATTACACAAATAACATATGAATACTAATAACGAAACTCCACCAAATAAACTCTCGTAAGGAGCCTCCCAACTTTGTCAGACAAAATGACGCGCCGGAATATTTAGCTGTATTTGCAGGATTTTGCAATGCTAATAACAACCTAGTTGACGATTCCAAATCTGTGTTCCATATAGTGATGTATCCACCATCCCGATATCCCGGGATTTAAAGGGATTGTGTGTAAAAGTGGAACGAGGAAATTAGGAATTTCGCTTTAATTTCTTTAAGTTGAATTATTAGAGTAACTATAGGACTTCTTAATCTTCTAATCGTTAGAGGGCACGGAATCTTTAGAGGTAGCTAGTTCGAGTTACAGGCATGCGACCCTTAACTGCTCGAGCTATATCGTACACTCCCCCGCCAACACCCCTTTCCCTTCATTACCTTTCCTTCTTAGCTACAAGCTTTCCATTTCAATATAATCCCAATTTTCCCAATTTCTGTATATACATTTTTATTAGATGTTTAGTAATACCTAACATGTTATAAAACCCCGAAAATTATTAGTAAAGTTACTACGTTAAACATACATAAAGTCAAACATTGAACCTCCTCTTTTTCTGGAGTCGAAGTGAAATGGTTACTACGATATATCAAACAAAATCGATAAAAAATTTATTAGATTTCCTATTAATTTCGAAGGCTATTTATGTAAAAATATAAAATGACTCGAGTATATCTCAAATTTCACATTCACAACACTATTCGGTACCCACAGTCCACAAATACTCTGTCTGCGTCATTCTTCGTTGTTTTGATTTTAAATGACTTTTTGACGTAAAATGTGTCATAAATATTCCAGTGTGCAACGGGTCTAAAAACATGACCACAGGTAGCCGAATTTATTTGAGTTTCATACGCAGCTGTGTATTTTTTTTTCAACATACCTATTTCACTGATGATTGAATGAAAAACTTGGCAACCATAGTAATACTCCTACTAACATTATAAATACGAGTGTTTGTAAATAGCTGCGGCAGTTTTCAATGGCTGGAAGGACTACGATGAAATTTTGATCCTCACACAGATTGTCTTCCATGGGCTGGCCACGCATGTCGAAGGATCGATGGCCGTTGGAGCAGACGGGTTCTAGAGTGGAGACCGTGAACGGAAGGTTCCTACCTTCCGTTTACCGATTCGCGGTCTGCGCCCCCCAGCCAGATGGACCGACGACCTGAAGAAGGTAGCAGGGATGGACTGGGTGATGAAGGCGGAGGACCGGGTGCTGTCTCGCACATTGGGAGAGGCCTATGTCCAGCAGTGGATTATGATAGGCTGATTGATTGATTGACAGATTGTCTCCTGGAGTAACATCATTATAAAGTACGGTACTCAGAGGCCAACAGAAGTCGAGCTTTATTTAGGATTAGCCGTCCCCGCAGTTTTACCTACGTTTATGATCACTGCTCCGCTTCTATTATCTTAGCGTGATGATATATAGCCTATAGCCTTCATCGATAAATGGGCTATGTAAAACTGAAATAATTTTTCAAATCGGACCCGTAGTTCCTGAGATTAGCGCGTTCATGCAAACAAACAAACAAACGTTTCAGCTTTATATATTTTTATTTCTATTTCATAAAAAGACAACTCCCGCATTAGGAAATAGTCCTGTGTCGCGGGGGACTTTACAAACATATAAACAACGGACACAAAGAACACCCAGACTAGGGTGGGAATCGAACCCACGACCTCTGGCTCAGCAGTCAGGGTCACTAACCACTGGACCAACAGGCCAGTCAAATATTAGTATAGATTAAGAAGTAAATCTCACCAGGTTGTTAATATCACTTTAATGCTCCCCCCAAGGAATGGTTTAGACAGTATAAAACTGGTAAAGTACTGAGAAGCCTCTGACTGATAAATAGGCTGGTTAGTAAGTAATATTCATTCAACATGTTGTCGCCACATCAAAAACTCTTATTTATTTTATTAAAAATAGGGCCAAACTATAATAGTTGAATTGATAACAGTTCACTATTTAATAAAAATAAGTTAATAAATATTATTTTGACTGGTTTTACCGGTAACGCAATACTATTGGTCGATGGATAAATATTAACAAATTGTTTGATTATAAAAGGGTAGCAATATGTTTAGAACGATAGACTTGAGTGCAAACAGAGGTACGAACAACTTGGCAGTTGCTGTTAGTTAGTGATTTTCATAGTGTATATCAGTGGTAACGAGACTGTTTCTAACAAACAAAATACATATACTTACCAAAAAATTATATTTAAAAGTATTTTAATTTTAATAACAATATACAGATATATTACTACCACTCGAGTGAATAGATTCCCTTATCAATAGAAAAACACTCTAACTAATCAATTTATTGATTTAAAGCCTTATACTCGTGTGAGGAATCCAATTACGGCTTCACAAAACATTTACATAAACACTCCAAGATAATAGCCAGTCTTAAGGTGTTATGTCAAAAGTTCATTCACCCCGCAGGCACAAACGATTATTTTGCGTACGAGTGACTCACGCGCAGTTAAGGGCGACATACATATGTACGATTAGTAGCTGTCGGTCGCACGGAAGTTGTAATGATTGTTTAACGATTGGTTATCGATAAAGCGGGAAGGGTGACAATTTATTACGTAACAAACCCATGGTGTTCTGTAACATTGTTCGTTATTAAAAAAATATGTATTGTTATATGTATACTTTTATGCGTATGCTAACATTTTTTAATCATTCTCTGCAGTATTACCCACGCTTACGGTTACTGCTCCAGGTTGCTTAGGAAGGCTTTTGTACTTTTTGTACGTAAGGGGTAAATGTTAAATTTAGACTTAATAGTCTAAATAAGAGTTGGGCTATCAAATTAAATGCAAAAACATTTTTTTCAAATAAGACTAGTGGTTTCAGAGACGAGTGCATTAAAAAATAGCTCTCCAACTTTATTAATAGTGTAGATAATTACAGTTTAGAAAAGGAAGGGCTCGTGGCTAAGTGGTAACCGAGTAGGTTAGCACATTACAAAGTTGAGTAATACCAGCTTGGTCAGTCTTAGGATGGGTGACCATTCTTAACACATTGAGACCCCTCCATGCCTCGGAGAGCACGTTAAACCGTCGAACTCTGGTGCTATATCTGGGATAATCTGTGGCATGTGTTACGGGTAGTTACAGCCCTAAAAATTCCGCAAACCTGGTCTAACTACAGAACTTCGATATCGCCTAGTACTCGGGTTGTGGAGGTCTGATGGCAGTCGCTTCACGTAAAATATCGAAGTTCGGACGTATTGTAGTTAGACTGAAAGCCGACCCCAACTTAGTTGGGAACAGGCGCGGAGGATGATGAAATATACTTTAGGAAAACTAGAATATACGCTTTAATGGCGAACCGAATTAAAAGTAAAAATATAGTTCCACTATCCACCTCCTGGCTTAGCATCAGACAGTCTTTCCCAAGCCTTTCATTTTGATAGAACAATTACAAGTAGGTTGAAATTCACTTCCAGGATTTGTTTACGTAGTTAGTTATAAGTATTTTTTTTATGTATAGTGGGCAA
This sequence comes from Callimorpha dominula, assembly GCA_949752705.1. Classification (NCBI taxonomy): domain Eukaryota; kingdom Metazoa; phylum Arthropoda; class Insecta; order Lepidoptera; family Erebidae; genus Callimorpha; species Callimorpha dominula. The sequence continues at coordinate 3,308,857 of OX457007.1, read as the reverse complement.
ACGAGCAGACGGGTCACCTGATGGTAAATGACTACCGCCACCCATGGGCACCTACAAGGTGGTAGTAGGGGAGTAGGGGACGAGTCAAGGGTTAGAGCCTCAGGTAACCTTGCTCACTTGGCGAAAATCAATGCAGTCATAGCTTCACTGCCGGTTTTCTGTGAGGCCGTGGTATCACTCCGGTCGAGCGAAATTGGATTTGATAACGTACGAGGTCATTTTGATATATGTATTAATCACATGTTAAAGTACACTCATTCCCCTCTCAATTAGAGTATTTTTGGAGAACGTTTAATTGTTTAGACATGAAATTTTTTCCGTCGTATAACAGTATTCATATTATCTCTAAATAGCATAAAACAAAGTCGCTTTCCGCCGTCCGCTCCTCTGGACGCTTAGATCTTTTAAACTAAGCAACAGATTTTAATGAGGTTTTCGTCAATAGATAGAGGGATTCAAGAGAAAGGTTTATACGTATAGTTAATTTTGTTTTGTGTTAGTTTGTTGAAATATGACGATAATTGTTCATCACATTAGTATCTACATTGCACTCGTGCCAAGTCGGGGGGGTTGCTAATGGATTCATATTATAAAGTTAATTATAATTATGACACGAACAAAGTTTTGGGGATTATGTTTAGACGTAACCTAAAAATTCACATTTCTTCATCATACTCGGCTTACCCTATTTTTAACAGACTTCAAAAAACGAGGAGGTTCTCAATTCGTCGGAATCTTTTTTTTTATTTATGTTCACCGATTACTCGAAGACGCCTTAACCAATTTAGAAAATTCTTTTTTTGTTTCAAAGAGTATACTTCCCACTTAAATTTTATCGAAATCGGCGGAGTGGTTTTTAAAAAATCAACAAATAACTAAAAATTGTATACGTCGATGATATTTTCGTTTGCTCCGAAACCTCGCTGTCTCATTGGAGCAGTGCGTTTAGTTGGCCTACACATATTATATTTTAACAAAAAACATCTACTTTCGACTAAAAAGCACATTGAAGTTGGTGATACTTTTTTTTAAAAGCTAAATATATTTATTCACTAGCTTCACCCGCGTCTTGGACCGCGTTAATTTCCCGTATGCCTATCTGTTAATCCAAGACACTACGTACATTCATATATCTGTACCAAATTGAATACAAATCCGTATAGTGATTTGGGTGTGTAGCAAACACTCATCTCCCATAGATTATGCAGCAAAATTGGATTTTTTCAATCTATAAATTTCAAGCGAAATCTGTTTAGCCATTCAGAAGTGATGCGCTTACCAAACAACAACGACTTGTATGCGTCTAAACTTCACGTGCGTAGTCTACTCACGTCTACACGTATTATAACCTAATTTACACGGCAGAGGAAAAAGACGGAGGAGAAACCTATGAATGTATCTTTTAAAAGTCGTTGTTCTTTTAAAAATAGTAGTGAATAAAATCCTAATTTCCTATCTAATATTTAAAAAAAAAAAAAAATATAACTTTGTTTGCTTACCCGCCTTAATTACTCATCCGATCATCGTGAAATTTACAGAAAAGGATATAGGGTACCTTTTATCGCAAAAAAAGTGTTCCCAAGGGATACCGGCATCGATTGACAAAATTTATATTCACGGGAGCGAAGCTACAGGCAAAAGCTAGTATGTTTATAATTGGCGAAGATATCGCGTTACACTCGCACAGAAGTACAGTAGGATTGATAACCTCTTTTTTTAAGGTGGTTAATAACAAATATATTAATTAAAAAAATATATGAAAAAATATATCAGTAATAACAGCAATATATGTACCTAATTAACACTAAGTATTAGTATTACTTCATATTGGCTCTAAGAAAAAAATTTAGGTAAACCAAATAAAATTATTAGAAAATAACTTTATCTAATAATTTACATCATACTACTATAAAAATGTGCATAATCCGCGTTCGTGGTCGTTAGTCGCTTTGTATCGAAAACGTGACTCCTACCAAGTACTACTCCACTACTTAAATAAGGCAAGTAAGAATCGTTTCAAGTTCTATATGTTGATGTTGCCACATGTTTTTTCTATTCCTCTTAAGTACTCTTGACTAATGCGAACTATTTTATCCTTTATATATTATTATATTTATTTTATCACAACTCACAAGCAAGTAACTGTTTTCACAAGTAACATAAACAATTTATCAAATGTTTTGGATGTATAGTTTCAAACAAACAAATCCCATTTATAACATTATTTCGGATGATTCACTCCATTCAATTTTGTTATGCAAAATACAAAAATACAGTTTACTAAATGTGTATCGTCCTTTATATTTATTCTACACATACATATCAACCTTGAAATCCTACATTTTAAGTTTAAAATTGCATGTGCAATGTAACACAGTATATGTAAAAGAATATAATACGGTTTACAATTGTTTTAGGCGCGTTAGTTGAATGTTAATTAGTTTAATAGAGTGTTTTGCGAGTTAATAACTATCGTTTCGGTAATTGGAAACAGGATGCTGTTATTTGTGTAACTATAGAAATATGTACTAGGTTTCGCCCGTGGGCTCCACTCGCGTAAAAGTTATTCTTTGTAGTAATTTCATAGCTTCACAAACAAACTGACTTTAACATTAAATAATCCCACTAAATGTGAAAGTTTGGATGGATGGATGGATGTTTGTTACTCTTTCACGCCAAAACTACTGACCCGATTGCGATGAAACTTGGTATGTAGATAGCTAGAGACCTGGATTAACATATAGGCTACTCTTTATCCCGATAATCTCACGGGATCGGGACTTACGCGGGTGAAACCGCGGGGCGGTGCTAGTAATATAAATGTGCAAGTTTGGATGGATGGATGGATAGATGTTTGTTACTCTTTCACGCCAAAACTACTAAACCGATTGCGATGAAACTTGGTATGTAGATAGCTGGAGATCTGGATTTACATTTAGGCTACTTTTTATCCCGATATTCTCACGGGATCGGGACTTATGGAGGTGAAACCGCGGGGCGCTGATAGTAATAGATGAGATAATGCCAATAAATGTTATCACATTGTTGATAAGCCTTGTTCTAAAGTACATTATAAGTTTACTGAAACGTTAACTGGGCTGTGTAATGACATCAAGGCGAGGGTCATTCCGTGATATTACACTATTGGGAACAAGATTTTTTTAAAAGAGGAATATATAAAAACTTTTTGCAGGATCGACAAGACGCAGCTTTAATTTTTTGAGAATATTATTTTGTGATTAAAAATATATAATACTAGCTCCAAGACCACGCGTTGTATGCAATAAAAAAATATTGTGACTTTAAATTGAGATAAAAACTACCCTATCTCTCAAGTTGGACCAAATTGCACACAGTGTGCAAAATTTCATAAAAGTCGGTTCATTAGTTTAGGAGTTCATCGCAGACAAACAACGTGACATGATTTTTTTAATACAAAGATAATACACGGTAAGCTTGTTCCAATTAGATTCGACAACCTATGTAGTACAGCGGTAGAAAATGTATACTAAAACGCTCAGGTAGAAAATGTATACTAAAACGCTCAGGTAGAAAATGTATACTAAAACGCTCAGGTAGAAAATGTATACTAAAACGCTCAGGAGACAAAACAGTTTAGTTTTCTTCACTGTTTGTCAATCGATTTGCTTTTTATTTTGTTTAGTAGTAATCTCAAGCTATAGCACATCAATAACTAATGTAAGGAATTACGATCGAACCTAGAACTTTGGGAGACTATTAATTATTACTAGAGATCGCCTGGCGGTCGAATATCAACCATGTGTTGTCGCCACTTTAAAAACTCTTATTTATTTTATTAAAAATAGGGACAAACTATAATAGATGATAACACAGTTCACTATTTAATAAAAATAAGTTAATAGATATTATTGACTGGTTATACCGGTAACGCAATACTATTGGTCGATGGATAAATATTAACAAATTGTGGGATTATAAAAGGGTAGGAATATGTTTAGAACGAGGGACTTGAGTGCAAACAGAGGTACGAACAACTTGGCAGTTGCTGTTAGTTAGTGATTTTCATAGTTTATATCAGTGGTTTTGAGACTGTTTCTAACACATGTTTTACTAATGGCCAGTTTAACTTAAACGTATCATGACAGGTCAACACATATACTGGACGCGTGTTACTTGATGTAGCCGTTAGGGCTCGAACTATCCGTGAGGAATGCCACAGATGTTCGTATGATAACCCGACAACTCCGAGGCACAGAGGGGTCTCAATGTGTTAAGAACGGTCATCCATCCTAAGACTAACCTGGCTAATATTACGTAAGCTACAAGCCCCTCGTATTAATGTAAAGATAATTATACAAAATTTACTCATCGTGTTACAGTTGTCGTCCCTAAACCGGTACTATTAATTCGTCAAGCAGTCCTATACGCAGAGGCTCTTTCAACCCGGAGGAAACGGCCGCCCACGTTGTCCTGGAGTGCGAGGGAGTGGCCACACAACGGGCAAGTATCCTCACGGGAGCCAGGATGCTCCTAGAAGCCTGTGAAAACCCCAGGAAGCTTCTGTGCTTCTGGAAGGAGCTAGCCTGGCTCAACTAGTCAGCTTATCTAAACGCATAATGGACCGCCTATGCGTCTAGATGCGGAAACAAAGCCCTATAATACCAATACAGTAAAGTTGTCGTCCATCCGTTAGGACAGTGTAGTAAGAAACCAAGATGTTTGTAAATTCTCAATGCGATTCTATTCACACGGCGAGGAAATTGTTGTCACGTTGAACACGCACGAGTGAAGTACACCAGTGCCAAGTATAGTTGCCAAATGTAGGACAACCATTTACTAAGGATTGAATAACATTACATGTGCCAACTAGGATACGGAACTACGAATACTAATTAACTAAAAATAAATATATTGTACTTATACATGAACTTACCTTGAAATTCAAGAATCACTCCCTATTATCTTGAAAAATATATTATTTAAAATTACAAATATTAGCCTACGTCTATACGACTCGCTATCATCACAGGAACTGACTAAGAGAAATGACTCGTAACACAATGTGCAATAAATGTGAAATACTTATTATGTATAAAATATTTGAAAATTAATTTATTTACAATGGCATCCGCTGATTACTTTGTTATCACACATTTTAGCTATCTGCTACAGCCATTGTTACTCATACGATTTACGACATAAATATAACATCTCCTTCATCTTTTAATTAATTTGTTGGCGGATGACTTGTCATTGTGGAAGTCTTCGAGTGAGGCCTAATGTTTAATTCTGTATGTCTGAATGTTAGAATGAAGATAATTAATCATTATATTTCAGAGATAAATACGGGTAACAAGGCTTTTATGATATAGTCGATATAGATGATAGTCGTTCGGTAGAATTTATGGCTATGTGGAGAAACGTGGTGGAAGGTCACTTCGGCACAAACGGAGCATTCTCCGACCTGGTTAGGTGATCGTGTCGGGTGGACCGCGGCCTAAGTATTGCTGTGAGAAGTTGTATATACACTATCAGCCCGGATTTTTTTATTGTGCGATACAGGATCAGTAATTACTATGTAGTTCGGCTTGTCTTCGCTAGATGGCGTTGAAGTAAGTATTGTTTGTTCATTAATGTCGCCAAAGCTACTATACATCTTATTATAATATTATTTACGTATTAACGGGAATTAACGCGATCACGAAAAGGTATTACATACCTCTGAATTGCCTGACGTTTCGACCAGGTTGCACTGGCCGTGGTCACAGGCTGACTGGCTCAGCGGTGCACGCCCTCCGTCGTCGACATCGTGAGGTAGAAGGTTCTTCATCCACCTCCACTTTTTTGATATTTTTGATATTTTCGTTTCGCCATGTACCGTCACATACTGTACTAACAGTGTCCCTATTCCGTAAGCAAACCGATGTGGCCCTATTCTGGTGTTCACCTGACTGCGCATAAAAGCGAGGTGGCATGTTTTTTATCACTGGATTCCACGCTGTAGAGAATTTGAAACCATCTTCCCGATTGAAAGTTTTGTGTTTTTTAATTTCAATCGCTTCACGTACAACTCTTGAGTAAAAGTGACGTTCCGTGGATAGGACTTGCGTACGGTGAAATTCAATCCAGTGATTGGTGCCCGCTTCGAGTGCATGTTCTGCAATCGCTGATTTGCTAATCTGTCGGTTCTTCACAGCAGCGATGTGTTCTTTGACCCTTTCAGCAATAGTCCGCTTTGTTTGGCCTATGTAGGAACTACAACAGCTGCAGTTTATTTTGTAGACACCTGGAGTTTGTAACGGCAAGACGTCCTTCGGTGTACCCGATGTTCGATGTTTTGAACCTTTATGCCTGGTGTGTATACTGTCGGAATAGAGTATTTCTTTAATACGGAACCGATCTTATCCGTTACTCCTTTCACATATGGCATGTAGGCTGGTTGTCTGTTCACCTCCGGATGCTTGCGTCTCATTGTCGGTTGCTTCCGTTGTTCCGCTGAGCCAGTCAGCCTGTGACCACGGCCAGTGCAACCTGGTCGAAACGTCAGGCAATTCAGAGGTATGTAATACCTTTTCGTGATCGCGTTAATTCCCGTTAATACGTAAATAATACGAGTATTATATCATGGAACGCGAAAGTTTAAAAGTTAGTATACATCTTATTGTTTAAAACTACGTCATTTTCTGTTGCATAATTCTGAAAATTAATATCAAATGTAACTAACAACAAGTAAGGCATTAAAGCTTCAAGGATAATATCCAAATACTTGCTCAACAAAAAACAGCTTTACATCCTTTTTATTTCCTTTATATACGAACATAGGAATAGTAATAATAGATACGTAACATGGCAACATCACGAGTTTTTTTCCTACCAATCACGTCTGCACATCGGAACACAAAAAATGGCCCAGAAGTTGAATGACCTCGCGAATATTCTGTTATTATGCGTACTAAATTGTTGATCTAAGATTGCGGTTTCTGAATGTAATAATAATAATCATAATCATAATCATAGTTTATTTGCGAATACAGGTACAGTAAGATATTACACAGATTTGTAAGTTTGTTCATTCCATATTCCACCATATTGGTATGCAAATTTTCAAAGAAATTTAAAAATAAATAAATAAAATAGAAGTCAATAAAATTAAATTACTCAAACTGATTTACAAAATACGAAATAAATGAAATTAATTATGTCAAAACTATAGAACAATGTCAATATCAAAATCGTAAGCAACCATCAATGTTTGTAAAATTAAATTTAATATAGTAATGAAATTTATTTTTAATACATTTTTGAATTATAAGATGTCTGTCAGATATTCATCAACACTGTAGTATGCCTTCGTTAAAAGTAAGTGAAGAACATTTTTCTTAAATACATTTGGTTTGTCAAGTTCTAAAATACGTCTTGGCAATTTATTATATAAGCGAGGAGCCATACAGAAAACACTCTTGTCGTATTGCGCTGTTCTATGTTGAGGGATACATATTCTATAGCGATTTCGGACACTATTATACGCAGTGAAACGGCTTATATTATTTTTTACAAAATTTACAGTTTCATATATATACAGACAAGGTAAAGTTAGTATTTTTAATTTAATGAAGTGTGGTTTGCATGTGTCTGTCTGTTGCAATTTACATACTGCTCGTATACATCTTTTCTGTGCCTTAAACGCCCTATCCCTGTCGGTTGAATTGCCCCAGAATATAATCCCATATCTTAATATTGATGTTACATGGGCATGATATGCTGTTATTACCGCATTTTGATTGACTACTTTTGACATCATATAGAGCGCATATGAGAAACTATTTAATTTAGGACATATCATATCAATGTGCACTTTCCAATTTAAATTTGCGTCAATATGTATTCCTAAAAATTTGGTACTTCCGATGTCAACATTAGTTTTATTTAAATGTGTTATATTCATGTCATTTAATTTCCTTATGTTATTTCCGAATGTCATAATGTTTGTTTTGTCAAGATTTATTAGAAGATTATTTGATGTCAGCCATTTGATTATTTTGTCTATAGTGTAGTTTATGCTATCTTCCACCCTATTCACAATTTCTTGCCCCGAAAAAATCACAGTACTATCGTCTGCAAAAAGGATCATCGGGTAACCTATTGACCGTGGGAAATCATTGATGTACAATATGAACAGCAATGGGCCAAGAACGCTTCCTTGCGGTACACCTTCTGTGACGGTTCTCATTTCTGATGAATATTTTACTTCCATCTTATATTTAGGACATATTCTACTTATTTGTGTAATCTGCTTTCTACCTTGAAGATATGATTTCAATAGATCTAACGCATTTCCTCTTATTCCATATGTATATAACTTATCTATTAGAATGGAGTGATCCACATAATCGAATGCTCGCGTTAAATCCATATACATAGCATATACTGGTAGTTTACTCTCTAGGTTCCCCATGACCTTTGAAAGGAAATTATAAATAGCTATGTTTATATTTCTATTTTTTCTAAACCCTACCTGTTCATCGGTTAATACTCCGTTTTTGTCTAGGTACTCATATAAACATTGATGAATGAATTTTTCCAAGATTTTTGAGAATATAGAAATTAGCGCTACGGGTCTATAAAATTTCATATTTTCTTTATCTTCCTTTTTAAAAATAGGGATAGTTATTGTTATTTTCAACTTGTCAGGGAAAGTACCACAACTAATGCATAAATTCATGATATGGCTTAATGGGTTTGCTATGTTCATAGAAACGAATTTTATAACTTTTGTACATATGCCGTCATAGCCTGTACTGGAAGTATTCTTGAGGTCGTTCATGATTCTATGCATATCATAAGGAGTTGCTGGGCTGATAAATATCGAATTCTCTTTGTTCCACGTTAACGTAGCTTTGTAGTTTTTGGAATTATCTCCCGATGAAGGCTGAAACTTAGTTAAGAAGAAATCATTGAATGCCTGTGATATCTGTTGAGGATCACTAATTATTATGTTATCTAGTTTTATACATCTTATTTCTTCTTTGGGAGTATTTGATTTGCATCCATTGACAATTTTCTATGTAGCTTGAGATTTATTTTTGGCATTCTTTATGTTAAAATCATTTTGCGCTTTTTTGGTTAAATTTATTATGGTACGAAGTCTACTGCTATAAGTTTTAAAGATTTCTTTGTTTTGGCTACTTGGATTTTTCCTGTGCTTATGAAGTAGATCTCGCTTCCGTCGTGAACATACTTTAATACCCTTACTCATCCACCGGGGCTTTATATTTCTAGTTATTTTTAATTTTATAATAGGGAAACACAAATTATAGAATAAAGTAAAAATGTCAAGAAAGTTATTATATGCGATATTTGGATCATTTGAATTATAAATGTCACTAAAACTAAGATTTGTCAAACACTGTTTAAATTTCGTCATATTACCTAATCTGTAGTCTCGCTTTGCTATGTACCAATAAGGTAGAGTGCAGTATTCCCTAACCGGGCAAGTTAATATTTGTGCCAAATGATCAGATAACGCTAGTTCCTTTACCTCAGATTGACAGCCGCGTACGCTGTAAATTATGTTGTCAATGCATTTACCACTGACTGGTCGAGTGGGCTGATTTATGGCAAGTTTGAGATTGAAGGACGTGCATATTTCCTCAAATTGAACACTGGTTTTGGTTGTTATCAATCTGTCAATGTTAAAGTCACCGCAAATAACCACTTTTTTGCATTTTAGACAGTATCTTTGTAGCAATTCTTGTAACTTTTGAAAGAATGTGTTTAAACTATTACTATCCTTCTCTGGTGGTCTGTATATACATAAAACTAAGACATCATGCTCTATTAATTTTACTGCGCTACACTCTATGATATTAGACACACTAAACTCATTTATGTCATTTATTGATTGATATTTGTGACTATTTCGTACTAGAATACATGATCCTCCTCGTCTATTAGCTCTAGAATAAGATGACGCAAGTTCATAATTGTCTATTCTTAATATATTCATATCAAATTTAAGCATATTGTGTTCTGTAATGCACAATACATCAATAATCTTACCCTGTTTTGAGAAATTATCAATATGAACTGCTAACAAATCAGATTTGCCCATAAGGCCATTAATATTCTGATGAAGTATGTTAATAACATGCTTTTTAGAGACGAAAATTATGTAAACCATTATCTGCAAGCTCTGGCGGGGACTCCAATATCGGAGCCTGATCCTCGCTTTCTTTATTAGTCTGTGTACATTTATCTAGTGTAAGTTTAGTCTTACTAATCAGAGCTTGTTTATTTTTATACGCAGTCATTTTAGCTCTATATGTTATGCGTAATATTTCCTGAAGCAATGACCTAGATAGGTTTATAGCAAAGTATTTCGAAAGTGGATAATAGTTGCAATAATTCACGTCAACATATGATACATGTGGGTATTGACCACACATGAAATTTAGTTCATAATTTAGCTTTGTTTCACTTAGATTCCTATTGCATGGTATTTCGCATATCAAGATGTTCGTATTTTTGTAACAATGTATAAAATTAATAAAATGAGATTTAAATTCGTAGGGATTTACATCATTAATTCCGCCCAATATTACAACATAATCATTATCTGTGAGATTTCTTATTGTATTTGTCTCTGTATTACTAAGAATGTCAGTAATCCTAGCGCCAGGCTTCCAAAAACTTGTGACAGCATAATTTATTCCTACTAGCTTTTGTAGTGTAGTCTGCATTCCCCGCCCTTGTTGATCCGCAATAATTATAACCTTTTTTACTTGCTGTTTCTCAGTGTCAATGTAAGCAGTTTTTTGGCATTTTGTTAGACGTACGTTGCTAGTATTTGTCTGTTTCTCTTCGTTTATATCTTTCCGTTTTTTTATATGATTTGGCTCTTTATCTTCCGGTTCCATCTTATTCTGCAGCTGTGTTATATTTCTCGCCTCCTTCGACACTATATGTTTTGGTGAATCAACTATTGTTGTGTTTGAAAATAGTTTTAAGGGCGTTGATGTCAGGCTGCATATCTTGGGTTTACCTCGCATTGTCGATCGCTTTGATCCCGGTGTAGAGTATTTTGGATCACCGGTTTCAATTTTTTTATATAATTCTACCAATTTAATACTTTTGTCTAGATCGGATTTGAGCTGAATATTTTCACAAACTAAATGGTCAATCTCTTGGTGTGCACTGTTTAATTCAGCAGTCAACTGATCAATTTTTTCGGTGAGAACCTTAATTCTTTCGTCTTCTATTGAGTCATTTGGCAAACTTCTCATAGTGGTATCGAACAAGGTTGACTCCGAAAGTGATAACGACCTATGTGTTCTTTGTTTTCTACAAGTGATATTTTCATTCTCCATTTTACTTTATTTTCCACTAATTCAGTTATATTTTTTTTGTATGGTATCCCCAATTCGTGACTATTTATATTTCAACGTTGACAACACTGAAGTTAGTGTCAGTTTTAGTTCGGCTTTTCATTCATAGATGGCGTTACTCAATTTTAGCTTTCTATTTGGGTTTATTAGGTGTAGCAATACCATCCGTAATGTCAAATTGTTTCAATAATGTCAATATTTAATTTTCTACTCACCACTTGATGGCGTTAGTGGTAGTTTTGTCTTCAATAACTGTCATATACGAAGTATGAAAAATTTTCAAAATACCGTGATAACGGTTGATAATAAAATATTTTAAATGTTTTTTGCACTTATAGAATACTATAGCTGAAATATCACTGTACTATGGTTCAAAGTTATCTTATAGGTTGTATTGTTCGAAATCAACACTTAATGTTTACCTATATGTAGTGGTTTTACAGTTAAGTTCTTGTTCACTATAACACTATAATATACGTTTGTGTCGATAGATATTGCCCACAAATAATGTCACTTGAGTAATATGAACACTGCTTTAGATTTCACTATAACATAACTTATTTAAACAATTAAATATTTAAATTTAATATTTTATGTACACAGGGGATGTTTACAATGTCAGTGTTGCCACAGTTTGTTGAAAATGTTGTAGATAACTCGACGAAAGATAAAATAAATTGCATTATACTTGTATTGTCAGTCGCGCACTGCAATACAAATTTTGTAGTGAATGTTTTATTAGCATTTTATAACTTTGACATTATTTGTTTGAAAACTTGTTGTTGCGACATGAACGTGATAGATCAAACAGACTGAATATTCTCATATATCATAAAAATTTGCGAGTCCACACTTGTGCGCTAGATATAATTGTATTTGTGCAGTGCAGAATTTCAGGATTTATTCGTGGTGATAAGAAATATTATATTATATAATATTAATACTATTAGAAATATTATATCTGGCAACATTTTATAGGCCTAACGAGTATAAGTTGTAAATTAGTTTAATAATCATGATGATATAAATTCATTCTTAGCTATGTAATACTTACAAACGTAAATCTCTATAGGATGTATGCTTAAAATTACATGTATTACAGCCGAAATACTTAAAAAATTATCTCAAATATTTTGGGAATATAAAAAAATGCGTTATAAATTGTCTACCGAAACAGCCACCAAAGATGGCAAAGGCAAATAGAAAAATTTTACCTTTGGAAATTCTTTTTAATAATAATAATAAGAAAGCATGACTGTCTTGTTGGCCTAGTGGTTAGTGACCCTGACTGCTATGCTACAGGTCGTGGGTTCGATTCCCACCTCAGTCTGGGTGTTGTTTCTGTCCGTTGTTTGTATGTTTGTAAATTCCCCCGCGACACAGGAGTAATTTCTAATGCGGGAGTTGTCTTTTTTATAAAAAAAAAGAATAAAAAAAAAGAAAAAATCAAGGATACGTAAACAATATTTGCTTCTACAGGGACAAGGACAACGAGATCTAAGTATGTGAACAAATATAAATGAATAGTTCTGTTATAATTTTAACCTTAAACTATGTTAAAGAATTAGTTATTGCTATATATCATTGGGAGCTAGCCTTACGAAATAAAAAATCGGAGTATTGTAGAGTGAAAACAGGCGTTTTCAATTAGGTGACAATTATATGTTTCTATACGTCAAACGGATTGCGTTTTGATAATATTATCTATATTATCAAAACGGTTTATGCAATTCGTTCGACGAACTTATATGTATGTACATTTTTTTAAAAAGAAAAATAAAACATAGTTTAGCAATATGGTGTGGCTATAATTTTATGAGCTATACATTTTGTTATAGTCGTAGTAGTTGACAATTTGTGACAACTTATTAATGTAGTTTGAAGGTTTACTACTTTGTTTGCCATAGTCTAATTGCTAAATGGCACGGATTTTTTTTTACGACTACTAACCTACTTTATTGCAAAAAACAAAAGTATATAAATGTGTGTGATAACTTTTGTAACTATGATAGATTTTAATGCTAGTAAAAATCTATCATAGTTAGAAAACTTCCGGAGAAAGAGTGTTTATGACAAACACCCATATAATATAACTCATATGATAAGCATATGTAATCATTGAAACACAATAACTATTGTCAGAGAGACCTGTCTTGAAAGGTAATTAGACTATCACCACTTGTTTTTTTTCTTGCAACACCAGAATTTTCGTCCAAAATTGTGTAACGGTCATCGTCTATTAATTTTAGATGAAATTTTAAAACTCGTAGAGTTAGCTACTTCTAGCTATTGTAAAATATCGTAAAGACCACAGCATCGTATCTACATAGTGGCCTACATATAATTGCAAGCGAGTTTCTGTCTGATTTTTCTCTCAATAATTAAAATACCCGGGAGAGAACCATAATCTTGAAATTACTGTTTGGGAATAGTACATAATGAGGCGAGAGAATTATTTGTTTATAGATATAAATACAGGGATTATAAATTTCATAAAACAGAAGTAATAAAAACTTAATAATGTAAATATTAACATACTACTGTTGTATGTGCATGGCTAGCAGTGTACTACTAACACAGCTCAATTAAAAATAAGGCTTCAATACAGTCCACAGCTCACCGTTTCATCACTTCACGTCTCTAGGCACATTTTTTGCTCGCCACTGTACGTACTCTACAGAGTATTTATTTCCTTTGTTGCCGCTAGTACAATTTTTGGCCCGACTTTAATGGTTGAGTCCGTAACGTAAATACTGGGTTTTTATGCGTATTTTTTTTACGTACACTGCGTGCCATGTCAAAGTTGTGGTTGGCGGGTGTAAAATATTTTACATACTGTGTTCAATGAAAACTGAACATTGAGCTGGTTGGGGCGATAGAAATGCGGAAAAATTTCTATCGCTAAAACCAGCTGAACATTTTTATTAAATACAAGATACTGAAGCAATATTGTGCTTTTAAAAGTAACTTCGAAGTGTTGAGGATATTTTTCACCAAGTGTAATCCGACCAATACCGAGAACCTTCTGGTAGTAGAAGTAGATACGATTGAATTTTTGTAGTTCACAGAATGACCTATATACACGTATAAAACGTATTCTTAAGTTGTTTTAATTGTGCGATGTTTTTAATTAAAATTGTTTTTAAAATCTTGGAATTCAATTTTAACCTAATTGTCGTAATTAATTCAAACTTTATATGTATACTAGCTGCGCCCCGCGGTTTCACCCGTAAGTAAGTCCCGATGCCGTTGGAATATCGGGATAAAAAGCCTATGTGTTAATCCAGGTCTCCAGTTTTCTACATCCAATCATCGCAATCGGTTCAGTAGTTTTTGCGTGCAAGAGCAACAACCATTCATACATCCTCACAAACTTTCACGTTTATAATATTAGTAGGATGTAGTATGACAATACTGTAATTTAGTATCTCGGAGCTAATTGGATGATGGAGCCAGGAGATGGATAGTGTAACTCTTCAGTAGCTACTAGTAAACCCCTCGAATTTGGGCTCATATGATGACGAGTCCATCAGATAACGATCGTCTGATGATGAAGTCATTTGGATAGTGGAGTTCTTTTTTACTACACGTTACACACGGGAATCGTACATTTTCCAGGATAATTTTGGTTCGTGGGAGAGCCATGCTTCGGCAGGTATGGGCCGGCTCGACCGGAGTGATACCACAGAAAACTGGCAGTGATGCAATGCTTTCATTGCTTTTCACCGCGTGAGTGAGGTTACCGGAGGCCCTAACCCTTCCCTCTCTTCCCGCTCTTCGCCCCTCTTTCTTGCTTTTGCCTTGTTGCTTTTGTGCTATTCCAGACTGTACCAAATTTCATCCAGATCCGTTCAGCCGTTCTGGTGTGATTGAGTACCAAAAATCCATAATCCATCCAAACTTCACATTTACAATAGTAATAAAATCCACTAACTCTTACGGTCTCAAGCTTCTTCTATAATCTTTTATCTGCTAACAAAATATATATACTTTTTACTTTTAATAATTTTCTTTTTTAAAACTCGACAAATTTAACAAAATGAAAGAAAAGATTCGCAAAGTCGTATATATTTCTGAATCAAGAAGCTAGTGTAAATAAAATCAGTTAAAGAGCAATATAATGAAATTACGCAGCTCGGCTTGGACAGAGCATTCCCGTGAGACCACGTGTTTATACACTACACTGTGATGGTGCAAGGATGGTGTTATGCAAGAAGGAAGTGGTAAATATAACAACGTGTGACCGCGGCCAGTGCAACCTGGTTATACTTATTGATCGCGTTAATTTTTATATATCGTGTATAAAGTTTAAGAGATAGTAGAGAAGAATATCACACTACATTTCTTTTATTCTAAAGCAAAAACCTAAGCATTGCAGTGAGGTTTTTTTCAAAAACTAGAATGGTACAAAAATACATATTTTAATATATAATTCTTCTGTACGTGTGTATGTCACTGAACTCCTCCTAAACCGCTGGTAACCAAGTTTGAAGATTTTTGTGTGTGTGTTTTTGAGTGGGTCACTGGATGGTTTAGATTCACAATTGAACCCCGTAGGTGGTGCTGCGATAGTTCCAGGAATAAATTTTATACGGTTGGGCAGGACAACGTCTGTCGGGTCCGTTAGTATAAGCTAAACAAACATTTATCTTTATGTCGAAACTTCAAATAAGTATTTTCAAAAGAATATTTTACAGTTGTTATTGTTCTTATAAATATTAGATTTATTTATATATGTCTTGCTTTGACCAATATATTTTTTCTTAAAAAAACAAAGAATATTAGAACAGGGGAACACGATTAAATTTCATTAAAAATGCCACTAATATTATGAATGTGAAAGTTTGGATGGATGGATGGATGTTTGTTACTCTTTCACGCCAAATCTACTGAACTGATGGCGATGAAACTTGGAATAAATAGTTGGAGACCTGCATTAACATATAGGCTACTTTTTCTCCCAATACTCCCACGGGATCGGGACTTACGCGGGTGAACCGCGCTAATGATTATATAAAACAGACACTTGTAATGTCATCTCACAGCCTTTTTGTTTTATTATACATGTGTATAATAAAACATAAAGGCTTTGTGATGACATTACACGATGCATGTGCATATATTTATTCGTCTGGTATATTTAAAACACGACACACAGACGTAAATCAATCTCCCATAAATTATATAATAACAAGTAGTAAAGTTACCATTTAAACTACGGCACCATCCGTATAATTCAATGTATTAAAATAATAACTTCCTCTCACATAATGCCATCCCTTCTTGTTGTTCAATTGAGTTTAATGGAGACGTTCGACTCGCAGCCGCACGTTTACACAGCCTCCAGTTAGTTACTGAGACACGGGAGACCCGGCTCGGCAGAGACAGGATGTTACATGAAATGAGACTAAGAACGACAAGACTTTGAAATGAACCAGGACTTAGTGCAGTGCTTTCGAGATGGTTAAAGCATCGTCTTTGTAATTAAGGAAGAAACTATACAAACAATATACTATTATGCTTAGTACCTTTTCTTAGCTAAATAAAACAGGACCTGTTTACTGCAACTCCACTCCAGTCGGTCATAAATGAAAATTTTGTTAGACCACTTCATCGGACCGAAGGTGATCGATGTATTCGAATAAACCAAGCAGATGGATGAGCGAAATGTGGTGAAGAGAGTCTGAAAGTTGCTAGGTACAAGAGTAGAGGATGACCAAAGAAAAGATGGATGGACTGTGTGAAAGAAGATATAGCTAGAAACTTAGAGAGGGAAGGGAAAGTAGAATGGAAGAAGAAAACGTATTGCGCAGACAAAACAAAGTTGAGAAAAGGATGGGTAGATGATGATGATGTTCGAGTAATCCAACTTAAAGTTCTCAGGTGACGCTACGCCATTGGTCCGTCGGCAAAGGTGGGGTGATAAGAGGCTAGGCGTGCATTATATGTTATGTAACGTGCTTCCGGACTTGGGTGCTGATCTAAGTAGGAACAATATCGCGGTTACGGTTATTACGTGAATCCTACTAATATTATAAACGTGAAAGTTTGTGAGGATGTATGGATGTGTGGATGTATGAATGTTTGTTACTCTTTCACGCAAAAACTACTGAACCGATTGCGATAAAACTTGGTACGTAGATAGCTGGAGATCTGGATTAACACATAGGCTAATTTTTATCCCGATATTTCCACGGCATCGGCACTTACGCGGGTGAAACCGCGGGGCGCAGCTAGTTTTATTATTTTAGTATGACATTATTCTTATATTTAAGGTGGTGTTCCTTTTGGTCAGGCGTGTAAATAGCCCAACCAGGGTGTGATTGCTCAACAGTTAGCGTACGAGGTGTAGGGAAGTAAACCACTTCTATCGATCAAAACAATCATGCCAGCACTAACCTGCAACACCGACCAAGTCCCGATCCTCCAGAAGGCAGCGAGCAGCGGCGAGGTTTCTACGGTCTCTTGCAAGGTATTGACCGGCCGGTCACGATCGTAGACTGGAGCACTCCACATACACCTTGTAAAGGTTACAAGCGAGTCCAAACACTACACGGCTATAGGACTAACGGAAAATCAGCTTCTTTTCACGAGAAATATAACTGATGTCCGTGGCGGAACAAAATTTTTATATTAAAAAGTCTTCTTAGCGAAAAGCGATGAGAGCAGGGTATGTCCGTTTTTTCTTGCACCAATCAGGTGCAGCGCGTTTACATTATTTGAAGACTGCTAACGCCATCTCTTGAGATCGTCGAGTACATTGGCAATATTACAGCAGTACCAGCACTAATTGCATTCGACAAACAGAATGTGGTTTACTATAAAGACTATGAAATTTATAATATAACGAAATATATTATGGTGCGATTATGTATGCATTTTATAAATATATTGGCGCTCCACCATGCACCCCGCCTTGGAACATCACAAGATGTTTCAAAACACGCGAATTTTCTAACTGACCGAGAGTAACACATGCATTATGCGATTAAATAATAAATATGATAAATATAGCGGCCTAAACTAAAAAAATAAGGTTTAAACTAAGTTGAATTTATTGTGTAGGAATAGGATATAATTTAGTTACAGCGCGTTTGTAAATTCCAGTTTGCGTTTTAACTATCGCCACGCGTACAACGTTATCAGAGCCTCTGAACACGTCCGTAATTACTCCTAACGGCCAATGGTGGAGAATTCTCCTGCTCAAGAAGAACAACAGTTCCGATTTCTACCGGTTTGTCGGGAGTAGCCCATTTTTGCCTAACTTGCAACGTGTGCAAATACTCTAAGTGCCATTTCTTCCAAAAGGATTGGACCATACTATCTAACAACTTTTTACGTTCTAACAGACTCAATCGTTGATCTGACAAATCAGCAGTGGGTAAATATTGCAACGGAGTAGACATCAAAAAATGCGCGGGAGTTAACACCTCAGGATAAGGGTCTGACGATAATACGCTCAATGGACGAGAGTTAAGAATACACTCTATCTGAGTAAGAACAGTTTACAGTTCTTCGTATGTAAGTAACTGACTTCCTATTACTCTATATAAATGCGTTTTCATGCTCTTTATATTCCCTTCCCACATCCCACCAAAATTTGGTGATCTTGGGGGAATCATCTTCCACTCGATGCGTCGAGAGAGAAACTCATTCGACAGCACGTTTTTGAAGCTAGAGTTCAATAAAAAACTATACAGCTCATTTAAATGTGCCTTCGCACCGATGAAAGTAGATCCATTATCGGAATAGAGACATGAAACTGGTCCCCGACGGGAAATAATGCGTTTAAAGGCGGCTAGAAAGTTTTCAGTAGTTAAATCACTGGTCACTTCAATATGTAGACTACGTGTGACCATGCAAACAAAAAGAACGATGTACGCCTTTTGCGCATGTTGACCTCTGCGGCGAGAAAGGATTGTCCTTATCGGACCAGCGTAATCTACACCAGTGTGACAAAATGCCTTGGCCTCTGAAACACGGTAATCAGGAAGATCAGCCATTATAGGCGTTGGATGCGTTGGGTTGCATTTAAAGCAAGTGTTGCACTTTCGCAACTTGGACCTGATAACAGTCCTGGCATCCAAGATCCAGTAGCGTTGTCGTATAATAGACATAAGAAGTCCAGGTCCGGTGTGACAATTGACAACATGAAAATGCTGTATTATTAAGTCAACGACATGATCGCGTTTAGGGAGAAGAACCGGATGTTTAGCTTCGAAAGGAAGCATTGATCCAGAAAGTCTTCCTCCAATGCGTAAAATCCCTTGTTTGTCTAAGAAGACGAAGAGGCTTTGCAGCTTTTTTGAAGGTAATTTATCAGCCTTGATCAATTTGATATCTTCACAGAAGTGCACAGATTGAACGGCGAGAACTAACGCATTCTCAGCACTTGTCAACCCTGCTATAGAACGAGGTTCGACCTTAACTTTAGGTCTTGCGAATTTTAATACATATGCGGTGATACGTAGCAACTTTTTCCAAGAAGAAACACGTTGTGCTAACGTACACAGCAACGGCGGCTCTGTGTGAGTAATGGCAGCCAACACATTTGCCTTGAGTTCAGGCAAGACAGAGCAATTATTAAGCGAGAATGGCTTAATCGGCCACTTCTCAGATGAGCTGCGAATCCACGGAGGACTTTCCACCACAAATCGTGGGTCAAAAGTTGCGATGGAAGCATACCACGCGAAAGACAATCACTTGGATTACTAGCTCCGGCAATATGATAAAAATGTTTAGAGTCCAAGTTTTCTTGGCACTGAGCGACGCGATTACCGACGAAAACTGACCAACGATGTGGTGAAGAATGAACCCATGATAAAGCAATAGTGGAATCAGAAAATGCGTATATCCCGGCAATGGTCATACGTGTTGCATATGTGTCTCGCACAGTTTTTATTAATTTTGACATAAGTAAAATAGCGCATAATTCTAAGCGAGCGAGCGTAGTGATTTTTGTTGGCGAAACCTTTGATTTAGCGCAAAGAATGCGAGTTTGAATGCCAGACGGGTAGGTACAATGGGCATAAATGACACATCCCAGACCATTCATGCTAGCATCACAAAAAGCAACAAGACGTAATTCACAACCAACTTCGACGCCTACATGACGTGGAATCCTTAAAGTGTCAAGCATTTGAAGTTCTTGCGCAAGAGCGAAAAAACGGGTGCGTATGTGCTCCGGTGCAGGATCGTCCCAATCACACTTGCTGAGCCACAGTTCCTTAATTAACAACTTGGCATAGAGAATCACAGGCGCGACCAATCCGAGCACGTCAAATAGTCGTGCAACCATCGAGAGTATGTTTCTCTTGGTGCACCTTTCATTAATTGCGGCGCATGTGAAATGAAAATTATCTTCACATGGTTCCCATGAGAGACCTAAGACCTTAGAGACATTATTGTCAACATCAAAATCAAGCGACTTGCGGTGCGTGTCGGGAAGCGAGTCAAGTAGCACTGGTGAATTGCTAGACCACTTCACTAAGTCAAAGTCACCCGATTTGAAAAACTTAATCAAGTTGTGAGCTAATTGCGTGGCAGTATCCTCATTTGCAATAGAAAGAACCAAATCGTCCATATACAGACAGGTCTCTGCCACTTTCGCGGCATCAGGATAGAGCGGACTCATGTCAGTAGCCAGCTGTCGCACAGTGCGCATAGCTATGTAAGGGCTTGACTTGAAACCGAAAGGTTGCCTATTAAAGGCATAAGTTCGAATTTTTTCCGATTCGTTGAATCTAAATAAAATGTGTAGGTATTTATGTTGGTCTACTGGTACACCAATCCGTAAATAATATTGTTTTATATCAGCGTTCATTGCAATAGGAAATAATCTAAAACCTAACAATAATAAAAACAGATCGGCCTGTAAATTGGGTCCAATATGTAATATATCGTTAAGCGAAAGTCCTGTATGCGTTTTAGCACTCGCGTCCAATACGATGCGCGGCATCGGTTTATCAGGTCGGACTACTGCGTGATGCGGTATATAATAACCATCAGAGGACAGCTCAGATTCTTTAACAGGACTGAGGTAATTGTTATCAATATAATCCTGAATAACCTTGTTATAATTTTCGCGCACTATCGGTGCCTGACGGAGCTTACGCTCGAGTGAAACGAAACGGCGATAAGCGGTAGCGTGCGAATTACCTAATTCCGAAGGGTCCCTACAGAACGGTAATGCAACTGTATAACGACCTACGTCGTCACGGGTCACGGTAGCCGTGAAAATATTTTCGCAATCTGTCTCCTCTGGTGACAACAAGCGTTTCATGGGTACTTCTTCAAGTTCCCAGAACTTTTGCACTATATCATTAAGCGCTAACGCAGAAAAAGACGCGGCAGTAGGTAAAATATGTTTACGCGGGTAATCTCCCATAAGTACGTAACCAAATGTTGTAGATAAAGCACACGGTGCGCGCGGCCCACACTCGCCCATATTTCCTAAGTATATAAATGGGAATAGCTGGGCACCTAACAATAAATCAATCTTGCCCGGAATATTCCAGCTTAAGTCAGTGAGCGGAAGGTTACGAAAATCTAGGTCGCGATCACAATCGATAAATTTCGAAGGCAATTGATCCGTAATGCATTCTACAACAAGCGCATGTATAGTGTATTTCTGATCCGGATAAATACGGGATTCAATGTCTAAATGAACATAACCGATTATCGGACTTGAAGCGGAACCAACACCTTTAACATAGGAATTATTCAACGGTATTATCGGTAAATTTAATAAACTAGAACAAGCAGATGTTATTAGATTATTCTGCGAGCCATTATCTATCAAACACCTAACTACAGATTTGATACCAGCGCTACCCTTAGAGCGCGCGTATACCTGAGCGGTTGACAAAAGTATATCACCCTTATGACAAGAAGTGTAAGACTGTGTATGTGTAACTGGTTCTGTAGCAAGCGGGGGCGCTCGAATGCATGACGAAGTCGTGTGAGCGCGATGAGAAGGCGCGGGCGAAGTAACGGTCGCTCGATGAGCGGGCGGCGGCGAGTACGCGACGGCGGTATTTACCATAGCCGCATGCGATTGCGAATTATTACTATCAAAATGCAATAACCTATGGTGTCTTTTATTACAGAAACAGACTGACGTACTCTTACAATCCGGAAGTTTATGTAAAGTGCTTAAACAATTAACGCAACCGTACTTCGATTTAATAAACTCATATCTAGCCCTTGCGTCTCGCATATTTTTAAACTGAGCGCAATCATATAAATGTCGATGGTTACCACTACACAAACAACAATTCGCGGTAACTGCTGCGGGCGCCGAATATGTGAGAGTATTTGCATTATTAGCGGACTCACTGGCGACAAAAGATTTGGAGGTGTGATGAACGCGCCGGTCGCGTGAGGGCGACGTAACAACAGCAGCGGGTTTCGTATATGACGAATTTCGCGGGTTTGAGCGCTCCAAAATCTTAGCCTGATCTTGTATAAAAGCGATAAGCTGTTGTGTCGTAGGCACTTCCACATCCCGAATCGAAAGTTCAAAGGCTTGGATGGTTTGAGGATCCATCCTTCTCAAAGCGCATTGAAGAAAAATAAAATCAGTTAGATCTGTTATGCCTAATTCTTTTAGAGCTGAAATCGAAGCGGAGTATTTACTAACAAAGGTATCAAGAGCGTTCGCAGTGTGCGAGCAAGTTTTTAAGTCCAGTATATTATTGAGATAATATGTACCTAATGAGCGTTTGTCGTGGTATTTCTTAACCAAACTATCCCACAGTATTTTATATGTTTCACCTGACGGAATAATACCGGAAGTGAATTTTAGTGCGTCGTGGGTGAGTTTAGAAATTAGATACTGTACACGTTGCGAGTCAGAAAGCTGTTGATTCAAATGAATATTAGCTTTAAAAGACTGATAAAAGGTATTCCAGTTTTCAGGGCGTCCGTCAAAACTCGGAATTACTAAAGGTTCTAATTTCACTACGGACTTGATCGAGCTACTGGTCTCGAGTGAACGCACCTTAGAAGTGGTTAATATTTTATTTTTAACGCGTTTAACTCTCGAGTATAAATCATCAAATGAATCGAGGCAAGAATACTCGGGATTGACCGTAATCTTTGATAACAAATTTATATTATTTATTTTATCAACAATGGACTCAAATTTATCGCGTAACTCATCTATCATCTCCGTTTCAGCCAGAAAATTCTCGTTAGCTCGCGTTGATGAATCGAAAGAAATTATACCTTTCGACGATGTGTACATACGATTAATACGTTGAAATAATAATTCTTTCTTTTGATTCAACATAACCAACATGACTTCGCGGCTTGATTCGCTTTCCGTCATGTTTATAAAATAATATCACAATACAACTACAAAGTGATAGGTATATCTACCTAGTTAGTGTAAAAACACAAGTTAAATTTAAATCCTAAAATGACTTAGCGTAAAGTACAGTGGTGGAGCGGTTAATAAGTGGGTAGGTATAAATAAGTTCAACTAAATTGAGTATAATGGATATTATTACCAATTAATACGTAATTCACCAAATCTAACAATTAATTATATTTAAATACGAGTCTACCAATAATTACGTAGTTCTCGTGCGTTTTAAACACAGAATTTACCAATTTTACGTAAATCTGTGAGCGAGGAAAAATGGCGGCAAGAATTCACTAGAATTACGTGAATCTTTTTTATGATATGAATAGAAAAGTAAATTCACCAATATTTACGTGAATCACTGGCCTATCCGTACTCGTAAGGACCAAATTATATGGTCAGGCGTGTAAATAGCCCAACCAGGGTGTGATTGCTCAACAGTTAGCGTACGAGGTGTAGGGAAGTAAACCACTTCTATCGATCAAAACAATCATGCCAGCACTAACCTGCAACACCGACCAAGTCCCGATCCTCCAGAAGGCAGCGAGCAGCGGCGAGGTTTCTACGGTCTCTTGCAAGGTATTGACCGGCCGGTCACGATCGTAGACTGGAGCACTCCACATACACCTTGTAAAGGTTACAAGCGAGTCCAAACACTACACGGCTATAGGACTAACGGAAAATCAGCTTCTTTTCACGAGAAATATAACTGATGTCCGTGGCGGAACAAAATTTTTATATTAAAAAGTCTTCTTAGCGAAAAGCGATGAGAGCAGGGTATGTCCGTTTTTTCTTGCACCAATCAGGTGCAGCGCGTCTACATTATTTGAAGACTGCTAACGCCATCTCTTGAGATCGTCGAGTACATTGGCAATATTACAGCAGTACCAGCACTAATTGCATTCGACAAACAGAATGTGGTTTACTATAAAGACTATGAAATTTATAATATAACGAAATATATTATGGTGCGATTATGTATGCATTTTATAAATATATTGGCGCTCCACCACCTTTATTATAATAATTTCATAAACAAATGTATCTTAGCAACAACCTCATCACTATTGCTATAAACTATTATAGTAATTAATAGTGGTATATCATCATCATCAATACAAATAAATAAAATTGACGTGTCTGTTTGTAATGCCAAAATATTAGTTTTTTTTAGCTTATTCAGTTATTTTCACGATGCCTATGCCTATAATAAGTTTTTAAATTTGTGTCGTCTGTCTGTTTGTTCCAGCTAATTTACAGAACGGGTGGACCGATTTATACCAGACTTTCACTGGCAGATAGCTGGTTATATAAGGAGAAACTTAGGCTACTATTATTTTCAAAAAGTAAATAGGGTTCTGCGCAAAATATATAGATATCTAGAAGCGAGCGAAGCCACGCGGGAAATGCTGGTATGTAATATATTGGAGAGGCACCCAAAGAAGAATAAGAAGAACGCGCGTTTCGAATTTCAAATGGAATTGGTAACCACTTACCATGAGGCGGACAATATGCCAGTTTGCCACCGACGTGGTATAAAAATATAATACCGGCTACTATAACAGACATTAATTAGATACGCGAATGCAAATATATTTCAGTTCGGCCAAACCTACCCCACGTTTACAATTCGGAAATACAAACCTGTTTTTGATAAAAAATATGTTTGTCGAATGTAATATTATTTGAGTGACAGTATCGCGTTTAAGTAAATATTGAATTTTACCGAATGAAAGCGTCAGACATGTTTATCTTCCCACGTTTAGCCTATACTAAGGGGAAGTTAAATAAATAAATTTCATAATAAAAAGTGATTTATTAATTAATATTTCCTATTAAGAATTATACACATGTTTAAGAAGAGATATAACATAATATAATAATAATAATAACTACACACATCTCACACACGGCCGTCTGATCCCAAACTAGGCAGAGCCTGTACTATGGTAACCAGACTGCTGATAAACATACTTAAATATTTCTACATACATACATATTATAGATACATTACACCCAGACACAGAACAAATGATCATGCTCATCACACAATTATTTGTCCTGGGTGGAAATCGAACCCACGACCTCTGAATTAGCAGTCAGGGTCACTAACCACTAGACCAACAGATATGACGCTACATCCCTTATTTACACGCGGCCTACTCTTATTCCCTATACAAAAATCTTTTGCGTCACAACAGCACCCCTATATAGTTTTAGATGTCAGGTTTTATTATGTTCAACTAACAGAGCTGTCAAATCAATTCGAGTTTCTGAAACGCTGTTCAAAGATAAAATTGGTAATCTGTGATCACTGTGATTAGCGAATCCGTCAATTTAATTGAACATTCTAATAGCATTTGACATAAATGAACACTGTTAATTGATCCGATTAATTATCAAATCAAAGTGCCTAATCACGCTTTCAGCAACTAAATATATAGGTACTTGACAAGAGAATTGATATATGGTTGGTTAATTTTTGCGTTGATCAGCCTTTCAAAAATCGGGTGTTAGTCATCATCTAACAAACTCATAAACCGTTGGAAGGTTTACCGGTGCTTACAAATACTTATAACGTCAGGGGTGTCAAACTCGGAATCCATTATACTCCTGTTGAGTTTTGACGACCCTACACACCGGAAACACAACACACGGTAATGTAGAATTTCTTAAGTGAGGTTTTCTATAAGTAAGTTGGGTGGCTTAAATAAGAAAAGAAATCTATTATAACCTCCTTTTTATGTGATCTATACTAATATTATAAAGCTGAAGAGTTTGTTTGTTTGTATGGTTGAACGTTAACCTTAGGAACTACTGGTTCGAATTGAAAAATTATTTTAGTGTTGGATAGTCCATTTATCGAGGAAGGCTATAGGCTATATAACATCACGCTACGACGAATAGGAGCGGAGTATCAATGAAAAGTGTTGCAAAAACGGAGAAAATCAGGTAGTGTGATGTTATATAGCCTATAGCTTTCCTCGTTAAATGGGTTATCCAACACCGGAGATTACCCCGAACATACAAACTCACAAACTTTACCTCTTTAAAATAATAGTATATATTTTGTGATTAATGGAAATGCTAGTTTGTATGTTACACTTTCACTCCCTTACTACTTAACCAATTATTAAGAAATTAAAAGTGAGGGTTACAGAAAACGAGAGCCTTATCATCCAGAAAAAAATATATTATAGATTGATATATATGATGAGATATATGATAGATTGATTGAAAAAACCTATATTGAGGCGAGCGAAGTCGCAGCCAAATCCTAGTGTTATATAAGCACCAATCATGAGATAATGACATGCAGCTGTTCCTGTGTAGACAGCATTGTAGTGTTCAGAGAGACTAGTGTTTGGCAGTTGGTAATGGTGGTCTGAGTTGATTGATTGATCGGGATAATATACTAATCTGTTGTTGTTCACTTGATCAGTGGTGAACCCATCATTTGCATACACTGTCCTAATTAATATTATAAATGAATGAATTGTGAACCCACTCCTAACACAAGCATTTAGCTTAGCTGGAGTTAACAAGAATAGCTAGAATTCTTTAAAAAAAAAGAGCACCCTTCCCTCTCCCCCTACCCCCTTTTCATAGTTGGCAAAATGTGGGTGCTTGAGTGCCACGCCTCGGCCTACATCTTCGGCGATACAAGCGTGAGTAGATGTATGTATGTATGGAGATTATCATTCTAATATTAAAAGAATCATTAAAATCGGTTCAATAGTTTCAGAGTTTATAGACTACAAACAGAGAGGAAACTCTCTATGATATTAATATAATAAAGTGGAAAGTAGATGTATTTTGTTTAAATATAATATGGGTAGGCCAACTAAACGCACTGCTCCAATGAGACCGCGAGGTGTCGGAGCAAACGAAAACATCATCGATGCTTACAATTTTTAGTTGATTTTTAAAAAACCGCTCGACTGATTTCGATAAAATTTAAATGGGACCTCCTGGGAAGTATACCCTTTGAAACATATACACAAAATAAAGAATTTTCCAAATTGGTTCAGGCGTCTTTGAGTAATCGGTAAACATACATAAAAAAAAGATTCCGACGAATTGAGAACCTCCTCCTTTTTTGAAGTCGGTTAAACAAGTAATTTAAACACAAATATTATTTTATATAAAATATTACACAAATATTCTTGTCGTTAATTCAAAGTCGTATTATAACCGTATCTTAGGTAACGTCAAATGATGTGTCTTTAAAAACCAATAAAAACTTCAAGCGTTTAAAAGATTTTAGACTTAGTATACTTCAAAAATAAGATTTAAAATGCAAGGAAACATGTTGATATATTAAGATAAATGTTCAAAGGGTTGTTTGTATTCAGTAGGATTATTTTGGATTATCATTATTGATATCAAAAATAGTTCTAAATTGCTCCAACGTGTGCCGCGTGTGATTAATTTTACTTTTATCCTTTAAAAGGGTTCCCCAGCCAATTAAATGTGGCCGTGTATGTTATTCATCATAATAAAATTGTCTTAATTTATTTAAGTTGTTACATGAAATTAATTATAATAATGAGTAATGAGGAACACGTGGAAGTTATGCTTTCATTGTAATAATTATATGTCCACAGGTTCCTTTAACTGTATTTGTAATTGTTTATAATAATTTCACAAGTTTTTTGTTATAATATATATATATATATAAAGATTTCTATTTGTATAGCAACGCAAATAGTAATTTTTCATAAAAAGCTAGCTGCGCCCCGCGGTTTCACCCGCGTATGTCCCTCGTTAAGCTTTCTTAAATTTTCTAGTTTTCAGCGCACCTTTTTTAATTTTTTCTTTCATAAGAACCTTCACCTGGCAATGACAAACATAAAAAAAAAAGAATTAGCGAAATCGGTCCAGCGGTTCACGCGTGATGCCGTGACCAAGGGAAATAGGGATTCATTTTTATACATATATACCAGTTCTTATCTACGGCTTCGCTCCCGTAAAATAAATTAAGTAAGTAATTTTTCCATCCCTGGGGAACATTTTTGTCCTGTGTCGTATCCCAGGTAACGAGCATAAAGTACGAACAAACAAACATTGATTTTTATATATAAGATTCCATTATACACTTGAGCCTG
This sequence comes from Callimorpha dominula, assembly GCA_949752705.1. Lineage (NCBI taxonomy): Eukaryota > Metazoa > Arthropoda > Insecta > Lepidoptera > Erebidae > Callimorpha > Callimorpha dominula. Next base: position 3,280,016 of record OX457007.1, on the reverse strand, counting down.
TCTACATCTGAACTCTTAAGAGGTAAGCACAGCTCTGCGTTTATGGAAGCTATCTTACACCCATCTCTCTATTTTTTTCATTCTACAGGGATCGAACCTATTTCGTCTACTAGGTAGATTTTCGAGACTTCGTGCTTAAGTATGAATTCATTTTTTATTCATACTAAAAAATATTGCTCCACCTTAGAACGTGTCTAGTAATTAATGTTTGAGTAGTACTAATTTCACCTACACTAGCTGGCAAATGATATCGATTTAACCTAAAAATCGGGCATTAGGCTCTCACTTACTAATGTCTTTGCTTTAAAAACGGTTTATAAAATTCTTCCTAATGATATAAAGCCTTTTTATCAGAATATAACATCTCCGAAATAAATCACCACACATTGCGGGCTCGCCCTAATAATTTCATCCCGAGCTATTAATAAAATCATATTTTTTTGGTGTGACATATTTTATTACGCCATCTTTCAACCAATACACGTACGGCCGAAAAAAGTGTACATTTTTGTAATCAGTTTTAATTTTGTTTGACGGGTTTAAAGCATGGGTATAATAGTATGCATTTATAATATTTATTAGTAACAATTTTGTTTACGTCGTAATTTAGAGAAATTGAGATTCAAGCTGTTTAGTCTGTACCTATTTCATATGTCTCACATGTGTGGCACGACGCGCGGCACGTTAGGCCAACCATGAAAAAGTTAGATGTGACATGAGAAAAAAACCGTCACGATGCTAGTTTCAGTGACAAAGTAGCTAATACTATATTAATTATATCTATGAGCGGGGAAGAATCATATTACCTGTTCATACCAAGCAAGAAAAAAACATAATAAAAAGTATGTATACTTTTTACGAACTGCACTGTACTAACCCGCCTACTACTAATTATAATTAACAACGTGTATTATAAAGTGCCTGTCTGATTGTACATGTATGTACGTATGTATGTGTATGGCAACTATTCATAAACAAAGGACACAGGATAATTTTCATACAGAAAAAAGTATTGTTCTCGAGAAATACCCAATTGATTGACAAGATTAACATTTCCGCAAGCAAAGCCGTGTTCAAATGCTAGTAATTTATATCAATCATGTGTGTATGGGTTATTCTAGTCTAGACCTTTCGATCAAATAAACAACACTATCTGACAGATCACGTCTAACATAATCTCGCTGCAATCTGATCTAGAGTCAACAATTGAGATTTTTGCACGATAATATCGAAATCTAGTGCATTGATAACAGAGTGTGCACTTCTTACTGTGGCATATTTAAGGCCCGACAATCAATCATAAGTATAACATATCGTACCAAGAATATGAGTAAACCCTCTTTTAATTTATTTATTACCTCTTTTAACTGACTTGTTAAGTAAAAGTCAAGATGTAAGTTTCTTTTTGGGTTTTCTCCCAATCTTTATATATTTTATATCAAAAAATCGTTTCTCGTTGTTGTACTTCTAAAGGAATGCACGGGTTTTAATGAAATTTCGCACTCCGTATGCGGTTTGGTCTAACTTGAGAGATAGAATGGTATTTTTCTCAATTTATAGTCACTTAGCAAGTGGTTACCATACAGTACAGCCGTACTGCTTGTTCTCTGTCTTAAATTCTGTGACTCTTTACTGATCTACGATATTAAAAAAAAAAAAAACAAAGTGACATGAAAAAATCACGGACGTATCACATAATGTACCAGTCTACCTATAAACTCCTACAATCAATACTCAACACTACCGAGGTACAAATTCGATAACTTACGGTCGGGCGAGACGCACCGAAATTGATAGTCTGTGGGCGGGCGTGGACGTTGGTACCAATCCTCAACTACCATGATTTATAATAGTCCCCGAGTTGTTGATGAACGGGACTACCGTAGACTTGGAGGGTTAATGTTTACGGATATTCCAATTTTGAAATTTAAATATACCTGCGTTTATTTAGGAAGTTTGACTACCTATTTTGCACGGCAGTAGAAAATTTGACTGTGTCGACGTAGTTCATCGGCTCGATTCGATATTTGTAATTACAAAAATGGAAATTTATTGCTAAGGTATTTTTTTTTGTAAATACGTATTCTCTGTAGAACCCACAGTAACAATAATAATTTGAGACACCTCACACACGGCCGTCTGATCCCAAACTAATCAGAGCCGTACTAAGGTGTAACCTACCTCTTGATAAACATACTTATATATTACTAAATACATACATTAGATAAATACACCCAGACACAGGATAAATGATCGTGATCGCCTCAATAATTTGTCTTGGATGGGAATCAAACCCACGACTTCTGGCTCAGCTGTCAGGATTACTAACCACTAGACCAACAGGCCAGTCAAGCTTAGCTTGGGTCTAAATAGCGCTGTATAATATCCCAGAGTATGAGAATATTCAACACTTTATCAAACTGACACAAGTCTACTTACAACGAATTGCTTTTATTAAACCACATAAGTTCAGCAATACAACATCCTGTAGCGAGAGAGATGAGTGATGATTAGTTGAAGTGACAGACTTCAGTAACAACAAAAATGAAATGATTTCTGAACGCAAATATCTGATCAAGTTATGAAAAGTAAACAGAAACACTATTCGTTCCTACAATTTTCGAGGGTTTCTCTCAATTTTATCAGGATCCCATTATCAGATCCTTGCCTTCTTAACATGGGGCCACCCTTGAGGTATACCCTATCTAAAAAAAATTATAAAAAACGGGTCGCAAATAACGGAGAGAGGGCACATACATGAAAAATATATATATAAGGTCGAATTGAGAACCTCCTTTTTTTCGTCGGTTAAAAATACTTAACTTTGACAGTTAAATGGAATAAGTTTCCAGTTGCTCTTCCACTTCTAAATCTCCGAGTTTGAGCAAAATTATTGAAAGTTTTAAATCGTGTTATTTCCGTCCACTGGACATAGATGTCCAACATCTTAGTCCACAAGAAAGTTTAAGACTCTTTAATGGATAGTAGAGATCGCCAGGTGGTTCTATTTCCACCATAATTCATATTTGGTTTATTTTAATGGCCAGTATGATTATATTTTAGTTGGAGAGCCATGCTTCGGCACGTATGGGCCGGCTCGACCAGAGTGATACCAGGGCCTCACAGAAAACCGGCGTGAAGTAATGTTTTGTTGTGTTTCGCCGAGTGAGTGAGGTTACCTTCCCTTCCCCTACTCCCACATTAAGGCCGGCACTTGTGACTCTCGAGCCTATGGGCGACATTATATATAAAAAAACTGTCAGTCGTAGAACTGCCCATCAGAAGTGAAAACACACACATCTATATTATATTATGTAAAGTATCTGAGCGTGACGGTCACGCGAGTTCAGTGCTTTTCCCCATACCAAAAGTGCCCAACGTGCCTAAAGAAGTTTTCACTTCAAAAAACTTAAAATGTCATTGTATAGTAAGTAAGTAAGTATAAGTAGAATGACAGGTCAACATAATATACTGGACGCGTGTAGCTTCATGTAGCCTTTTGTTTTGATTTGTAACACATATTGTTTAAAAATATAGGCTTTCTGCACTTCTTCTCTATATATATAAATTTTAAGTATTCCTAATTTAACGTACCTGCGTTCGTGAATTTATTTTAAAAATGCATACAAAAATTATCTTCGCGTATTTTTTTTTAAGACTACTAGTAACGTGGGTCACACATTACTAGTTCTTGTTAACCCCTTCAGCTAAGCCTAATGCTTATGTTAGGAGTGGGTCTACGTCGATAGTGCACTGGGTGGGGTTCGAACCCGTAACCACTCGATCGCAAGTCCGACGCCTTAGCCATTACGCTACCGCCGCTTAATTATTATCTTAATCTTACTAATATTATAAAAGCGTAAGTCTGTGCGGATGGATGGATGGATGGATGATATTTCGATAAATATGCACATTTTTTTTTTCACGATTTTGAACAACACTCGTGGAACAACAGGAATCTAACTAAATCGATTTGAACTACTTATGACATTTCAAAGCGGTTAAGCCGTTACCTAGAATTCGGTGAATGTACATAAAACACACTTCGAACTCAGTAACATTTCCGCTTGTGAAATTGTAAATATCGATGAACTATGAATGTCGCTCGGCGGTCGTATTTGTATACATTAATATGTCTACTTGCATTGAGTATGGCTGTTGCTATATCAAACTTTCATCGTGGGAGAGCCATGCACGTATGGGCCGGCTTGACCGGAATGATACCACGGCCTCAGAAAACCGGCAGTGAAACATTGTTTGTATTTTTTTTTCGCCGAGCAAGTGACGTTACCAAACCCCCTCGGGCCGTCACCCCACCGGGGTTTTCGATGGGGCGGTGTGTCGGAATCGAACCGACTAAAACCACACGGTGTGCCGTACTGCGCCTTAAGTAGGAGGGATCCGGGAACAGCTTTTATTAAGACATCCGGAACCCTCCTAGCGCCTGCCCGCAAAAGCGCGGGCGCCACTCTCTGGTAAAAACCTCTCAATTAGGCGACGTCCAGGCAGACGACACGCGAACGACGCCTCCTCGCGGGGGACCACTAGGTCAAAGGTCGCGACCGCGGTAAAATTCCTGTCGCTACCGGCCATGGAGCGTATGACGGCCGGTAGCGAGAGATCTCCTCCGATGACTGCAGTGAGGGCCCGACGCTGCGTCGCCCAGGCGGAGCAAACCGCCAGCGTGTGCTGAGCCGAGTCCTCACTACAGTCGCAGTGGTGACAGGCGGGACTCAGTTCCCTCCTAGCGACCGAGTGCAGGTACTTCCCGAAGCAGCCGTGCCCGGAAAGAACCTGCGTCAGTCGGAAGGAAAGGGTCCCGTGCTGCCGCCCTGCCCACTCGACGATGACCGGCTGGAGAGCCTCCACGGCGGCAAAGCCAGCACGTGGAGCCTCCAGCCGGGACTACCAACGAGCCATGGTGGCTCGGCGAGCCTCATTTCTTCAGACAATCACAGACATACATCTATACTAATTTATAAAGTTAAAGAGTTTGTTTGTTTGTTTTCTAGAACGCGCTAATCTCAGGAACTACTGGTCCGATTTGAAAAATTCTTTCAGTGTTAGATAGCCCATTTATCGAGGAAGGCTATAGGATATATATCATCACGCTAAGACCAATAGGAGCACCAATGAAGAATGTTTCAAAATCGGGGAAAATTTACTAACGCAGACGAAGTTGCGCGGGACAGCTAGGAAGTATATATAAATTCTTATTTAATAGGTCTAGTAACTGTATGTATTTACTAAAAGTAATAAAATACAACGCAACACACTGAAGGTGGCATTTCTCAAACACACAGGTCATTGTTACATTAAATATTGACACATTGAGCCCATCAGTTATGTCTGCACATCACAAAGTATATTAAAAGTATCCGCTGTAAGTTATATAATATACAAGTACTTGATTACGTTAGGAAGTGGTGATTGGAAGAAAGTCATAATTGACGGTATAAGAGAAATCTGAACGACATTTTGTTTGTGAGGTGGACTGTTCTTTTCACTTATAATTTTTTTTATGGCAAAGCCAGCTTTGTGAGCGTTTTTCTCAGTCAAATTAATGTCTTTCTTTAATTTATAGGACAGGAAACAGTTACCCAAGTTTCTTATTTTAAACATGAACTGTATTAATATGTCAAATCAAATCAAATCAAAACCATTTATTTCAATTAAACCAATAATAGGTATTTTTGAATTGTCAGGAGTAAGAGTCAGTCAGACTAAGTCCTTCGTGAAGCTAGTTGCCTGTTCCAATACGTATATCCTATGGAGAAAAACAGGCAAGAAACTCCAAGGACACTTCAAAATGTTTTTTTCCCAAATTTCTGTTTCTTTGCTTATAAGCGTGAATGAAATGTGAGGACAATGTAACATACTTATTATTCTAAAATATAAATAGACGCTAATTCCTACTATACATATTTAAGTAATGTCGCTTTGTCAAGCAATGGATGAAGCATAGCTGAGATATGAGATGTTTCTTTACAATATTACATTCTAAAATAATATTACCAAAGTAATATATCCCAAAATATTATCATAATTGCTTGACTTATATCAATTATATCTTAATATTATTTTAAAATTTCTTTAAAAATAATAAAATATTATGTATTTTATAAACGCTTCCTTCACAGACTTCGTCCTTTCGAATAAAGCTTTCAAAGAAATGACAGGGAGAAATGTCTTAAAACTTTGGCAAAACCCTTGTTAAAAGTTCGGTTCAGGAGTGTATATATATATAATTATATAGTCACATTTTATATAGCTCATAAGAAGCATTAAAACTTTTTCGCAATCTGAAAATGATTGTTTTCCAATCTGCACGTACATACGAACCTTGAATGACTTATAGTTTTTAGATCGGAAAAAGTTGTAGTAGGTATTTAGTAATATATAAGTATGTTTATCAGCAGTCTGGTTACCATAGTACAGGCTTTGCCTAGTTTGGGATCAGACGGCCGTGTGTGAGATGTTTTAAGTTATAATTATTTTATCATGGTTGTTTAGCTTATGTGCTGTATGGGCGATAATATTATTATTTATTTTATTTATATATTACATATTTTTATTGTATAATTTGTTTATAACTTTGAGTATTATTTATCAAACTTTTAATCCTAAGTACTTTAATGTTTACTATCCGTAACTGACTCCATTTAATTAAACAAGAATAATCTAACCCATTGCCACAATCGAGTATCGTTCACAGTGACTGACTAAACATATATGTGGAACAAACATTATTTTTTCTGATAGCAAGTTCAATACCCGCACTATATGTAAATAAAGGGGCTCTGGGACCGTCGCCTGTCGCGGCCGAAGGGTTATGTGTAGGACATTTTATTACGAAATATGGTAACAGTGTTATGATTCTGTTGTAAGAATTTTACATTACTTTTTATGAACAAGAAAATTGGGTTATTGGTTACGTAAGTTCTATTGTGTGGACGGGTATTTGGGGTAAAGTGAGTTTGTTAATTTTGAAGAGGGTCTGTCTGTTATGAGGTGGTAAGGTGGTATATGAACGTATGAAAAACCAGCAAGACTACCATGAGGCTTGTTTGTGACCAGACTAGATTCTAGGCAACCCATTTCCACTGTCATTTGTAAGCCGGGGCGGGTTGCTAGTTTATAATAAAATTAGTAGGATTCACGCCTATACATTTTGCCAAGTATGGTCAGGTTTGCCAACTATTTGGTCTCACACACGTAATTGGGGCAAGCCTATTGCCGTTAACTGGGCTCTTTAGGAATTAAAAATGGAAAAAATTGGGAGTATTTTGAAAGAGTAAGGTAGTTGATAAATCAAGCAGGTCAGGGTCGCATACCGAGGATCTAACACTATTTTTTAATACAATTAATTAACTTACTAAGCTTGTTTGTCAAATTAATTTAACATGGCCGATCTGATGATAAGCTGGGTATTACTACAGCCTATAGGTACTCGAAACACCACTACTGTTCCTCACGTGTTGCTAACCTTGTCCCCCCCACCCTTTTTGAGCTTTGATGACCTTACTCTCAACAACGCTTCACTAATAGTCCTGGTAAATCGCAGTATTCTAGAGCAGTTATGCCTAAAGTGGGTTAAGTGGAAATGTTACCAGCTTATTTTAGACTGTTCAATAGTTGCAGTTAATAAAATGGGGGGGGGGGGGAGGATGGCATGGCATAGCTTATTGTAGACACCCGATATGCCCTAAATTATGATATTATTATATATTATTTCTTACAAACGTACATAACCATATATTTATATCATTGGTCTATAATCGTAGCCGTCCACTTGTGTAGTCCAGTTTAGTCGTTCAGGGCTGAGGCGATGCCAAGTGGGGTGTGTTATACACTTAGAGGGCTCGTACCCTCGCCCCTCTGTAATACATAAGGCATAAGAGGGAGCGATTTATATGCAGGAAATATCAATTGCTCTTCAGGTCAATGAGTTAGTTCTACTTTCTATATATTGTGATGAACAAATATGTAACTAACTTAAAAGTCAGTAGATCACGTTGAATAGTGATGGTTGGGACACCAGCAACCATCATTTACACACAGTACCAATTGGCGAGATGGTCCCAAATTCAATATAAATCAGGAAAATTTGCTCATTACGCCTTATTTAACGGTTAATTAAAATACTCATTACTATTTTCTTTCTTAAGAGTTTGTATCTTTCGCTTGTAATTGCAATGCTTTACAACTGTAACCGATTGCAAACACTAATACAAATTGTTGTTTTCTCGCAAACTATTGCATTACGAATACCAATTGTATAACAATATTAGCTACTAAGTTATATAAATACTGTCCAAAAGTAGGACACAATTGTGTGTTCATTATCTATCTATACAACGTTTGCAAGTATAATTTCGTAACCTAAATAATGTTCGATGCGCGTATTCCTCCACAGCGTCACAGGATCTTAAAATCGCTATATCTTATGATAGGTGCCACACGGTCAGGTGTATCGAGCTTAAAATGAAATGTACAGTGCATTAAACTTGAATTTTCCATGCCTGCACCTGTTTTTGGGAGATATTTTCCCAATTTCGGAGCCTCGCTTTAAACGAACATTTTCATTATAGCCTCTATAATTTAATGTTTCGTAACACATATATGATCCTGTGTATATTTACCCACAATTATGTAGAAACATTTACAGTGTAATAAATACGGCATTTGATTACATGTCGAAGACGACCTTGTACATTATGGTAACGGCCAAAATATAAACACCACATAATGAGACGATATTTAATCTAAACAAAGGTTTTTGAAGCGAAAACTTCTTTTGGCACGTAACGTAACGTAACGCTCAGATAGGTACATACATAACAGACACAACAAAACTTACCTCTGTAAGTAATGTTATATACAAACACACAGATATACATATATGTTAGTTATATTTTCACTTCTAACGTGCAGTCCTACGACATAAAGTTGGGGCAAACGGGCAGACGGGTCACCTGATGGTAAGTGACTACCGCCGCCCATGGACACTTGCAGATCAAGAGTCATAAGGTTACCGACCTTTGAAGTGGGAGTACGCTCTTTTCTTGAGGTTCGAAAGGTCGTATCGGTCCGGAAACATCGTAGGCGACAATTTATAGTACGATATGCGATCGTGTTTACGGGTGGACTAATCACCCATGACCACAATCGGTAGAAGTCGATCGAAAAAAGATATCGTACCGTGTATATAATACCGCGATTGATACATTTAATATTCATACAAATCTTATTATTGTTGTGGCAAATTCCACATACAGTAAAAATATACCCCAACATCATCTAGCGAAGACGAGCTGAACTACGTAGTAACTATTAATCCTGCATCGCGCAATAAAAGTTCTCACGCCGATTAGAATATATATAACTTCTCAAGAGTTGGGCCGCGGTCCGCCATCATTTCCTAGCCCGGTCGGAAGATCCTCCCTTTGTGCTGGAGGGACACAACACTAGTTCCTCCACAAAGACAATTTCTCTAGCTTACGTTAACAAAACTTATTTAGAAACAAATCAGATTAAGGTCCTTACGCTATTATAGATACCAGTTATCCTCTCTAAATCTCATACAAATCGTGTCATTAAATCTAATACAGACTAGATCCCGTAAGTCTTCGTAATCTTGTGCTCTGTTGGAAACATTTCTTCCTCTGATTGATTCGAGGAGTAAGGATGCGTTCACATTAAATTGATTCTACTACAAAAATATCTAGGACTTCATAACAAATGAACGTATACGCAAAACATGGCTGTTTTATTTCTTTTTTGTTATTTTAGTTTCATGTTTGTTTTTAATTTTTGTCTGACGTTTCGAACTGGTTGCACGGGCTGACTGGCTCAGATGTGAGGTAGAAGGTTCTTGTTGTAACACGATCAATGTACGGGTAATTCAACACGTCTCACACACGGCAGTCTGATCCCAAACTAGGCAGAGCCTGTACTATGGTAACCAGACTACTGATAAACATACTTATATATCACGAAATACATACATATTATAGATAAATTACACCCAGACACAGAACAATCTTCTTTATCGTGCTCATCACATAATTATTAGTACTCCTGGGTGGGAATCGAACTCACGCCCTCTGGCTTAGCAGTCAGGGTCATTAACCACTTATCCAATAGGCCAGTCTAATTAATAGTCATAATTATATTTCTATTACAAAGTTAAGAACATTTTTTTTGTTTAATTTAGATTATGTTGTTAGTGAAGAGTTTGTCCATCTGTTCGAGCACCCCTCGCAAACAGTCGGTACTTTTTTGGAGATCGAAGGTATTCTATGTCCTTTTATGTACCCATAACAACGTATGTGCAAAATTTCATGATTACCGGTTGAGTAATTAAGGAGTGAAAGATTAACAAACAAACAAACTCACTTCCGCATTTATCATTTAAAGTTAGGGTTTAAGTATGTAAATGGTATAATTTTATCGGCTGGTCAAACGGTCAGAAAGAAGACTTAAGCTAAATATAACACGATATTTGTAGCAATTAAAACATTAAGAACTTGCAAAACAAACAGGCGTAACTTCGAAAATTTCTTACAGGGAATTGTTATTAAAGAAAATATTGCCTGTCACAAACCACGGAAAAATTTATGTTTGTCCCATCACTATGACATGTTATAAAAAAATCAACGAGAGGTGAAGAGTACATTAAACGGATTTATTAGAAAATGGTTTCGATGGACGTATAAGCATAATTTTCTCGTGAATTCTTAGATATAATTTTTTAATATATTTAAAAAATGCATAATAATATGAATTGATATTTTTTTTTCAAAACAGTACTGATAAGTGAGTGAGTCCTTAACAGCGTGGCCGTTAAAATGGCGGGCATGCCACCTACATTTCCTGAGATAAATACAGTAGAAGGAAGTTTTATATTTATGTCCAGTAAAGATAAATTCTTGAAGGGACAAATAGAGGTTCGAAAAGGGTATATGGGTATATCTCTTTGTGTATAGTCGAAAACATAAAAAAGGTTTGACGTTGAAAAGGATTGGATGGTGACACAGTATTTAGATGTCACGAATCTTCGTCACGAATGGTGTGGTACTCTTAGAATTGTAGGCGTCACAATTCTAAGGGTACGAGACCAACGAAAACACTATTTTATTGTTTGTTTTTCTCTAAAGACTGCGATTTAAAATATTAGTAGTACTAAAGAGTTCCACTATGCACCTCCTGGCCACATCTGATCAGCTCCAAGATTCAAATTCAACAGTCAAATTCTAGTATTATCATCTAAAACTACATATACACACAAAGTTTTACTTCGATACAGCAATTAGAAGCAGGTTGAAATTGACTTCCAAGATTTGTTACATAGTTACAAGTCACTCTGATAAAAGCGTGTTAAATAATATGGTGCCGATTCTATTGTACACTCGACTAAACGACAATCTAGTATTTTTCGTAATAAGGTCTATTTGTTACTGGCATCTATTTCTCAGCGCCACTAATTTTCACTAAAACCTGTCAACGTATACTCAACTTTATTTCCATGCAGCGAGAGTCTCCATTTATTCAAATGCTGTATAATTGCCGTATAAAAACTTGTTCAAAACGAACTATGATGACGTTATTTTAATCGACACCTACGAAGACGCTTACTAAAAACACAGAGCAAAAGAGATGGCATTCAACGGATAGCGGCTCTCGCTACGTGGTATTAAAGTTTATTTAAGCGTATCAGACTTTAGTCGACAAATAAATTGCTTATTTCCATAGCGACATATGTTACCTACTTGTTTCAATTTGAAATAAGATCTTGTTTTGAAGTATACAAGGTTTACATCCTATATGAAGAAAATTTAGTGAGTTTTAATTTAGCGAGTGAAGTAACAGAATTGGGACCAATGTCATCGATTCTACGTACTTGTGCATATTTTTTAAAGTGTCAAGCTAACATAAGTCTACGAACTACGAATATACTGTGCTATGTTACACGCAAAAAAAGTTAACAAAATGTATTTTTAAAGAAGTTTTAAGAAGTAGACATCGCCCTTTCTGTAGCCACGCCCTAAGATTTGCCCCAAAAGATTATAAATGACTTAAAACTGTTGAAATATTCAATTAAATTCATCATAAGATTGTGCGTAATCACGTTTTGAAGAGGGGAGGGTTTTAAATTAATATCTAATTTGGGGGATGAAGGGCTTTTCCCCGTTAGTTTACAGGTACCGAGGTAGGGTGACACACCTAATTGCGATTCATCTTGTGTATCATTTTATAGCTGTTACTGGAACAACAACATAGAGGTTTATTTGGTTTCTATAATGATTCAGATATTATGTGGGGCACAATCCGGAATATTATTTATATATTTAATTCACAACTAAAAAAACACTTTGCCCGTAAAAGTTATTTTTCTATTCCTTATGTCGATTTTGCACTCTGTGATGATTTTGTACCTTCTGTCGATTTTGTACCGCGGACAACGTGAATGTAAAATTTGGCGATGATCGGTTAAGTTCTTCAGGCGTGACAGCTTAACAAACAATTTTACTTTCGCATTAATAAAAAGCTTATAAATTTCTGTTGATCGGTTTGCTATCAAACTTCCGTATCAGGATTACCAGCTAGGCTCATTTGAAGAATGCCTGAAAATGTGGTAAATGGTGTAAGGAACGGCCTGCTGAATCTTGAAAGAGTTCATTCAGACCATCATTCTGAGATGGAATTTTCTGCCGGAAAATTCTTTTTTATTTTACATTAGTTTGCTAAAAAGTGATATCATAATGAGTAAACAGAACATTTTACGGAAAACTGGATATATATATATACCACATACGGCCAAAAACCGCAATATAATAAATTACACAACATTTATGCAATTAGCTGCTTGTCATTCACCGTACTGCACAAAAATGATACCTAACTATGTTGCGTTTACATTGCGTAGCGCAAAATTAAACTAATGACTGTAAATTCTTAATCTCGCATTTTTATGATGAACTGTATTTTGCATTGTGATAAGTATCCAAAGAAAACCGCTTCTGTAAGTTCTTCGTGTTGGTGATGTTTACTTGTTGTATTAAGTAGGGATAAATGTTTTATGACATTGTTTGGATGCCAAGCTTCGTACTTTTACCACAGATTAGAAAGTAGTTACTATGTAATAGATATTTGTCAACATTCGACAATTTTCATATTCAACAATGCTGGTGTCCTCAAAATGTAAAGTACTTATATATTTTTTTCCAATCGCATCAATTCAATTTGCTTTTATATTTCAATCATGTGAAAAAGTGACCACTTACTACATGTTTTTATTTTATAACATAGAAGCAACTTCTAGGTGAATGTCACTGTAGATAATTAGCGCTGTGCGACCTGAATATGCGACTTTATTGTGTCGATACAAGAGTCGCTATTTACTTAAATGATTTGGCGGAATGGAACTTCTGTTCCTGTTCTATTATATATTCTGTGGTAGAAATAGTAAAGTAGAACTCATTATTCCTTTGTTTCTACCTAGCAACCACTCTTCAACGTATGTTTCTTTATAATCTAAATACAGTATTCAATTTAAATATATATATATATATTTTTTTTTTTATGGTATAGGGGGCAAACGAGTAGAATGGTCATCTGATGGTAAATGACTACCGCCGCCCATGGGCACCTGTAACTCAAGAGTCACAAATGCGTTGCCGCCCTTTAAGGTGGTAGTAGGAGAAGAGGGGGAGGGGGGAAGACGGGAGAGGGGAAGGACGGTATTTCCTTAATTTCAAACAGTTTAAAAGAAACAATCCCACAATACATATTTTTCATCAAAATCCGTTCATTAGTTTTTTTACATTTATGATTTAAAGTAGGAGGAAGTGGATTTCCGATAATAAATTTGGTTGATGTGATTGAATTGCGCTAATTGCCAAATCTACCACGTACTTCTAGAGGAAGTTCTACTAGGAAAGTGAAGCGATATTATGACATTTTTTTTATTTATGATTATTTATTTCATTAATACATAATATATTATGATAGTTCTGTTAGTTTCGATACTCATCATCTTTGTAGGATTCCGTACCTCGAAAGGAAAAAACGGAACCCTTATAGGATCTGTCTGTCTGTCAAGAGAATTTTTCTCAGAAACGCGTGGAGGTATCAAGCTGGAATTTATTTTGCAGAAAATCACAGGAACCTCTTGAAGTAAAAGGCGCAATTTATCACGAATATAAACACATGGAAATATCTGCCGGTTTCTGAAAAGCTGATCAAAATATTGTTCAACTAACAGAGCTGCCTAGGTAACAGGGGTGTCAATTCAATTCGAGTTTCTGAAACGTTTATCAAAGAAAAAAATACAACATTCGAATCTTACATAAGATTTTGCAGTAAAATTTGACAGCTCTGTTAACTGATCCGATGATCAAATGAACGTACTTCACGGTTTCAGCAACTCAATAATAGACTTGACATTAACATTTGCGTTGATCAGCCTTTCAGAAACCGGGTAAATTTCCTCAATATTAATAAATATAAGCTTTAGAAAAATATATCTCAGTAGGCCACTTATCTGTTTTTAGAATTTTAAACGTTAAACCGAAAACCAGCACAGCCACCCTTACCTGAAAAAATAAAAAATAATTAAACAATCTATTCCAAAAGATTTTAAGATTACATACATTTTTCTTTTAGTATACAGAACAATTCTACACGAAAATGTAATGTGTTATTTTATAAAAGTACTAGCAACCCGCCCCGGCTTCGCACGGGTAGCAGAGACATCTTCAACAATCATCATCATATTTCAACCAATTTACACAAAACCTTAACAAATTATATACCTAAACCTTTAAATGAAAATCCGTTTAGTAGTTTTTGAGTTTATCGCGAACAGACAGACATACGCGGCGGGGGACTTTTGTTTTATAATATGTAGTGATATCGTATTAACATTTTTTTTTGTTTATACGAATTTTATAGACTCATTTCTAGTAGTAATCAAATACTCTTTTTTTAATTACTCTATGATATGTATTAATGAAAATTTTACTTCTTGTAATGTTAAAATTCATGTAAACACAAAATAATGCTTCTCAAGTTATACACATTCTTTTAATATTAAAATTGTACAAGAAACTCAAAATCTTTGCAAAGTGTTTCATAATATTTCTTCATAACGATAAAACTCTGTCGCCATCTTCTTGAAGATAATACATAACAAACTGCAACCCGACAAAGTTTTGCCGCCCAAGTCTGTCACTGTCAGGGGTGTCAAACATTGGAGCGGCAAAATAAATCATAAACGATGCCAAAAACAGGGGAGACAAACAGTTTTTAGTGCTCGGGGCGTGAAAAATGAACCGCTGTGCAAAATTGATATGTATTGCGGTATTTCATTTGCATAACGTTATTTTATGATTTACGGTTTTTTTAAGACTGCTATTGGATTTTCAATGTTATTTACTGTGTTTGAAATTCTTCGCTTAGAAGAGTGTTATTAACTGAAGCCTGCTGATTTGTGTATATACATAAAAGTGGATCATGATCTTAAAAAATATATAAAAAGGATTTTCAATAACATTTTTTTAATAAGTATTTCCATCCTTAAATTTAACGAATACCATGTGCCGGGCTGTTTGCGAATTAATAAAATACAAAAGAGGTGGGCACAAATAATTCTTGCTCGAGTTTTGTGTTGGTGAGGAGTGTCTACAAAGGTCTAAGGGGGAACAGGGATGGTAGCCCTAGGAAGCCATCTTTGATTGCCAACTTTTTATGTTTACTGTGCCTCTTTAGTAACTTAGTTGTATAAAAAGAATATCAACCTTGAAAGATCTACTTTCATAGTCCTACGACATATGTTAAGATGTAGTAGAATTATTTTTAACTGAAATATATCATGGAGTGAACGTGAAACTTCAAAATGCATCCAAGAACAAAACAAAAAAATATCCACAACTTATTTCACTAAGCGCCACTTGCGCGTTCTAGAGTTAGTTTATATAACTCCGAGTTAACTGCTACCGCAGGGTTACATAATTATTTTTAGGGTTCCGTACCCATAGGGTAAAACGGGACCCTATTATTAAGACTCCACTGTCCGTCTGTCTGTCACCAGGTTGTATCTCATGAACCGTTATAGGTAGACAGTTGAAATTTTCACAGATGATGTATTTCTGTTGCTGCTATAACAAGAAATACTAAAAACAGAATAAAATAAATATTTTACAGGGGCTATCCTACTCTACATAGTACTCAATATTGTACTTTGGTGCGGAACCCTTCATGCGCGAGTCTAACTCGCACTTGGCCGTTTTTTTTTCTTCAAACTACCATAACTTCACAAAATTTGATATTTTAAACCCGCCAACTCTACTAAAACGCGCAACAGGACTAGATCGGTTCTTTCAAATTAAAAACAGATCACATTGTTTGGAAAATATAAACGAATTAAAATTCATCTTTTACATAACTTTATTCAAAGAACCACTTACATTTATTTTTAAGTATTACATCAGCGCGAACAAATTATCATGGTGTCGCGGAAACAGACATATAATAACACACAATATGACCGAGTCACAAACAAACCCCGTAGTTAATTACACAGTAATCCGTCAGCTCACTAACTAACACACATCGGCATCATGGCCGGCTAAGCTCCGGAGAGAGATTCCCGCTGTAAACATTGCAAGCTGACCGCTATTTGATCATGACGATGGACGATCAATTAAACCTGAAGCCAGATGTGACGAGCTTTCGAGGACTAGGGAGAATATAGACCTTATTGTGTGCTATTATAAAATAGACTTAATGCCAAGTGGCATTATCTACCAGTCAACCTTTGGGTGGTGCAGAGAAGGACCTTGCAGGTGCATATATATATGTACAGAGAAGTGACAAATTGAAAACTCAATCATATACCTTACACATATACACACACAAATACATAATATACAATGTATGCATATATAATACATAACCACTTTACAGTAATATAATATGTAGTTTATGCATCAGAATCATATATAATAAATTAATAACTAATATTATAAATGTGAAGGTTAGTTTGTTTGTCTGTTACGCTTTCACGCCTTAACTACTGAGCCGATCATCACGAAAGGTTGTCAGGGGTACAGACAAAGACAGGGTAACTTTCATCCATGTACCCGAGGGACAGATAAATAAATTTTAGCGAAGCTGCAGCCGAAAGCTTGTAGGCTATCTACATCTTTATACCTATACTAGCTGCGCCTCGCGATTTCGAATCTCGTAGAAATATCGAGATAAAAAGTAGCCTATGTGTTAATCCAGGTCTCCAGCTATCTACATACCAAGTTTCATCGCAATCAGTTCAGTAGTTTTGACGTAAAAGAGTAACAAACATCCATACTCACAAACTTTCACGTTTATAATATTAGTAGGATAAAAATTTCGAATCACATTGTTTGACGATGAACTCCGTAACTAATGAACCGATTTTAATGAAATTTTGGCCACTGTATGCAGTTTGGTCCAACTTGAGAGATAGGATGGTATTTATCTCAATGTATAGTCACAATATTTTTTTATTGTAAACTACTTAGCCACAGCAACGCGTGGCCGAGTAGCTAGAACACTAATATAATAAAGTTGAAGAGTATTTTGTTTGTGTCTTTCTTTAAACTCTGGAACTATCAGTCAGATTTAAATAATTATTTTTGTATTGGATAGAGTATTCATTGATGAAAGTTATAGGCTTTGTCACACCACCCTTAGGAGCGGCGCAGTGACCATAAACAGAGGTGTACCTAACTGAAGGAGAGGAACGGCTAGTAATTTATATTGTGTAATTTAGGTAAAGCAAGTACATATAAAAGGAGGTAGGCCAGATGGACCGACGACCTGAAGAAGGTAGCAGGGATGGACTAAATGCGGAAGGCGGAGGACTGGGTGCTGTGGCGCACATTGAGAGAGGCCTATGTCCAGCAGTGGACTATGATAGGCTGATTGATTGATTGAAGTATGAAAAATTTATATTAGGTGTATTATATCCAAAAACAAAGACCGATTTGTACCTAATTGTTAACAGGCACGAGGTTTCGTGCTAAAGTGATAGACTTAAGCTCGAAACCTCGTGCCTCTCATGGCAATATGATATTATGAACGGCGTGATCAGTAGGGCTGAAACAACATATGAATATAATAATAACTCCACACATCTCACACACGGCTGTCTGATCCCAAACTAGGCAGAGCCTGTACTATGGTAACCTGACGGCTGATAAACATACTTATATATTTCTAAATACATACAAATTATAGATAAATTACACCCAGACACAGAACAAATTATCGTACTCATCACACAATTATTTGTCCTGGGTGGGAATCGAACCCACGACCTCTGGTTTAGTAGTCAGGGTCACTAACCACTAGACCAACAGGCCAGTCTATTATGTCTATATCACGAGTTCGACTCGTTTGACATATTTCAGCAGGCTCTTAAAAGAGGAAATAGTAAGTCACATTGGACTCTACAAGAAAAGCCGTAAAAAAAAAACAGAAAACGTAATAAAATATTGATAGAGGATCACGTCATTAGCTTGTAACTGCCTCAGGATTTGTTACAATTTTAAATGAGACCATTAACAAGATACCTGCTTAGGATGTGACTAGGGTTTTATCCTAAACAAACTAAACAAACCGCAAACTACCTGCAAGTACGTACCCCTCATTAGGCGACCAATTCTAATATAGAGGAGAAAACATCAAAAACACTCTCTTTTAAAGCCTCTCACGCTGCCGTAATAGGTACGTATTTTACGACAAAACAAAATTAAGACAAAATTTCCTCTTTTCGGATTCCAAAAATATTAATATTTTGGAAGATATAAGTATTGAAATATCGATAACTTTGAAATCAATCACAATTGCGATTAGTTATTCAGCTGAGTGAATAATGACAGTTATATGATTATCTTAATTGATGATGCTTTGATATCAAAAAAAAAGAGAAGGCTTGAAAACTAGTATGCGATAGCAATTTTCATCATCAAATTTATACATTAGAATAATATTATTTAGAGATATATTACGCAGCACTAGCTAAACTAAAATTTAATATTAAAATTTAAAATCGTCTTTAATAAACTAAACATATTAACATTATTATTATAGATTAACACACCTGTTGTTGTTAATGTTGAGAGTAATTAAACATTGTCACGATTTTGTGCTATGATTCTAATATATATATATATATATTGAACACTTCTACTTTTTTCATAAGTGAGCGCGTGTTCTATATGTTTCGCAAAAAATATTTTGCCGCTGAAACTGCTGCGTTTATTTTAAAGTCCTAACAGTTACAATAGGTTTCTTTGTCAGAAATAAAATTATTACTTACTAGCAACCCGCCCCTGCTTCGCACGGGTAGTAGAGATATCTTCAACAATCATCATCATATTTCAACAAATTTACACAAAACGTGAACAAATTATACACCCACAGACGCGGTGGGGGACGATGTTTTAAAATATATAGTGAGTTGCGATCGCTATCTGCCGGTGTCGATGTATAAACCTAAATCACCAATGTGTGCGAACAAAATTTATTTCCTAAATGGCTAAAATATTCTGAATTAAGGATATTCACTAGACGTATCATGTTCAAGGCTAAAAGTTCGTTCAGCTTTAAGCGAAACCGTTACAAGAGTGATTTACACTAAAACATCTCATATGAATAAAGTATACTTACATAATACAAGAACAGATACGTACATTCATATTTTACATATTCACTTCGGTTCTATACGACTAACAACCGTAAAATACTTTTACATTTAGTTTTAGGTACTGGAGGTTCAGCTGCAAAGATAATAATAATTAATAATGTAAGAAACGCTTACGGCCGACCTTTTTAATTACCTTTAATAACAGTCTTTTTATCGTTTATTATATTTTATCTTTAATACATTACCAAAGTTTTATCTCAATCAGATTTGTTAGAAACGCATTACATTATACCTAATTAGGTATAATGTTATGCGTTTCTAAGCTACGTACATATCATATATCATGGAAACGCAAAATATGAATGGCTGACACGCACTTGGATTTTTTTATTTGTAGCAACCTTCGACGGTATGTCTAAAATAACTCCAAACATTCATTGCAATTTAAATAACGATTTAGAAATGCATAAAAGAAGAAAACACGCAAACAAACTTTTAGTTTATATATTTAGACTAGTAGCGCCCCGCGGTTTCACCCGCCTAAATCCCGATCCCGTGGGAATATCGGGATAAAAGGTAGCCTATATGTTAATCCAGGTCTCCTACTATCTACGTACCAAGATTCATCGCAATCGGTTCAGTTGTTTTGGCGTGAAAGAGTAACAAACATCCATACATCAATACATTCTTACAAACTTTCACGTTTATAATATTAGTAGGATAGATATGTTCATGGTTAAATTTAATTGTGAGAATTGACCTTGTAATTTCTGTACTGCGTCAGTGAGTAGTTGTGATTTTTCTTAATGTATATTTTTATCCTATTGTTTCGAAAAATAAAAGTGCATCTCACACAAATTTGCAAAAAAAAATAGGCAGCCGTGGGACTGCCGACAAAAGTGAAAACTTAAACGAAACAACGAACTTAAAACGTCACATTAGCAGGTTGGTGACATCAACTAATAAGGAGCTGACAGAACTCAATATTTAGATAAGCGCCCTCTAGTGGATCTATATATGTATTATTAGCGTGACGGTCACGAGTTCAGTGCTTTTTCCCCATTGCAAACGTACACAAACGTGCCCAAAGAAGTTTTCACTTAAAAAAAACATATTTCTTTAGTAAAATACAATAAAGAAAACTGATCTCACATCTGTTCACATTAACCCGATGACGACTTTTATCACTAATTAATTTTTAAACAAGAGGTATAACAGTCGTATTAATAATAATAATAATAATAAATAATTAATGAAAAGTCAATAATTTTTATATAAAAAGCTAAGCGTAGCTACTGGCTGAAAGACTTATCTTATGAAATATATTATCTATTTTCCAATGTGCAGAAAGAAACAATGTATGCAGATGGACCGATATGGAGATCCATCTCACTTAAGGGATGAACAGAGGTTGAATACTCGGCCCGTGACACTCCCTAGGGAGGCTCTATTTATCCTCTAAGGAGACTTTGATATACAACCAAATGTATACAATACATTACCTTGATTATCACTCTTTAGAATACTATTAATATAGATGTGTATTACGATAGATGTAAGTATATCATTTTGTTTTTATTTTACAAAACATAGACATGAATTTATTTTTGGAAGAGAATCTTGCAGGGGTATAAAATTACATAATTACATTTTTTTCAAGACAACTCCTGCATTAGGAATTACTCCTGTGTCGCGGGGGCCTTTACAAACATACAACGGACACAAAGAACACCCAGACTCAGGTGGGAATCGAACTCACGACCTGTAGTATAGCAGTCAGGGTCACTAACCACTAGGTCAACAAGCCAGCAAAATTAACTAAAAGTGGATTTAAGATGCCTCTGCTTTACTTGTACGTTACTTGTACTAAGTTTTTTTTCAGTACACAATTCCATCTAAAGTATACACGTAAAAGAAATAATGAGAACACCATACAATAATATGATTATAAACGCTGCAAACGCAAATGACGAACAATTTTTACACCCCTCCAGCAATGTCCGCCATCTTTCCCCGAATGTCAATCAAACACTACCCGCCATTTCTCAATGACAGCTAGCGGAAGGTTGCTTTTAAAAAAATAAAGTGCAAATGTAAATCTGGGTGCGATCGTATCATACTTATTTGTTTGTGTTTGGTGAATAGGGAGTGAGTATTTCAATTGACACCTGAATTATAACAACATTTTTTTAATTTAACTATGGAGGGTAGAGGAAAGGAGCATCATCTCTGTATTTGGAAAATACCGTACCTAGAGGGTGTAGTAACTAGGACGGAGAAACTTCTGGTTTGTAATGGTATACCATATTTTCAAAGTAAACATTAATAGGAAAACAACCACATCATAAAATGCCGGTATGTCGTCCATACTAGATGGTGCTCTTTATTGCTACCCTCCTCTATTTTAACGGACAGTAAACTATCGAAGAAATCTTCGGAAAAACAGGGTTGAGAAAATATTAGATATAATTTTGTGAAATTAATATATTAGTGGTAACTAAATGATCACAGTTATTTATTACAAAAATCAGTGAGCCGGTGGACGTACAGATAATTTCTTGACTATTATTTTCAAGATAAATTATGTTAGACATGCTATCAATATACAAAATATTTTTGTGGTAAAATTCACTTAGTTTACTTCACCTATTAACTCGAAGTTTATATTTTACAGCCAAGTATTTATTCTGCTGTTGGAATTCAAATTATAACATTAATTCATGCAAGGCGAAGGAAAATAAGGAACCGTTCTATTTAAGGGAAATTGATTCGACGTTTGTGTATCAATGTTTTTTTTTTTAAATTCATATCGACTTGTGCGAGGGTGTGTTGTTGACGGCCTAACAGAACATCGGTGAATGACATGCGGTATCGTTGAAAATGAAAAGAAAAAACTCGACTCGGAAATATATATTTTTTTAATTTTCTTTGAGAGTAAAGTTTTAATGATTTTTTATTTTGTGATATTTAAACAGAAGGCGGCGTTACAAATTTCCCTTTCATTCAGTTAATTACTAACTTAGTGATTTACTTATAAGGAATATTTTGGATAGAAAATCAAATGTGTATTCGTGAACAATGTTAATTTTAATACAAAGATTTTATAAAAGAAAATTATCAACGTAATGTTTTGTTGTGATAATGTATGAACAGTTTTTTTTTACCAGAACTGAGTAAGATAGTGTATATATTCTGTGGTTTAAACTCAGTAGAACTTATAACTAAAATCACAACTACTAAGTTATTAAGTAAAACTCAATGGGACAATTTAATTGAGCATTTTAGGGTATGAGCAGCATTAGATGTGCAAGTAACCAGGAAAAACCGATACGGTGTATTTAAAAAACGTAGGAAACGGAAACGCGATTGTTCGGTTTTCGAATTGAGAGTGCTAATTCGTGCGCAGCGAGATCAAAGAAAACCACCGACCAATTACGGTGCGGCGTGTGCGCAGCGAAACGCACCAGTTCGAATTACGTTCGGAAAGTTTAAGTTATAAGTTAATGTACTGTTTACTGCTTTGTTCTTTTCATGTGAATAATGTATTTGTCTTGTAATATACGTATTTTATGAATATGGTGTTACACATTTCCATGCATGCCACGCTTCCGCACGTATGGGCCGGCTCAACTGGAGTGATACCACGGCCTCACAGAAAATATATAGCCGTGTTATATAACTTTTACAAAAAACTTCTTGTTAATAAGTATTAGGAGCGACTCAGCTGGCCATAGGTCTACGGCCACCACTCCTTGTGATTCTGTACCACCTTTACAAAGCAAAAAAAAAAACTATTTATTATACATGTATATCGGTATAGACGCCGCTGTCTCTTATAATTTACTCCACACAAATCTACTAGTTTGTCCGCTGTAGCAACTCTTGGCGCTACAATTATATAACGGGAGGTGGATATGCGCCAGATTAGATGTTTCCACTAGGGTATGACGTAACAGAAAATTAGCAGACGGACGATAAATAGTCATTTCACCTTACAATGTGCAAACAATTTCCTCGGTTTAATAACTTTGGTTATGTAAGGTTTAGCTTGGAAGTCGGCTTACGGAACAGACCACCCGGATACTTTTATGTGGAAAAATGATTTAAGAAGTATATTTTTAGCTTAGTTTTAAAATGTCGATTTCTTAAACGCTGGGACATAAATGACATTACAGGTTTATAGAAATTTCATTTTAATAATAATGCTTTAGATATTATTATTAAACTTATTCTTTTTGTATTTAACTCCCGACTCCGAACTCCCGAAAGTTCTGGCTAAGATATAAATGATTAGCATTTATATCTTAGTCACAAGAACTTTACAAGACTCTAAATAACTTTGTATGTCAAATGGGAATCAAACTTTTTACACTCGACAGACGATAACAGTAGAGTTTATCACTGTAATTGAATAAACGATATAATAAAAATGTCATAATATAAATATTTATGTAAATTCAAATATAATTTTAATTTTGACATTTAAAATGCACTGCTTGTCGCTGTTGCCAAATATTTACAAAAAAAAATTTAAAATAACAAACATTTTATCTTAAATCCAAAAACCTATAATTTATATATCCGCTATCCGCGAAACGAATATTCGATACCAATGTCTCTGCATCTATCTATCACATCCCTATCACCAAAACAAAGCTGGTGTAAACAAACTAAGGCGTCTATTACAAGGTAGGTACGTTTTGCTGTCGTTTTACCACAATCAAGACTGTGACTGACGGTTAACCTATCGCCTAAAACAGTGATTGACGGTGGCATGATAATATTGATTGCGCAAAATTTGGATAAGTTTGTTTTTACATCATGCAACCATCTACTGGCCTGTTGGTCTAGTGGTTAGTGACCCTGACTGCTAAGCCAGAGATTGTGGGTTCGATTCCCACCCTGGACAAATAATTGTGTGATGAGCATGATAATTTGTTCTGTGTCTGGGTGTAATTTATCTATAATATGTATGTATTTAGAAATATATAAGTATGTTTATCAGCAGTCTGGTTACCATAGTACAGGCTCTGCCTAGTTTGGGATCAGACGGCCGTGTGTGAGATGTGTGGAGTTATTATTATTATTTATTATTATTATTATTAGACATGACTTTTGGAATAGAGTGACCTTGCATGAGCGTGTAATGGACGCCATAAACCACTCCATACTTCTATGGAAAGTTATAAAAGCTACAATATAGCATCGTTCCCTATCACCGAGTACTTACTGCACCCAGGGGGGAAGGTAAACCAAAAATAGCATTAACGGTACTCTCGACTGCTATTGCTATGTCTTTGCTTATTTATTAGTTAAACTTGAAAGGCGACATTATGAGTTGTGACTGCGTTGGAAGATTTAGAGTGAGGTAAGGGGAAATACATCAATGATTTGTTTTAGGAATGGTTATTTATATAAGTAAACATTTAAAAAGACACCAACTACTTAAACCTCTAACAAGTAATAATAAAAAAATTAAAAAACTCCCGATTCAAAAATCCCAGGAATGCTAAGAAAAGGTCTGATGATCTTCGAACGGCTGAACCGATTTTCTTGATTTATAGCTAAGGCCACTCTCGATCTAGTCACCTTTCAAACAAAAACAACTAAATCCAAATCGGTCTATTCGTTGAGGAGCTATGATGACACAGCCCCACTTAAAATTTATAACACCCGTCTTATTGCGTCGGGGGTTAAAATATATCGGCAGGAAAAACTATAGAAGCAGAGCGCGATAAGGCCGCCAATTGTACAAGGTCTCTACTTTTAGTTTGTAAGAATGTCTTTAAACAGTTTTGTATGTTTTGTACAATAAAGAGTTTATCTATCTATCTATATATCTAGAAGTCCCACACAGCGTGTGTACGAGCCTGTAGAACAGACCCTAGTGTTTAGTAGAGCAAAGGGTTTGATATTGTGAAACTATATATGGACGTTACGTTACTAGAGATAAGGCCTAATAATTAAGTAATTATTTATCGTACTTGCATCGAATCTGAGACGCCATTTATCGGACTGAGGGGTAAGGTCAACTCAACAGGAAATGTAACTTTGATAGCCTAGTAATTAATCAATTTATTTATTAAGACTAAATGAAGTGCGCTGTATTGTTTATGAGTTTTTACACACAGACGATTGGGGTAAAAAACAATATATTTGAAGGAAGGTGTTATGTTTAGATGAAAGAATAGTATAATGTCACAAATTCTTGTTTCATGCAAATGTTCTACTGTTTTGACGTTTAATAAAAAAAAACCGACCAAGTGCGAGTCGCACCGAGGGTTCCGTAAAATATTTTTATTATATGATGTAACTAAAAATTTACGGTTTTCGCAATTTTGCCTTTATCTGTGCTATAAGACGTTGCTTCGTACCAAATTTCAAGATTTTGAGTTCACGGGAAGTACCCTGTAGGTTTTGATTCCCTTGCGAGTGTCGAAAATTTGCGGAAATTTGCGGCATAAACGGCTGTATCTTTTGTTTGTGTTAGCTTAGAAGTTTGATTTTTTCACCGCTCCAAGGGACAGTAGACCTGAGTATTTGATATAAATTCCAGCTTGATACCCCCATGCGTTCCCGAGAAAAAGAGTCTTGACATACAGACAGACAGACGGACGGAAAACAAAGTGATCCTATAAGGGTTCCGTTCTTTCCTTTCGAGGTACGGAACCCTAAAAACAGAAATTGATTCGCACTGATTCGTGACGTTTGACTAGTTGACGTTTTGACGTATGCATATTGACGTATATAGTTGTCAATTAATAAAAAGTCTAAATACAAATGGAACTTCAACATCAGAATCTGTATAATCTATAAGACATAACACAAAACTGAATAAATGTTAAAAAAATCGGGTAAATGTGAGAAAAACATTTTATACACAAACAAGGTTTGATACATGTATCTATAATGCATATTAATATAATAACGCTGTATGCTGCTGCTGTGAAAGAGTTTGATTGACCGAGCTAATCCCTGGACGACTGGCCTGTTGGTCTAGTGGTTAGTGACCCTGACTGCTAAGCCAGAGGTCGTGGGTTCGATTCCCACCCAGGACAAATAATTGTGTGATGAGCATGATAATTTGTTCTGTGTCTGGGTGTAATTTATCTATAATATGTATGTATTTAGAAATATATAAGTATGTTTATCAGCCGTCTGGTTACCATAGTACAGGCTCTGCCTAGTTTGGGATCAGACGGCCGTGTGTGAGATGTGTCGAGTTATTATTATCTCGAACTTAAGAAAGATTATAGGGTATTTATTATCGCGCTACTATCCTCAAGAGTGGAGCAGTGACCATAACGGTAAAACTGCGGAGAATGACTAGATTAATATAGATTTCAATATCAGATTATGTTTTATTGGATGCTTCCTTTCCACATCCATGAGACGCCCTAATATATTCCTGTTAAACTGTGCCCATTTTATTTAACATATTATATTATACATATACTCACGCCTATATTCCTATAGGAGGTAGGCAGAGGTGTATTAAACACAGTTGACCTGAGTATTTGATATAAATTACAGCTTGACAGACAGACAATCGGACGGACGGACAACAAAGTGATCCATAAGGGGTTTCTTTTCGAGGTACGGAACCCTAAAAAAACAAACAGACACACACAACTTTCTTTACAATTATTATTTAACTATATCTCTCACATAAACTTATTGAATGTTTATTGAATTTGTTTCCTGTAATGATAACTTCAGAATCACATAATGTCATTAAATGATTCTGTGATATCATTCTATGTTCGGATTTCTGTTACCGGAACTGTGATTGCATAAGTGAGAAATTGTAATAATATATATTGAGAGATATTATATACGTGGGAGAGCAATGCCTCGGCACGTATGGGCCGGCTCGACTCCGTTCGATACCACGGCCTCACAGAAAACCGGTAGTGAAGCAATGTTTGCATTGCATTTCGCCGCGTGAGTGAGGTTACCGGAGGCCCTAACCCTTCCCTCTTCCCTATTCCCGTCCTTCCCCTCTCCCCTATTCCCACTCTTCCCCCTCTTCTCCTACTCCCACCTTAAGGGCGGCAATGCACTTGTGACTCTTGAGTTACAGGTGCCCATGGGCGGCGGTAGTCATTTACCATCAGGTGACCCGTCTGCTCGTTTGCCCTCTATACCATAAAAAAAAAAGACCTGCCGCGTCGAGTGGCGAATGACACCGACGCGCCAGGTGGCTTATTCTCTTGATAAAGAGGGTCCTAAACTAGTGGGGCATATATCTTTTTTCAATACTAATACCACTCTCGAATGTTTTCATTCTATGAAGTAATAGTTTAGACTATTCATTGTTAAAGTACCTGGGAGACCGAGCTTTGTATCTGTATCTGTATACAAAATTACATGAAAATCGTTGGAGCCGTTTCCGAGATTCAGATTATATACTACTAACAGCACCACGCGGTTTAACCTCGATCGTAAGTCTCGATCCCGTGGGAATATTGGGATAAAAAGTAGCCTATGCGTTAATCCAGGTCTCCAGCTATCTACATAGGAAGTTTCATCGCAATCGGTTCTGTGGTTTTTGCGTAAATGAGTAACAAACATCCATTTATATATCCATCCATCCAAACTTTCACATTTATAATATTAGTGGGATATACATATATACAAGAATTGCTCGTTTGAAGATATTAGATAGATTTGTGTTTAATTTCCAAGGACCGGTCATGTGTCAATAAAACTTAATAAAAAAACTTATATATTGTGTTCGCCTGTGCGTGCGTGTGTGTTTGTTGTGTTGGTTTGTGTCATATGACTTACTCTTTGATTATAATAAACACAACACAACATATTAACAAATTCTATCACATTTAAATTTGTGTACTTGACAGTATTAGATATAAATAAATTCTATGCCTTAAAAGTACCATAATATGCTTTATCGCATCGTACCCCAAGGAGTTCACGTGTATCTATTCTGAGAAACCACAGACCAGAACTTAAATCGACATCCTTAAGCAATTTCAAGTATAGTAAATTGTCACTTAAACTGAAAACTTCGGGGATGAACCACCCCGCGTCTGCCAAGTTCGGGACAGTTTCGAATTAGAATGAAGCTCTAAATCCGTACAAGACAAACGCATTTGCCCTGTCTGAGCTGAATTTTGTTGGCTTTTTAAGTGATATTATCACTTCATCATAGCTTAACAAATAATAATCATTTGTCACATATTGCACAGCTCTAATTAGTCCTAAATTAAGCACAGTTTGTAAATTTGCTAGTAGCAGTCGAATGTTTTGCCGTCGCACCAAGTAGGTCGTCACTCATGTAAGTTATGCTCTTTTTATCAGACTGCCAAAATATTGGTTTAAATACTTATCTTAATGTGGCAGAATATTAATCTTAGCGAAGGTGGAAATCTGGAGGCTTGTAATACATATATTTTTACCTGCCATAGGGACCAGTGATCTACAGTTTTATAAAATGGCTAGCTTATATGGCTGTAAATTTTAGACTGTGGCACAGGAAACATAGTAGCACAGGTACAGAAGACACACTCCGCAAAAACATTTAAATAAATTGCAACTCTTGCTCCGACACAATAAAGTGCAATTCGGGTCGCACAGCCCTAATTACACTTTGTGCGAAGAGAGCCTAACTTGTCATTGGCAGAAAAACTCTTTCTTATATTTTCTTCTTGGTGTGTATCTGGTATTCAATATACTATTAAGACATCTAAACAAGTGGATACATTTTAATCAATGAAGTGTTTATCGATTCGTCTACACCTCGTAGCTGTGCCAGGCTACGGGTTTATTTGGCAGCGTAAATATTTCCCGGGCATGTTTCCAAACTTTGTGTTAACACCTAGATTATCTTTACAGAGAACTCAATAACAATAGCCAGGAGCCCATGATCTTCCAACCTTTACTACAGGACCAACTAGACCGCGCCATCTCGATACATAATCTAAACTAGTTTTTTTTTTTAAGGAATACTAGCAGCGTGAGGCACACGTTACTAGTATTCTTGTTAACCCCTCCAACTTAGCTAAATGCTTGTGTTAGAAGTAGGTTTACGTCGGTAGTGCACTGGGTGGGGTTCGAACCCGCAACCACTTGCCTTAGCCATTACGCTACCGCCGATTTATCTACATGCAGCCTGCAATAATTTTATAATTTTTATTTCCATGTAATTACTTTTTATTAGTTCTTTGGCAAGTTTTAACCACATTTACGAGCGGATGCCAAGTAAAGCTGGCGTGTGGTGTCTGACATATCTGCATGAATTTTTTAACTATTCTCCATGTAGTAAGTACCTACTCTTTAAATATGTGATCACTGTAATTCCCATCAACATACATAATTATATTATTCTACATGTGTTGAAGATTGCGGCTTTTTGTAGGATTATGTAAACGGTTTCTTTAAGGTCAAGTAATTTTAGGCTATGGAGAATATGATTTGGGATAACACCAGTTATTGAGATGACTATAGTAGTTTATTGTTATTTTCCGCTGGTTACGTAGGATCACAAGAGTTCCACTTGCTTTTATGCCATCTTAGTTCCATAACAAAAACCACTGAAAATCTTTACGATTTCTTCAGAAATAAAACAGTATTAAAGACTTAACTAGACACGCTAAGTAGTTATTTAAAGCCCACTTGAAGTGCGAGGGCTCGACCACACTAGGTTATTTTTGGGCACAAAGAAAACGCAACAACCACTTAAGGATTCCGCCAGTGCGCACGACTGGATTTAGAACTAATAAATTGTTCAGACGCAGACGAATGCTAAAACATGTATGTTACATTGTTGTTTATTTTAAGACACGGTCATTATGAGTGTATGGAGGGTTGCGGGTTCAGAGGGTAGTGTTCTTGGTGTGACGTCATCCCTTACGCTTAGAGAAAACGATGAAACAAATTAAATAAACAGTTTTATCACAACCCACATTCAATCGGATGTCAATAGATGCTTAAAAATTTGCTTACATATTTTAAATCGGAACGACGGAAGAAAATACGCAGCATAAAAGCTTATAGACTTACAAACCTCGAAAATATTACCTAATATCAAATAACAGAACCAATTAAACACAGAAGAAAAATTTAATTATTTTTTGCCAATTATTTTTAATATAATATATAAATTTGATATAATAAGATTGAAATTCCTCATCTTTTCGTACAATACATTCGACAGACGGACCTACATACGCTATAACAAAAAGTCGTCAAAACAAAGGTCACACTTCAGACCAATAACACCTATTGTTTTCGTACGTTATTGTTTGTTATGTTACGTTATTGTAAAGTTACCGTAGCCCTAACAGTGGCCCAAATGTTAATAACTCTTTATTTGAATAACGTAAATATTATGATCGAATATTTCGGTCACTGGCAAGCGTGGTCTGTTTGTACAAAGTAAAATAAACAAATGTGTTGTACAATGAAATATAAACTAATTACTATACACAAACTAATTACTCTCATCATAA
This sequence comes from Callimorpha dominula, assembly GCA_949752705.1. Lineage (NCBI taxonomy): Eukaryota > Metazoa > Arthropoda > Insecta > Lepidoptera > Erebidae > Callimorpha > Callimorpha dominula. Next base: position 3,248,855 of record OX457007.1, on the reverse strand, counting down.
GCTAAAACAATAATAATGATGCTAATTCTGTAACATATTAATTAAAGATATACCCATGTGTGTTTCGGTCATGGCCGGCTAACTTCGCGCCCGACGCAAGATTCTTTCAAGGGGCAAAGCGATCTGCAAAGCTGAATTTCTATATAATATAATTTATATGAATACCATTCACGAAAGCTTTGAAACCTATAAGCAGAAAAATAATCTAAAAAATAACCTTTTAAATATTAAAAGTGTGTGTACTTTAAGAAACAACCACAATTGGTAAATGAATTATTTCGTATTAGCTGCGCCTCGCGGTTTCACCCGCGTAATTCCCGGTGCCGTCGGAGTATCGGAATAAAGAGTAGACTATGTGTTAATCCAAGTCTCCAGCCATCTACATACCAAGTTTCATCGCAATCGGTTCAGTAGTTTTTGCGTGAAAGAGTAACAAACATCCATATATCCATACATCCTCACAAGCTTTCACCTTTATAGTATTAGTAGGATAAGTGGGTTTTCTTATATCCTGAAATATCGTAACAATTGTCCTCCGGTTTTATTTTAACGTTTTTATCGTCATAAAAACTGAATTATTTGACAACAAGGCGTGACAATTGTACGTGAAAAATTTGCCCAATCTACGGTTTCGACGTTTACTAAAAACATACTGATATGACTTGACAGGCATCCCCTATTCCCGTGTTAACAAATACAATCACAAATATATATTGTCCAACATACTGGATATTGATAATCTTGATTTAGTATTGGCAGGCAAAAGACGGAATGTATTAAGTGGCACTCGATGTGACTTGTGTCCGGAGGGACCACGATAGAACATCAGACGTAGTTTGTTCAAGCAAGACACCTTCTGCCGTTTGGAAGCTGCCCTACAAATGTGTCCCCTTAATAAGTACGAGATGTGTTAAGACACACAAACAAGCAGGGAATGAGACACATATGTTATTTCTTCAGCTAAAAAACAGCAGTTTTCAGGCAAAAACTTTTCTCGACTCCACAGTTCTCCCACGGGCCTAGTACGAGGTAACTGAGTGATTATTCAACAGATGGACATCGTTTCTTTACTTCCAAGTTCCCGTGAAGATATCCCTTGAGAAAGACCCTTGTCTATTGTCATAATGGACTGTGACAATCATCTTTCAATTTAGTTATTTATTGAAAAACAAAAAACATACTTATTACAATAAAAACTTTCGTGAGTGGTATTCATATTTATTAAAAACTATACGGTTTTACTCACGTTTGTATTTCGGGGATGCCCGACTAGTTTCGGACCCGACGGGGGCCCTTTCTCAAGGAGTGAAGCGTCCTGCCGCGACGGTGTCAGGCGTCACACTGGGTTTACAACGCTGCCACCGGTGCACACCATACTAACCGTATCACTTTTTTGATGTTGGTAACAACAGCGCATCACACAACGCAACGGAAACGCAACTGTCTACATCCGCACGTTCCGAAAGGCAAAGGAACCGGTGGCAGCGTTGTAAACCCAGTGTGACGCCTGACACCGTCGCGGCAGGACGCTTCACTCCTTGAGAAAGGGCCCCCGTCGGGTCCGAAACTAGTCGGGCATCCCCGAAATACAAACGTGAGTAAAACCGTATAGTTTTTATTAATAAAAAACATACTACATATAATGTTAAGTAGGGTAACCGTCAAAAAGCTTTATCGCTTGGAAATCTTGTTACTGGGTACAGATAGTCGCATACATTAGTGGTATCGCTTTTGCCTTACTAACTATCCATCACGTGTGTGAAGTACTAGCATTGATGAACTGGCAAAAAAAAGGACTTTCAAGCTTCATCTACTAGTATATATAAGCGAAACCTATTGTGTCTTGAGAAGAGACCTGCCTTGCACTATCTCCTTAAGCCTCGTTGTTTTGAAAATTAGTCAAATAATTAAACAAGAACATATCAAATTTTCTCATATTGAATATATCAATTGGATGTGTACAAAGGGCGAGCTTAGAACGAACAATAAGGACTGGTATCTTGGATGGACAAAATCCCTATTCCTGTATTCCAGGATCTGGATCGTGGCTTACAACTGTTCAGTGATCCACGAATATACTAGCATTGCTCTCGGCTAGTTCAAAGCAAAATGTTGTTGGAACCCTAAACTAAACAGAAGCAAATTGCAGGAGTTGAAAGAATAACAAATTAAATTCAAATCTTAGTAAAGTGGCGACCAAAGAACAAACAGCCTATAAAGCAGAAAGAAAGACGTGCTCAAACATTATGGGGCCCTAATACCATATTTGAACTAAGTAATATGCGGGCAAAATTGCTTGAATGCACAGAAAGTCAGGCATTCCACTAAACTGACCGCAAAACATCAAATAGTATTCAGAAGAAACAATATTAACACATCAATACATAATATACACAATCTACTTAGAAAGAGGTTACGCTGATTCTCAATCGACATTACCGAATGAGGTGAATGTCCTAAATGCCTCCCATAAACTATTTCCAGACGATTGCTCTGATCACGGAAAAGGGGAAATTGATTTTACTCTTTTGGTACTGATTTTTGGGGCTCTTTTAGCATCGGACAGGTTTCTTGGCGAATATTATTTTAAAGGTTGTATTAAGAATAGAATTAGGCTCCTACCTTCGGGATATGTTCTTGAATATTAATGTCATTTTATTTAATTACAAGAGCCAGTAGCAAGCATGCAGCTGTAAGTTGCGATTTCATCAGCAGTTTTACTTGGATCGTAACGCGATGTATTATAGCCTAAAATTGCTGTGCAATAGTGTAATATCTCTTTCACTAGATTTGTTCACCTTTATAATAGTGCGGCGCCTGACACGGACGCGGAAGGTAGTTTTACTTCAATCCGAAACTAGTCGGCCATCCCCGAATTACACAGGTCAGAAAAAAAACCTCTCGTATGTCCTTAATAAATGTAAATAATTAACGGTATAATAAAAGTCGGTAATTACTTTGAAGTGAAGTCCAGTCAATTAATAGAGATGTATATGATTATACATTACTACAGGCTAAGTAAGATATTATTAGCGGTAATAAGCATCCTGAGTTATTAATTAGCAAACAACATCAATATACACAGCCTGTACTATGGTAACCAGACTGCTGATAAACATACTTATAATGTCTAAATACATACATATCATAGATAAATTACACCCAGACATAGAACAAATGATCATGCTCATCACACTATCAATTGTCCTGGGTGGGAGTCGAACCCACGACCTCTGGCTCAGCAGTCAGGATCACTAACCACTGGACCAACAGGCCAAACGAGAAATTCTTTAACAAACTTAATCTAATCTGTTTAGTACTAAGTAAATACTATATTCTGTAGTATTATGCATCGAAATACAGTACAACACTATTAATATCAGTTACTGTTACACAGGATATTACATGTTCTCATACCAGCTCAACTTTGATTAAGTACCTACACTCAGGCATCATGGTCTAGTTATGCATGCATTAGAGATCGTCGAGATCTGATTACTAGCGCTCAATTACTGCATCTCATCTCACTTAATCTGTATAACATCAACTCATCAATGATTCATACATAATACACTTACACCTTTATTCCCGAAGGGGAAAGACAGGCGTATTAAACACTTACGTTTTGACAACTATAATTTCGTCCCACTTACGTAATACGGGGCAAGTTTATTGCCGGAAACTGGGACTTTGGGAATTAACGATGGGAAAATCATCATCCTCGGCGCATTTTCCTAACTAAGTTGGGGTCGGCTTTCAGTCTAACTACGATACGGCCGAACTTCGATATTTTACGTAAAGCGACTGCCATTAGACCTCATCAACACAAGTACTAGGCGATATCGAAGTACTGCAGTTAGACCATGTTGTTGGACTTTAAGGAATGCCACAGATGTTCGTATGGCACCCGGGACTGACGGTTTAACGTGCTCTCCGAGGCACGGAGGGGTCTCAGTGTGTTTAGAATGGTCTCCCATCCTAGACTGACCTGGTTAGTACTACTTAATTTTGTAATGTGCTAACCTACTCGGTTACCACTTAGCCACGAGTAAAACTATATGTTCTTATAAAATATGAATACGACACAAGAAAAATTTCTAACTTTTAAATTTATTGACTACTAGCAACCCGCCCCGGCTTCGCGCGGATAGTGGAGATATTTTCAACAATCATCATATTTCAACCAATTTACGAATTACGAAATTAACAAATTATATACCTAAACATTCCTCATGAATCGCTATATCTATTGGTGAAAACCGCATGAAAATCCGTTCAGTAGTTTTTGAGTTTATGGCGAACAGACAGACAGACGCGGCGGGGGACTTTGTTTTATACATGTAGTGATTTTGCAAAATTGTATCGCGACTCCTGGTAGGCAATAGTTTTTACAATTTATTTTTCTGTGGGTATTGTCACAATACATAAAAGGCATTGTCGAATCTTTATAACATACTTACATTATTTTATTTTGTCGTCGCCAGTGGCGCTTTCAGCAACTGTATAGAGAAATCAACTATATTCATCGTAAATTACAAAACCTCATACCGGGATAGTGTTAACGGGCAAGCCAAGAAAACATATTTTTAAAAGATTGTTAGATTGCTAAAATGCCCAACATATAAGGAGTAAATCATATAGTTATATTATTATCAAAACTCACCCTAAAGAAAAACCCTCCCCCAAACCCCCAAATATAATAGCAAGGTTATCAAACTGCAACATAGCCACGTATACGTCACACTTCAATGTTTTTGTACTGTATTTTGACGAAGCGATCTGAAGCCATAAAAAGCAGCCCCTAGCACTTCAAAGGGCTGTAAAATAGAAAATGGCGTCTCTAAACTGACCCTAATGGTATTACTATCACGAAAAATACTGGCAAACGAATTTTGACACGGTTTCTTTGCTACAAAGGGATAGTTTAAATCTAGCGGTTTATGTGCAAAAGGCTTTGGTTTCCACACATTTATACAATGTATGTATTAAGTTTTTTTATCATTTAATAGTAAAGCGAAAAAAAAGTCTGAATTGTATTTTCGTTGAACGCCATTTAAAAAAATCTTTTTACAAGTAATAGCCCAAAGATTATAGGACTTTTAGGCTATTTACATACACGGTTAATATTTACGATGAGCTACAGAACTGTATCTTATAATGTTATTGTTTACATTTATCTGATGTATTGTTTGCATATATTTGACGGGATTAGTAGTAGATAGGTAATTGTAATATTATTACGTCCCTTTTTTATAACTTGAGACACAAACTAGGCAGAACCTGGACTATGGTAACCAGACTGCTGTTAAACATAATATTACTAAATACATACATAATAAATTAGATAAGGCACCGACTTCAAACCTCAATAGGTAGCACATACAAATAATAGTATTTTATAAACATTAAAGGTATTAGGTTTGCATAAAAGGTGTATTAAATTAAATCTTTATTAAGTTCTTTTATACTTTTTAGTTTTTGAAGTCGGTTTTTTTAAACATAGTTTTTTTTATATAGTTCAAAGTTCTTGTGTCTTGCTCTTGTACTCGAAGGTTCTCCTAAACCTGTTACTTGGCGGAATCCTTACTGTACATACATACTCCCACCTGTATCCCCGAGGGGTAGGGAGAGGCGTATTAAACACCCACATTTTGCCAACTATGATTTGGCCCCACTTACGTAAAATGGGGCACGGCAGGCCTATTGCCGTCAACCGGGCACTTTGGGAATTGAAGATGGGAAGGGATTTTGCTTATGCGAATTGGGGAGTGTAAGCTATAGCTCCAGTAGGTCAGGGTTGCATTCCTGCAACTCGAACTGGCCACAGCCGGGAAGTCCAAGCCATGTGACAAATTACTTACTACATGTTTAATTATAACCCACAAAAATAGGTAACGATGTTTCACATTTCCATTAATTCTTTTTTTTTTAAAGACAATTATTAATGTACCATATTTGTTTTAAGATGTAACTTCTTTTTAACCGACTTTAAAAAAAGTTTGTTAAACAGATGTTTTTTTTATTTTATGCACCTAATGCTATATCTACGTCGTTTGTCATGTTTTTTTATTACATAGATGCTTCTAGATTCCTTATAGATTCCAGACTTTTTTTAAGAAAATTATTCCTACTAGGGGGGATAATATCGACTCGGTTTCGCTGTTTTAAGAGACACTGCCTAATCTAGAAGAGTTTCTTTTAATTAATATTTTAGACATTGGTCGTGTTTTTCGTTCTAACCAGCTTTTACATTGTACAAGTTTTGCATCGATATTCTACAGAATATATCGAAACAGAAGAACTTTACATCAAAAATCATTTTTCTAGGAAACAATTTTCAATACAAGCACATACGTCCCTTCGGAAAACTCATAAAAGCAAGGGTTGTTCATATTTTATCGTCATTTCCGGACGTTTCCGAACGCTGGACCGTTCTGATGAAATCAGTTCTTTTACTGTTGCTATAGAAAATACGTCTGCCATAAAATGAAAGCAACATTTTGCTGGAATTGTATATAATTTATTTATTAAGACTGTAATGGGAAATACTACTGTATATGCATATTTTACTTTTTAAGATATTATTATGCTGACATATGACATGATAAAGTAATTATGTATCATTTTGGATAAACCTAAAAGAATAGAAACATAAAAACAAAGAAGACATACATACATACGTAGGTATAGTGCCTCACGATCAGAAGGTCTAAGTAGCAAAGTCACTACGTGCATACTTGTATATTATCAAGCTGCATTACAAACCAGAAAAGGCAGTAAGTAAAATTAGAATCTGATGTTCCATCTTTTTAACCGACCTCGAAAAAAGGTTTTAATTTTTCTATGTATGTCACAAGTTACCATTGCCAATCATAAACATATTTTAATGGTTATTATTTAATAGATAAGTTTTATTTTCAGAGTCAAAATTGAAAAGAAACTCCAATCCCCACAGATGGCAAAAAGTTAGTTAAAGCTTTATAATTAATTAAAAAAACAACCGACTTCAATGCATCTGAATTATAAGATTGGATTAAAAGAGGATTGAAATCGCTTGCTTTTTTTAAATTAATTTGGGATTATGTTTTTTATTTAGTTATATATTTCAATTATAGATTTTGTCTAACTGCATAACTGCAATCGAAATACTCCTCAACATCGTAAAATCGTCATGTCGAGTCAGAAATAAATATCAAATTCAAAAAGCATCGATCCCAAAATTTGCCAAGAAGTGGATTCTTCGAGATTTAAATAATATATCGGATTCAAGCCACGTTTATACATGATGAATGAACGCGATGGACGGACTATGAATATTTCTTCCTAGGATTTGTCAGACGATAATGATGTGAAGATATTTATTCATTGTTCATGCGTCATGCATAGAAGTTTTTAGGATTCCGTGGCCCTCTGTGGCTTTAAAAACCAATTATTTAGGTAACAGCAAGTTTTTAAAATAGGGTTTCCTCTAACAATATGAAAAAACAATATTGGTGAATCATAAGGCTGTCTTTCTAACTCTAAGGTGTTTTAACACTTATAACAGAAAAACATAATACTGTTAGCATTCAAAACCACCACCAAAATGCGTCTTTCTAATTAAGGACATATAGAACAGATTCCGGTGAATACGAACATATGGCAAAGTTAAAACCCATTTGAATATCAGCCGCTCAAACTTTGCCAGCGAAATGCTCATTTAAATGTTCCAGGTTTAGCTACGGAACTTCGAAATGGTACATCCTCAAACGATCGTCAACCGTTTTTTGAATATTGTTCCGTCTGCCAAGGCCGAGAGCCGAATATCATATAGTAGTTATAAGTTCTATTCGTCTCCACATGATTCGTCTTTTATTGGTTGTAACTTGAGTTCCTTGTTGTCTGAAGCATCTTTTGATATGAGTTAAGAAACAGATATTACGACAGGTATAATGTCGAGTTTATTAGAGTATTTTTATTAAATTTTCTTGGATGTTATTTTTTGTCACGAATTCATGGTACACGGGTTATTACTACCGTTTGATTTTTTAGATAGCTCTAGAAAGACCTAGATAATCAAAACCATTTATTCCAATTAAACCAATATTAGGTATTTTTGAATTGGCAGGAGTAGGAGTCAGACTAAGTCAGTCGTGAAGCTAGTTGCCTGTTCCAATACGTAGATCCTATGGAGAAGAACAGACAAAAAACACCTAGGACACTCTTTTTCAAACTATGTTTTACAAATTTTATTTTTGACTTCTAGCGAGCATGACATTTCCTGTTTCTTGGCAGTTCTGAACTGCCAAGAAACAGGAAATTTAACTAAAAAAAATCAGAATATTATATTTAAATACAGATATAATTGCGCGTTCTATAAAAAAATAAATACACGTGATATCTCACTTCACCCCCTCCCACTTGTGATATTTCATGATTTTTCTAAACCCCTCCCCCCCTTTTCGAATCTCACGTGATTTATGGACAATCCCTTACTAGTAATTGTTACCCATCTATAGTTACAATGAATATGTATGAAGAATGATATTGTTAAGGCCAGTTTCGAGCGCTTACATGGATGATTATTTTATCTGCCAATGAAATCACTATTTAAGATACGATGGCATTCCTAGACCCATTTAAAAAACTGTTTTAAAAAAAACCATTACCATAGTACAGAATCTGTCTAGTTTGGGATCGACTGATCAAGCTGATCAGCCGTGTGGGAGGTGTCTCAAATTATTGTTATTATTTTTACATATTATTAACAACATGGCTGTCAGCGTAATTATATCGTCGTAGCATTTATGCCTGGACAAACTTATACAACCAACCTAAAAAATAGTCCCATAAAAACACTAATTTCGTCATAATTTCACATTTTTCCCGTTTTCCCTCGACATTTAGAAACGTCGAAATTTCAGCTAAAACGCAACAATTTGCCCCTTTTGTTGGGGTCCTGAGTGTCATTGTGAATGTTTCGGTCGTGCCGGAGGGACTGAAACAATGGGGGACAGTGAAGGGTAGCCAGCCTCCGAAGGCCTGCGCATTACACCCCTAGTTTCTTATCGTGGCTTGATGGTAATTACTTTTGGCGTATCATTATTGATTGGTGCTTTATTTTACGGAGGAAAATCTATTCGTATTGTAAGTTTTTATTACGGATTTTTTCGTCTTGTTCTTAGCGGTTTGTGTTTTTTGTGATGACAGTTAATATAGTATTTTTCTTCGTCGATGACATATAATTTATAGGTAGTGAAGTTTTTTGTGAAAACATTAACATCGAAATCTTAATCCGCGTATTAATCAAAACTTGATTTTTTATTCGTTAATAAAAAATGAAAACATAATGACAATTAATTTCTTTTTAAACCCAGACATATAGAATTATCAACTTCTCTTATTTAGTCTTAATTTATTTCTTTATTTAAAGAGTAAAATATTTAAAGCTAGGCTCTAAATGAATTTTCTACCTAATGCTAGCGGTGTATATAACAATTCACAATAGTAATGAGGTAGGCAATCTAATGGATACAATGGCAAAATGCTACAGGATTGAGGCGGCAGAAGAACACTCTCACTCAGAGAGAAATAGGGAAAGAGAGGGAATGAAAGAACAAAGATGGGGTCAAAGCCAGCTGTTTCTGGCTAGCCCAGCAGCTCTAATACTTCTGTCTCTAGAACAAAAAGCATTGAAATACGAGGGCACGTATGGCACAATGGTTTAAGTGGTCACCTCGCCTCTACGCCGTGCCGAGTGTTGAGGGTTCGAATCCCACACGGGACAAAAATTTGTGTGATCCACAAACAGTTCTCCCGAGTCTGAGTGTTCTTTGTGTCCGTGGTTTGAATGTCTGTGAAGCCCCCCGCGACACAGGAATATTCCTAATGCGGAAGTAATCTTTTTAAAAGAAAAAACTAAAAAAAAAAACGTTTCAGAGCCTTTTGCCCTTTGCTCGTGTCTTCACTTGCGTTACTGTACATTTTTATATTTTTCTTTTTACAAAACAAAGTGATTTAATGCAATTTACTAAAACTACCTGGTGATTCAAAAGTGTGGCCGTGAGCTTGTTTACTAAGGCACAGAATACATAATAGTTGACTAAGGTATAAGCAGGTATAAGTGTATATACTGTATATATGTGAAAAAAAATAAGTTTCTTCTCACAAGTCTCAACCATTTGGAAACGGGCGGTTATAGAATTTGTTATTCTTTTTTTTTATAATTTTATATTTGACAAAGCAACCTATTGTTGCGGTGACCCTGTGTGTTGATCTATAATTTTTAATTCTAATTATTTTTTTTATTGACGATTTCGAATAATTAATGATAAATTTCAAGAAATAAAGAATTTGAACTGTAAGTTACCCTATGTATTTTTCTATACCTCTGATAACCTTCATGCACAACTTCATGACACAAACTTTTAAACCTTCGCGTTCCATGATATAATTATGTATTTACAGGAATGAACGCGATCAATAGGTATTACATACCTCTGAATTGCCTAACGTTTCGACCAGGTTGCACTGGCTGCGGTCAAAGACCTGACCTGACCTGTGACGTATATAATTAAAACATCATAATGATCGGTTGTAGTTCCGTTCTGTATAGAAGAAGGTCTACGATTTGTAATATGTCAGAGTTATATATTTTTTTTTTATGGTTGTCCCCTACAAACGAACAGAGGGGTCACCTGATGGTAAATAACTACCGCCACCCATGAGCACCTGCGACTCGAAAGTCACTAGTGCGTTGACGGCCTCTAAGGTGGGAGTAGGGGAAGCGAGGAAGGGAGAGAGGAAGATGGAAGGGTTAGGGCCTCCGGTAACGTCACTCACTCGGCGAAACTCGGCCGGTTTTCTGAGAGGCCGTGGTATCACTTCGGTCGAGCCGGCCCATACGTGCCGAAGCATGGCTCTCACACGATAATTCAAGAATAACCTTGGTATAATCCTCGGTGCAAGTACGACAAGGCTTAAAAGTAAAAATACAAATATCCTCCTGAAATTAAAAGGAAATTCGGGCCAAAAACGATATTTCAATGTCTCCGTTATGTCCTCACCGAGTACTTTAATTGCGTGCAATTATTTCTAATGGGACCTTGAGCAGTTCGCAATAGGTATCTGTATTGTTTCTTTACCTTTTTTTTTTTAAGTTGGCCAACAAGCATCCGCTACCTAAAGACACTCGTAAGAGTTGGTGATTTGGAGCTATTGTGATCCTACTCAACAACAGAAATAAATACAAGTCGAGAATAATTTTGGCAGAAATCTGCCGTGCAACGCGTGTGTGGTTGAGAATAGTCAACCACCAGATTCCCGACAATGCAACTGCGATACATCAACTGTTTAAAACGTACGTAAACGTCAGAAGTGAAAACACAACTTACATAGTATATATTCACACACACACACATAAGCACAGATGTGTGTGTGTACATCTGTGCTTAGGTATCTGAGCGTGACGGTCACGCGAGTTCAGTGCTTTTTTTTCCAATACCAAAAGTGCTCAACGTGCCTAAAGAAAGTTTTCCCTTCAAAATTCTTTTTGTGCTTTATAAATCACTACCTGCGAACCGCGGTTTCACCCGCGTAAGTGCCGATCTTGTGTCAATATCGGGATAGAAAGTAGCCTATATGTTGATCCAGGTCTCCAGCTATCTACATACCAAGTTTCATCGCAATCGGTCTAGTAGTTTAGCGTGAAAGAGTAACAAACATCCATACATACGTACATCCATACATCCTCACAAACTTTCACGTTTATAATATTAGTAGGACTAGCAGCGAACAGCGGTTTCACCTGCGTAAGTCCCGATCCCGTGGGAATATCGGGATAAAAAGTAGCAATCAGTTCAGTAGTTTGGGCGTGAAAGAGTAACAAACAGCCATCCATACATACAAACTTTAACATTTATAATATTAGTGGTATTTTAAAACCGGGCCATGTCTTGTTTAAAAGTTTAGTGGTATTAATACTGAAATCACAACTTTTGCTTGGTATAGTGTCATGACGTCATGACTAAATACCATTTCTAAAGAGAAAGTAGCGGCAAAACAACAAGAAAACACTAGACTTAATAAAACCTAACGGTACATAATAAGATAAGTCCCACACGCCATAGACAAAAGCGACCCAAAACCTCTTTCATAGCTAAAACTGACCAATCGCTCTTCCATATTTATCTAGCACGAAATTAACATAACACTTCCATTGCAGTCGTGGGTAAGACAATAAAGAAAACAATATGAGATGCTGCATTTCCATCTCTATACGTGACTTGAAGTTAGTTTAACAAATGTTTAACGATATAATAGATATATTAAATTATACACACGATACCTATATGTATACGATCTAATCTGTAGCGCAATATTATAACATAAAAAACCGGGCCCGCAGCAGGCCCGCAGAGGAAGATTTCGTGTTATTTTAATTTTTTTCAAAATCTGCCCCCCAGCTCCCCCCTTCTGGGGAATATCCCCCCATTCACGAACTTAACCTTCATTTTTGCCCTGTTGATTTGTCGTTCCAGTTTAAAAGCAATCGGTGCAATTGCGACCTCTATCGTGCCGGTAAAATTGAGGTACATATATCGTTTTAACTGGCGGTTGTTTTGATGTCTAGGGATCATAACTAGACCTCCTGTGAAGAAATTTTTGGAAAACTCGACAACTTACATAAATCCAATATAATATAATTTTGAAATTAGAATGTTAAATTTAAAAATAGTAATTGGTACTTTTATCCCCGCTTATCGATTAGAGATATATATACCGATTTATTGATAAGAGAGATGTATAGACAAGAAAATAGATTCTTTCAATTCGATTTAAATAAATGACCTGTTTATCCATTTAATAATTAACTTCTTATAAAGCGTCACCGCCTTCAATGCGCATAAATAATTATAAAGGAGATTGCCCATTTCAGTATGAAAATCAGTTCACACTTTTTTATGCTGCGTCAAATATGAATAAACTGCATTATTAAGCCTGCACTGAGCATTGTCTGAAATATATACGTATATTGTAACATAACTTGGCGTTATTGAGAAATTAAATGCAAATATTAGGTTAAAAAATAATAACGATAAGTACGATACCAACAACGATAAAATATTGTGACACTGACGTTACAGCTTTTTTTTAATAATGTTTGTGGCATCATGTTTTTGACAGGGATACCATGTACAAATTAAGGCAAAACTAACACTGAAGTATACATTCACTACATGAACTACGACTACATACACGAAATAATAAGATTACTAAACTACAATATATTTTAATGTGACATTACGAATTATTATCACGTATATTATTATTTAACGATTTTTTTTTAAAACGATGTTTATTTGCATTCAACCATTAACGGTTTATTTTATATAATGGCAACATTTCACTTAAAATGGAAACGGTCATTGATTCAAGTTTTAGTCCTTGTAAGATTTAATTTCAAACCCAAAAGTTCTATAGAAGAGTTTCAGGGTCGAAAAGTCACATTAAAATCAATATTTTTTAACATTTGAAATAATGACGCGAACGTCTGAAAGTGAAACTATGAATGGGCATTCTCTTTTATTGTAATAAACTGTATTCTTCATCCCTTAATTTTCCACCCATAGAGGTGCGCAATATTATCTTCAAATTTAAATGGGGCCAACCTTGAGTACCAATTCAATTAAAAAAAGAACAATTGAAAACATTGCGTAACATTCGCACAGAAAAAGCAATATTCAGAGGAATTGAGAACGTCCTCCTTTTTGAAATCGGTTAAAAATGTCTAAAGACAATTTAAAATGCCGGGGTAGGTTGCTAGTAATTATATAATTTACTAGCAACTCGCCCCGGCTTCGCTCGAGTAGCAGAGACATCTTCAACAATCATCAACATATTTCAATCAATTTACACAAAATCTTAAAATTATACACCTAAACCTTTCTCGTGAATCACTCTGTCTATTGGTGAAAACCGTTCAGTAGTTGTTGAGTTTATCGCAAACAGACAGACAGACTGACGCGCGGGGGACTTTCTTTTATAATATGTAGTCATTGGCGGGCACTTAACATTCACACAGGAAAGTGGATAAACCCAGGTGGATAAAGGTCGCCCAGGTTACACACTTATCATACATTACTTACTTATCATAAACAACATACATATAGGTACACACACTTACTGTATTCGTACATACATACTCACGCCTGTATTCCCGAAGCAGTGACGTATTGAACAACCACATTTTGCCAACTATAATGTGGTCCCAATGACGTAATAGGGCATGGGATAAATACGGAGTATACTCAAACTGAAAGGTAGTTAAGACAATGAATTTAAATGGATATTCCTTATAGGGATGAATTCCGATCCCTCTAACTCACTGTATGCTGCCTTCTATTCGTAGTATTTTCTGCGACAGCACGTAGACATCAAAACACAAATCTTTATAAAACTCCTTTTTGTTTAAAAGCACTTTGAGAAAGCCTCGGTAATTGACACTCAGTACCAACAAATAACAATTTTATTCGAGCTTTTTTGTCTTAAACACAAAGTATGTAGTAAAGAATGAAAAGTATTGTTTTAGGGAATGTGGACTTGGAACAATCAAATATGTCTGTTTATTTTTTGTTGAAAGTTAAAACAATTGTTTTGTATAATAGTATGTTAAATGTTCTCATGAGTGTTTGTAATATTATAACAGAAAGTAGATCGTCCTTTCATGCAGTAGTGCTATTAATTATTACTCATTGTTGGTTTTAGTATCCATTGTTCTTAAGAATTTAAAATATGTTAACGAAAGTTAATAAATAATATTTTACTTTAACATATTGTTTTACTGTGTTATTGTTGACTGGCCTGTTGGTTTAGTGGCTAGTGATCCTGACTGCTCAGCCATAGGTCGTGGGTTCAATTCCCACCCAGGACATATAATTCAGTTATGAGCATGATCATTTGTTCTGTATCTGGGTGTTATTTATCTGTAATATACATGTATTTAATAATATATAATTATGTTTATCAGCAGTCTGGTTACCATAGTACAGGCTCTGCCTAGTTTGGGATCAGACGGCCATGTGTGAGATGTGACAATGGTGTCAATGGCCGTGTGTAATTATTATTATTATAATGCATAATGATAAAAAATCTAAATCAGAACATAGTAAATTTAATTATTTAACAGTTATTTTTTATTATTTATTAGTTTATTTTATTTTGACAAGTACTAAGATATTGCTTTATGAGAACCTGCCAAATCAAGACTAATTTATGATTTTTAACGCATACGTTTATAATCACGAATATCATCACCATACTGAATATAGGCCTCTCATAAAGTCTCCCACAATGTTACCTCCTTCAACAAACAGCTCTTCATCAACCTCGAGTTCCATTCTAGAACTTATGATGGGCTGGCGCGAACACTGCAGTCTGCTTTGTAACTGATGTCAGCGTACGATATTCTCCATAAACAGAACTCCAAGCGTGATGAGAACACAAAAATAATACTATAAACAAAAAGTCTAATTCATCTATACTAGGTGTTTAATATAATTATGTATTTCAGAACAAAATATCACGCATTCCATCACTATGTATGTAAACCAAGACAGCATACGTCTTAGCCACTACCATGAGTTTAACTCGCCGACACAACGAATTTTCAAATTGATGACTTTTAAATCGTAATGTTTCAGCCTTAATAACATAATGGCTATAGCGCAATGGTTAGTGAATCTTTTAAAAAATATGATAGGCACGAAAAACTTAAAAAAAAATAACGAAACTTTTTTTTTTATTATTATAGGGGGCAAACGAGCAGACGGGTCACCTGATGGTAAGTGACTACCGTCGCCCATGGACACATGCAACTCAAGAGTCACAAGTGCGTAGCCGCCCTTTAAGGTGGAAGTAGGGAAAAAGGGGGTGAGGGGGAAGAGTGGGAAGAGGGGAGAGTGGGATTAGAGGAGGGAGAAGAGAAGGATGGGAATAGGGAAGAGGGAAGGGTTAGGGCCTCCGGTAACCTCACTCACGCGGCGAAAAGCAATGCAACCATTGTTTTACTGCCGTTTTTCTGTAAGGCCGTGGTATCGAGCGGAGTTGAGTCGGCCCATACGTGCCTAAGCATGGCTCTCCCACGTGAATCTTTTCAATTTTCAAAAAAATACTTTCTGAGTACACTCAAAACAAACAAAAAAATGAAAGCTATTGCAACATTAGTCACTCGTACCTAAATATGGCACCAGTATAACAACAAACACCGCCTTTGATGGCACCTCCGGGCACAGAGCACCGCCATCATGGTGTTAAAACACTCCTGTTTGTTTATCAACGAGGACAAGCTGTTTGAAGTGGCGCAGATCATTAGGAGGTAACAACTTGTTTACAGTTTTATCATCTGTTAAGTGTTGTACTTTTGAAGTAACGGTTTTTGAAGACTCCTCTCAGTTAGTACGAAAAAGAAATGAATTGAAAACCTAATTATTTTTTAGAGCCGTCCAAAAATAGAGAGAGTTCTAAATTACGCAGATTGTCTTTTGTGTCTATGTTAAGTGACTTTTTAGGTTTTATTATTATTGAACAAATGTTAATTACTAAGTTGCTTTTTGAAACTTCTAAATGGCGGGAGCGTCGTCGTGAGTAATGAAAAAGGCGTTTATCTTCGGACTCACCTGACGGAAAGTGACGATGAAGACGAAGAGGTACACGCCTATCCAAAAGAAACTCTTGGAAGCTCCAGGATTATAATTGCTTATAAAAATAGACGCAGGCAGCTCATTCCAGAGCTTTTTCTTGTTTTGCACACACTAAAGTATGTATAAAAACATATGAAATAAATATATAATATCCGGTTATTCATAAGTAATAAAGCTACACTTAAAAATAAAATAAATTTATGTTACCCGGATTGGATTTATCAGACAGAGATACAGTTGGTTGCGAACCATTTACCCATGCATATCTATGCACCATGCAGTAACTTATATATATGACTTACTATTTGCACGAAACCTATTACTTTATTTACTTTATAATTAAGAGGATCGTAATTTAAAATATGGACTTTTATAGAAATCTCAATACATATTTACCTTAGAAGTTCTTCGACTCTTGAACGCTAAAGTGATGCCTTTCTTAATAACGAAATACACATTCGTTATAACAATATTATATAGAGGAAAGATTTGATAGTTTGTAGTCAATAAGTTAGTAGTATAGTCAGTAAGTGTAACTACTGAACCGATTTCGATTCCGAGAACACGGCTAGATTATAATACCTTTAAAATCGAATTACTATCGAAAATATTAAAGTTGAATGTTATTCTTGCACAATAAAAGACGTTCGCATTTGTGTCAACATATTCCGTGACCAAGAAACGCTTATTTAAATAAACACAAGTTGTAATATGAAGGCCATTTGTTTTGTTTATACATAAGGTAGTTGAACTCTTTAATACATAAGGTAAGTTTTTATAAGGTACCTACTAGCAGTTCCCGCGCGGCTTCCCACGCGTACATATTTCCATATTTTGTGAACACTATTTCATTTTGAAAAATAAAAATTGCCTAAGTTACTCCTTATAACACAAGCTATATGCCAGTAAAAGTCCCGTGGAAACCAGTCCACCCGTTCCGGAGATTAGTCGAAACAAACAGACAGACATACAGACAAAAATTATAACAACTGATATTTAGGCATAGGTATCGTGCAAATAACTGTATGAGCTTGAAAAAACTATTATTTTGACACGAGCAGCGCCCCGCGGTTTCACCGATCCCGTGGGAATATCGGGATAAAAAGTAGCCTATATATTAATCCAGATCTCCAGCTATCTACATACCAAGTTTCATCGCAATCGGTTCAGTAGTTTTGGCGTGAAAGAGTAACAAACATCTATCCATTCAAACTTTCACATTTATAATATTAGTGAGATTACAAACAGACACTTCAATTTTATTTATTTGTATTGATTAAAATTAAAACCATATGTGATAATGTTTGAAAATTGAAGACATTTTTAACCATGGTTCGAGGCCAATGCCAATGAAAATTCTCAAAACTGTCAGACTTATTTTTTTATGAGTTAGTGGCAAACGAGCAGATGGGTCACTTGATAAGTAACTACCACCGCCCATGGGCACCTACAACTCAAGAGTCACAAGTGCGTTAGACTTTAAGGTGGGAGTAGGGGAAGAGGAGGCGAGGTGGGGGGATAAGGGTAACCTCACTCACTCGTATATAAAGGTGTTTTTGACTCTGACCTACTCCAGCTATAGCTTACACTCCCCAATCCATCTGTTAAAGACGTATCTCTTTCCTGTAATTGCTTTTCCTTCTTACCTACTTTTCCCTTTCACTTTACTCTCAATTTTCCCATTTCCCAAAGCGCCCGGTTCACGGGGATAGACTTGGCCCCTATTCTTCCGCGCCTTTTCACAACTAAGTTGGGGTCGGCTTTCAATCTAACTACGATACAACCGAACTTTGATATTTTACGTAAAGCGACTGCCATCAGACCTCCACAACCCAAGTACTAGGCGATATCGAAGTTCTGTAGTGAGACCAGGTTGTCGGACTTTTTAGGGCTCCAAATACCCGTAACGATTGCCACAGATGTTTGTATGGCACCCGGGACCGACGGTTTAACAGGCTCTCCGAGGCACGGAGGGGTCTCAATGTGTTAAGAATGGTCACCCGTCCTAGGCTGACCTGGCTAGCATTACTTAACTTTGTAATGTGTTAACCTACTCATTTACCACTTGGCCCCTTTACGTGAGTTAAAATTATCGACATGTGAGTGTTTCATACGCCTGTTTACCTTTTTTACGCTTGGATGTAGGTGTGAATATACATACCCAGATATAAATATCGAGTGTATATAAACAAGTATAATCACGATATAATTAACGTCACGTTCTTACTGTAACGGTAGTGATTTGCGACTTGGTTTGGTCACGACGCGACATGCTATTACCGAGATAGCAGCTAACATACAGATAAATAATGCTGATTAGGTTAATGTAAGCTAGGTATGAAACTAGAAATCTTGTTGAGTATAATCCATTATAGAATAGGTACAGCGAAAAAGGTATGTCTGCTGGGTCGCCTCATAATAATCAATAGTTTTTTTATTAATGAAGGGACAATTATTTCATTTCCATATTATATAATATTATCAATGTGAGAAAATCTACATTCAAGAGAACGAACTTCCAATATGTAATTGTATATGTATTAATATGTCGTTACTCCTACTAATATTGTAAACGTGAAAGTTTGTGAGGATGTATGGATGTATGGATGTATGTAAATTATTAAACCGATTGCGATGAAACTTGGTATGTAGATACCTGGAAACCTGGATTAACATATAGGCTACTTTTTATCCCGATATTCCCACGGGATCGGGATTTACGTGGGTAAAACCGCGGGGCGCTGCTAGTTATATATCTTGCTTTAATCGTGTCGGTCTGAAATGTCGTTGAAAATTTTGGTAAAACTATGTTTCATTTACACATTCTCCGTAGAGAAACAAGGCCAAAAAATAGCAAAGAACCGCTGCTAATAATAAGAAATACTAACCCCCGTGGTAAGTAATAAAAATAAAACAAGTTTTGAATTGACACGTTTTTCCTGGTTGGCTATTATGTAGATAATCTTCTAAAGTTAATCGATACGATTTAAATCCAAGATTTATATGTGCAAGACATCAAATATTTCTCTTTTTTTTTTAATAAAAACAATACACTTTTTATTTGAAATATCTATTTCAAAAAACAAAACTTTCTTAAAACCTTCAAACAAACTTCAAAGAAATAATATATATTATAATATTTTAAACAAAAGATTCTTCAGTATTTTTTTAATGCCGGGAAACTGGTATTTTTCCGTTTATATTTTCTCAATAAAATTGATATTTTATACCATTCTTACTTATTAACATTTCGCTCGCTCTCAAACAATCATACCTACATAGTTATACATTACATAACACGACCTTGTGCATAACGAGGGACGAGAGCTCGCGCAGACAGGCATTTAACTGACGCGTGATTGAAATAAATAATTATCTGAGAAACAATAGGAAATTGTCATGGAGATCATACGGTAGATAAGATAAAGACAAGATTTTAATGCTGTTTTCTTGTTAGCTTAGAGTTATAATTACTTTGTATAATGGATAGACTTGTTTTCTTGTTTTAATCACACCAGTAATGATTTGATATGTAATTCAATCATTTTACCCTCTAGATGTGTATGTGAAGGTCGATTGAAATTGTAAAACTCATTTTATAAACGCGCGAAGACCTATAGAAATTTTGGTCGTATTCAGAAATCGTCATTTGTAAGTTTTTAAAAATAGAAAAAAATACAATTCAATTGTTATCATACTTATCATACTTATAACTGCTGAACCTAAGTTTCCTAATTTTCTCCATGGCAATGTTATCCGTCTTCATTCAATTCAGGTGGTTGTTTTATCTGTCTTAGGGGTGAGAGGATTATACCTATCCTACCTTTGCACTTCAGCTCATTTAATCAGCGAGCTATGTCCGGGAACTTCAGCGGCTGAGGCAGCGAGACGGAAAAAGTGTTAGGGCAACGAAAAATGCTGACCACGAGTTGATTCATAGTTACCCCTTACGCGTTTTTAATTATATAACTTTATAATATAAGTTAACTTTGGTTATCTTTTAAAGTAACCAGTTAATACCTTATCAAAAGTAACGCCCACTCAATACGTGAAATGCGATGTCGGTTACTTAATTGTGAATGTGTTGTTTGTACTCGTACATTTTATGGAGTGGCAGACCTTCTGTTTATTTTAGTTATTTAGGTCCGTTTTATGACTATGAAACTGCCTCTGTAAGATAACCAGTTTATGGCCCGGTAAATACTTAAAGACATTCCATAAAAGTTATTTTTGAGCCTTTGTCGGGAGATTTTTACTGTTACTTACTACATGTAGATATCTTTGTTTTAAAATAGGTACAAGCACAAAAATAAATAGGCCATCTATGCTCTGATGAGTAGGGTGACCAGAAAAACAAACAGAAAGAGGGGGATAGGGTAAATAACTTTACTTTACGACTCCGTGTGATTGTTTGGCAAAAAAATTGCACCCTGAGCGACCAGCAAAGTAATTCTCAACAAAACAAAGTTGCGAGAATGTAACAAGTTTCCTAT
Organism: Callimorpha dominula; assembly: GCA_949752705.1. Classification (NCBI taxonomy): domain Eukaryota; kingdom Metazoa; phylum Arthropoda; class Insecta; order Lepidoptera; family Erebidae; genus Callimorpha; species Callimorpha dominula. The sequence continues at coordinate 3,227,683 of OX457007.1, read as the reverse complement.
TTTGAGGAACGATTTAAATACTCAAGAGTTTAATGAACATAAACTATCGAAAGTATGTAAACCACTTGCGCTTGCGCACCTACAGATCGATACAGTTCAAGTTTTGTGCCCGCCAAGCCTTGCATACTATTACACTATTACAATAAACGTAAACAAGTGAAACAAGTCGGACGTGTTCAGCTGAACAGGTGCGAAGTGGAGAGTGGAGCCGATACACATCTGCTCTGAGATAGGGTTCCGTTAATAAAATGTATAATTTTTTTTTATTTAATGGGACTGACAGGAATGTACGGAATTTTTCCAACGACAGGTCATACGACTTAGAGTCAGATTGACTATATGTGGTATCTTTTATGAATATGTCTCAATACGGGGTTTGTATTCGCCATGATCGCCGCAGAATTAATTGGGATGACAGGTACACTAGCTAACGGAACAAAAATTTATTAAGTAAATTATATTTATAGTACTAACAGACATAGAAAAAGAAAAGAAACAAAAATAGGCGTAGACAAATTTCCATTACAACCTTGGCGAATTCATAGATCAAAGGAATTTGAAAGTGCTACACACACACAGGTTAAAGTCTTGGGATTCGGATGCACCAAAACTTTAATGTAAATGAACATGAAATTGTTAATTAAATAATCTTAAAATCTATTTAATAGTAAACTTTATTAATAATAGTGTCTTACACTACTACTCGAACTAATTGCTTGTGTTAGGAGTGGGTTCTTTCGACACATATTTACGAAAAAAAATTCATCGTTTGTTAGCAAAGTTTGACATGTCAATATCGAAAAAAGACACAAGGAAAATTTGTTTTATTGGCACACTTACCAATCACACATTGAAAACAAAAACACACTGGCCTGTTGGTCTAGTGGTTAGTGACCCTGACTGCTCAGCCAGAGCTCGTGGGATCGATTCCCACCCTAGTCTGGGTGTTTTTTGTGTCCGTTGTTTGTATGTTTGTAAAGTCTTCCGCGACACAGGAGTAATTCCTAATGCGGGAGTTGTCTTTTTATTAAAAAAAAAAAGGAAAAGAAAATACATTTTTTTTTGTGATAAGTACAGTCATTAAGAAAATTATTACACTTCCAAAATAATTATTAAAATTATATACAAAAGTTAATCTGTATACAAAAAATAACTAAAAGTTATTTTTCCAGAGATTTTCCAGAGAGCTAGTGATGCAAAACTTTTAAATTAATAAATATGATGTGGGGGCCTTTAGTCTGGGTGTTCTTTGTGTCCGTTGTTTGTATGTTTGTAAAGTCCAGCGCGACACAGGAGTAATTCCTAATGCGGGAGTTGTCTTTAAAAAAAAAACATAATCCTTACTCCATATTATAAATACGAATGTGAATTTGTTTGTTTGTTTAGCTTAACTCCTTAACTACTCAACCGATCATCATACACGTTGTCCGGGATACAGAAAAAGACATATAATTTTTCAGAAAAGAGTGTGTTCCCAAGAAAATAACTTTCAGACCGATGTAGATTGAAGATATCTTTTCATTAACCCGAAGTTTCAATCGAACTGTAGCGATCATACAAATATTACGATTACATCATCACATACACATCTTAGCTAGGGTCAAGCCATTCCGCATTTAAGGTATTATGAAGCTACAAGTACTCAGCGGGCTTGATTTGTTAATTGCACTTTATTGTGTTGGAGCAAGAGTCGCTATTTACTTAAACGATTTTGCGGAATGAGTCTTCTATTCCTGTGCTATAATGTATTCTGTGGTAGTGAGTCAATTTCGTAGATAATTAATTCAAAGACCCTAACTATTAACTTGTAATTTATTCAAAAAAACCTGTTCAAGCTATTACACACATGAAAAGTAAAAGTATTTATATACTCGACTGCCTTGTACCAAGTAATTGATGTTATAATATATTGTCTTCTATCATAAAATACATAAAACTTGTATGGTTGTTTGAAGGTTCACTTAGATTTATTGTGATCGTAAAAGTTTGCTCAAGTCTGCAATCGACGGGTTGCGATACCTACTTGCGATAAAAACGCAATTTTTAAATAAAATCGACACGTCACCGTATGTACCACCAGTCCACAAGCACGATGCGGAGGTTTCATTCATGATTCCCAAGAAAAGATATCTATGTAATTTTAAGCGATCCTTGCGAGCGATTTCAGTAAAATGGAAATTCAATAAATGCTACCAAAAAAAGATATCCAGTTACTGTACTCTAACGTAACAAAATGTAGTATAAGTGAAACTAAAAATAAAAGAAAATAACGATCCCGATTAGGTTTTGAATACCGCACGTTACCTCGCTTATGCTTTTTTACAAACAATATGAGAAGAATTTTGTGTATTCCCAAAACGACAGGTTATTAAGCCCAAATATAAGCCCCTTACCATTTGTTTCTCTAAAATCTCATGTACCATGTATCATTTCCCTAAAAATTAGGAGACAAAACAATAGGTTAGCCACAGGCTTCGGTGTTATTTAAGTTTTATTGTTCGTCGTTCCGTCCCTCTTATTCGAATATATGTAATAATTAGTAATAACCATTTATCATAAACACTACCAAACACACACCCACTTTTATCTCACATTTTAATACAATTCATAAACAATTGGATTCGTTTATTTTTATTAACATTAAAAATGTTTCTATTATAATAACTTACCATTCCAATAAATATAAATCATGAATTATACGACCACATACCTGTAACAAACCAGAAATAAAAAAACATTAGTTTTGGGATAAATATTACATTAGAGATGTAAACATTAAGTATTTAAAATTAATTTCTGTTAGTAAAATTCTTATGATGATTAACAAGCACCCGTTGCATGTTGCATCTGATATGGAGCAGTATTTGGCGTCTTTATCGCGTATCGGTAAATTGCAATCGTGTTCACGGATGTACAATGTACAGTCCGCAATTAGATCGAAACGCCAACAAACCAAGCAGGTATCGTGCCTTTTAACTATTACCGCGATCAATCCTGATTCCCACATCTATATACCAGTCGCGAACATTTAAAATCAATTATTTCGAACCATGCTAACATAAAAATCTTTTTAACAAAAAAATAAACCGACGAAAAGAATTAAAAAGCAAAAAAAAAATAAACCTTAAGTCTTCAGTATTGAGCTTATTTATATAAACTATCAAATTTTATATAAACTTATTTTGAGTCGGCGCCAAACAACAAACTGATTAATTATCAAAATTTTATATGTACCTACGTAGAAATGGGCATGGCTCTACGTAGGTAATTAATCATTTTATTATTTGGCGCCGACCCAAAGTAAGTATGAGGTGATGATTTCTAAACGCAAATACCTGATAAAGTAATAAAAGGTAAACAGAAACACTATTCGTTCCTACAATTTTCGAGGGTTTCTCTCAATTTTATCAGGATCCCATTATCAGATCCTGACTTCCTTGACATGGGACCACCCTTGAGGTATACCCCATCTAACAAAAAAAGAATAATCAAAATCGGTTCATAAATAACGGAGTGAGGGCTGAACCGACATAACAAAAAAAAAAAAAAAAAAAAAATTATACGGTCGAATTGAGAACCTCCTTTTTTTTCGTCGGTTAATAAAACAAGTAAATCTTCAAACAAGACAAGATACACAATATCTATTAACAGAACACATTCAGTGGGTGTCCAACCGATAGCAGATACAACTTACGTTCAATATAATGCGCTAGTTGACAGCAGCTGTCAATACGCACGTGCACGCCGCGCCACGCCATCTAGCGGCTGTCTACACCTTGATTTATTTGTTTATTATTCATTTATATCGACTGGGTACGCATGTTTTTGTAATTGGTTGTATTTTTAGATAACAGGCGTGAGAGTCTGTTTTAAAATAATGTATTTAGAGATACATAAAGTAAACTTGACTATAATTATCTTTTAATAAATAAACTTTTAAATAAAAAAGTTACTGACCTCAAAATGAACAACAAAAAAAAACCGGCCAAGCGCGAGTCAGACTCGCGCACCGAGGGTTCCGTGAAATATTTTTATTATATGATGTAACTAAAAATTTACGGTTTTCGCCATTTTTCCTTTATCTGTGCTATAAGACATTGCTTCGTACCAAATTTAAAGATTCTGAGTTCACGGGAAGTACCCTGTAGGTTTTGATTCCCTTGCGAGTGTCAAAAATTTGCAGAAATTTGCGGCATAAACGACTGTATCTTTTGATTGCGTTGGCTTAGAAGTTTGATTTTTTTACAGCTTCAAGGGACAGTAGACTTGAGTATTTGATATAAATTTCAGCTTGATACCTCTACGCGTTCCTGAGAAAAAGGGTCTTGACAGACAGACAGACCTTCGGACGGACGGACAACAAACTGATCCTATAAGGGTTCCGTTTTTTCCTTTCGAGGTACGGAACCCTAAAAAGAACTTAAAAAACTTAAATATGCGAAGTCTTACATAAAATAGATGCATATTATAAAGGCACTAGGTACCTACTGGTCTGTTTGAAGTCAATACCAAGCCTGAAACGCAATAAGTAATACTTAAAAATACTTATAATAAACAGTTTTATGAATAACGGAATATAATTCTAATGAATTACCTCCGAATATTTTGTTAATGATCGAAGACTAACTTATAAATCGATTGGACTTAACATACGATTTCAAGGCGTCTCGAATTCACGTCACTTAAAACTATTTTACCTATTTGGACATCCTTGAAGATATCTATTCAGATGTTTATATCTATTCTGGATATACATGAATACGTAAAATAATAATTATCTTTGATCTAATTTGATTTCTTAAGTATTATAACCATTTTAATAAATCTCTTTCAAAATTGCAATGAAAATATGGCCCTGCAGACTTCTGCTCATGCTGCTTTTAGCCCTTTGCTCACGTTCTGCAGTTAAAAAACTCTATATTCCTGCTACTGGCAGGGTTACTTAAGATCTGCGTGATCCTTGGCAACTAATTGCTGGACGTTGGCAACCAGCCACGTTTGATCAAAAAATATATCAGCCCCAAAACACCTTCGAAACTTGACCCTTCCCAATCCCAAGATTGTTACACACCTGGCAACTTACTATCACAATTTAAAAAACAAAAACGCCAATCCTATCAAATATTTTTCGTTGAAGCATCTCATCAATAATTCCAACCCAATTAAAAGTTTTATTTATAAATGGACAGCACGCAGCTGTCGGTACTTTCATTACAAGATAGACAAGCAAACAGCATGAAGTATACAAGAAGCACTCCAGTACTGTAATGCGCGGGTTGACAGGTGGTAAGAATCACGCGCACGCTGCGCAGGCGACGATAACTGACAAGAGCCACGATAGGGGTGTCAAAACTTAAGTAAAATGTGTTTTCAGCATAGATAGATAGATAGATATATAGATATCACTTTATTTGTACATTAGCAATTCAGTAGAAGATATATTTTCATAATTACAGTAAACAGATAATGTACAAAGGGCGGCCTTATTGTTAGATGCAATCTCTTCCAGGCAACCTTAGATGTTTTCTTTATTTATTTTTTATTTTAAACTTTATGCACATTTAGTACATTGGCGGACTTAATGCCTAAGGCATTCCCTACCAGTCAACCATTGGGTGATGCAGAGAAAAGAAGAAGAATTTTTACATATTAACGACTTATAACTTTTGCCTGCATTATAGTTTTTACATCCCTCAGGAACAGTTTTTCTGGACGACATCGACAGTCTGCAGTCCTTACGAAAAGTGCAATAACTAGGTTAAAGCTGATTTCAAGAAAAACGCTTTTAAAGATTTTATTTTTGTTTTATTTGTATCTCCATCTTACAGTTATGCTTAGTATTAAAACCGGCTCCGTCATAGATACGTAAATTTTTTTTTTCGAGTTATTTGTGTTCTTCTCTGTACGAGTATCCCCGACAACGTGTATGCATCATTGAATGATGATCAGTTAAGTAGTTAAGGGACGAAAGTGTGACAAAAAAGACACACTCACATTCGCCTAATTGGTCAAGATATTCCTCGTTAGTATACATAAACATATGTTGGCTTGAAATGATTTATTAAAGCTAGTTATCGCCTACAGGTGGAAATTGAAACCATAGTTTCCATTGTTTTTTATTGATCAAACTGAAGCATAATAGCTACTAAACAAACAGAAAAACCTGTCTTTACCTATTGATGACGTCAATATTTCACCACTTCATTGTGCAGCAATTTATAATCAGTTTTAGATTGAATTAATTTATAAAAATAAAAGCTGTCGACCGCGACTTCGTTGGCGTGGATTTTTTTTAAATCTATCCCACGGCAATCGTCAATTTTCCCCTGATAACAAATAGCCAATGTGTTGTTCCATACTATAATCTATTTCTGTGCCAACTTTCATCCATATACGTTCAGCTGTTTTTTCGTGAAAGAGTATCAAACATCCATCCATACATCCTCACAAACTTTCGCGTTTATAATATGAGTAAGATCTTACAACACTTTTTCTCTTATTTTCGTGTACGTGGATCCCATTTCAATTATTGTTATTTAGAGCGTGTTATTTTCTATTGGAGATTCGCCAACTTGGATTGTTAACAAGAATATTAATTAAAAACCTATATTTAAAAGTTAAGATTAGTTAAATGACATATCAAGTACTTGTTATATCTTAAGTTTAAATCATGACTATCAAAAATGCCGGCTCTATTATTGTCAATACCATTATATATACTAAATATGCAGTTGTCCTAATGGGAAGGGGTTTCTAAAGTTTTACCAACCCTTACCAAGCCTAAAAGATTAGCAGATCTAAAGGCACTGTCAGTCGAAGAATATATCCGTGAAGAATATATCCAAGCTCTCTTATGAATCTTTATCAATAGATATCTCATTTATAATCTCTCTCAATATATAATGGACTTCAAGAATACATCCAAGCTATAGAATGTAACTTTTTAAGTTAAAAACTGTGTTATTATACTCATCATTAGAATGTACAAACTAGAATCTAATATACTTTACGCTAGTATATTAAGATTATGGGACAAACTAAATAGACAATGTTAGATGTAAATAAATGAATTGGTTTATCAAATTTATTTATTTCCGTCTAAGATTATCATAGTTTTGATCTGATTCACATTTATTTGACACAAGCTGCGCCCTGCAGTTTCACCTGCATAAGTCCCGGTGCCGTGGTAATATCGGGATAAAAAATAGCCTATTTGTTAATCCAGGTCTCCAGCTATCTACATATCAAGTTTCATCGCAATCGGTTCAGTCGTTTTTGCATGAAAGAGTTATCCATACATCCACACATCACAAACTTTAACAAGAATACTAGTTATGTGTGACCCACGTTACTAGTAGTCTTTTAAAAAAAAAAAAACCACGTTTATAATGTTAGTAGATCCATACATCCTCACAAACTTTCACGTTTATAAGTAGGTTTGACATAATAGTTCTGATCCAAAGAGTTCTGACAATAACCACAACATAATATGTTATGTTGTGGTTATTTGTAGTTATGTAGTTATGGCATAGTTCCAGAAACTGGGTTTCTGATATGACTTCCATTTGAAATAAAATGGCTGGCAAAAATACTGACAACCCTAAAGTCGAAATGTTTATAACAAATTGTCGCTTTTCTAAAGCCAGGAATCTGTTCGTGCCGCTATCTTCACGACTATTCCTTAAGGGACCAGCACAAGTTTGTTATTCTATTAACATGCACTTAAGGGACGTCTGAAACTTGTAAACTAGTTAACTAGTCAGAAATTGGTTTGTCCATTTTAAGGCTATGTTAAGTGTTTCTGGAATTGTTGGATGAACACATTCTGGAATAAAAGTACGTAAGGAATTCTAATTTCAGAGGATATTCAGAGACTCCTGACTGCGGCAGTAAAGCACTTTATAGAAATCGCAATGAATATGTGTAATTTTTCGTTTCGTTCATTCCTGATGACGGGATTCGAATATGTTGAGAAACTGTAATCATCTGCTCCAAATCACAAAACTTCTAGCACTCAACGGACATCGTAAGTGTAGTGTGTCAATACATGCATGTGATAATGCAAACAAAAGTTGGATCAACTGCGATCGTCCGTAAACCAGTCTACGCGTGACCACGATCGGTGCCATTCGGTCGAAATGTCGGTTAAACAAAAAAATTTCGTAAATTATAAATATTATCGCTATTAAACCCCGATTTACATATATTAGGGTACATCCATTAATCACGTGATGTTTTTTAAGCAACTTTTTAACTACCCCTCCCTCCAGGTGATACGCGGTGAGGTTTTAGACTAACCCCACCCCCCTATCCAAAATCGTAAAAGTGTATTTTTTTTGTTCAAAATATATTAAATATTTTCAGATTATTATATTTACATATAGATACAATGGACAATCCTCTAAATGCATGAAAGTCATGAAGGTATTAAAAACAGTAAGGTACTTTAAAAAAACTTCATTGACTTTTAAATTACCAAATATATTAAAGCACCTTTTCATAGCTAAGCAATGAAATGCCGTTTTAAACAGACAATGCACAGTTAAATCGCCGTTTTGGTCACAAAAAAATGCTATTGTAACATATTTGCAGTGGCCAGCTCTCTCGGCAGCTGTGCAGAAAGCAGGTGTGCACGCAGATTGTTTCCTTGTAAAGCTTTCAACGAAATATTGACATGTTAGCGAAATTCAATACAAGGTTTTTTGTACAAAGAGACATTGTGGTGTCTTGAAGAGGCATTTTTGAGATATTTTGTAAATGTAGGTAAAAGCTACGGGGTATTAAATTGGTGTAATGTTGATTGCTTTTGTTAATAAAAAATATCATTTAACATATTATTGAAGAGAAAATACTATTTCTCACGAGCCTCACGTGATTAATGGAAAATCCCTATGTAACATCACGCTATGACCATTAGGACCGGAGCAGTGACCATAAGCGCAGAGAGACACTGCAGAGAACGGCTAGTTAGTAAATATAGAAAAAAAAAATACTTATATTTCACACAAGAGCGCATTCAAAACGAATTAATGAGTAGGTAAGTGAAAAAATCTACTAAAAGGATTATTATACAAAAGAGAAAGTGCAAAAGTAGATGGTTCACAACACTTTTTCAAGCAGAAACATAATAAAATAAAATTGTGTAAATATGGATGACCTCGAAACACGCGACAAAAACATGTTTTGTACCGTTAATATTGTATTTAGACTAATAATATGCATTTTCGCGAAAACATCTACAAGTGATAATTTGCGCAGTCTGGTATTATTCTCAAGAGAGTTTTTCTTTGTGCCCGGTTCACATTATTCCAGATCAGTAGTCCAGTGAGTCAATCCAGTCCAGTACTGGATAGGGCCGTATCGTTTATATTATTCCAGTCATTCAAAAGCTGTTTAATCGGTAACTTCTCACAAGGCGTTGACCGAATTGGAATAAAGGCGTTTGGAAGCGGGTGGTTATAGATCGTCACAGGCAGATATGATATTTTCAATTTTTCATCCATTTCTATTCACTTTTACATATGACAAAGCAAACGCTTGTTGCGGTGACTCTGTGTGTGTTGATCTATTATTTTTTTTAATTTCATCAAAGCGTAAGGAAGTAGGGCTTCCATTTTGTTCTATTTTTTTAACTTCTAATGCTCTCTTCTACTACACCCACATATATATATATATCATTAGACAAACTAGGCAGTTAATTTATCTCCATTCAACAACATTAAAATACCCCACACTCAAAATATCATTTGACTTAAACATGTTCTAGTCATTACAAAAGTTGCAAAATAACCACAGAGATCTAGCCGACCTTTTCTAATTCTAGAGTACATAATAAGGCCCTCTAGGAAAGAAGGTGTAAGCTAATGCTTGCTTTCACTGTAACCTTATACCGATGTAGACGTTAGTGTTCAAATAACCGTTCGACGACGATTAGGGTTCGACTACCGCTTGGTGCAATTATTTATATGCATGTCTATTTGCGACGGTCCAGCCCTGTTGGTCTAGTGACCCGGGACAAATAATTGTGTGAGCAACGATCATTTGTTCAGTGTCTTTGTGTAATTTAACTATAATATGTATGTATTTAGTAATATACAAGTATGTTTATCAGCAGGCTGGATACCATAGTACAGTACGGGCTCTGCCTAGTTTAGGATCACACGGCCGTGTGTGCGGTGTCTCGAGTTAATTAACTAGGAAATAAATATACGTTTAAACATGTTTATCCGTGTTCTAGAACCATAATACTTACAAGTGTGTGTTTAAGTTTTATCCTAGTGCAAGATAACATTGATATCACGGAATGACATACCGATGTTATCATTGATATGCAATCTGCTTTTGTTTCGCTATGTACTTGACAAATAGTCATGATGAATGTTTCATATTTGAACAATACCAGGACGTCGTTTCAAGTTCATCTTTGCCTATGTTACGTATGAATTATTTAGTTATGTTTAGATTAGCTCCGAGCAAAAATATGCTATACTATGCGGTGATATTTTACCCATATTACAGAAATTTTCACCTAAAAGACGACATCACTGTACCAGTCAGCATGTGACCGCAGCCAGTGTAACCTGGCCGAAACGTCGGGCAATTCAATACATCGTGTTAGTTCCCGTAAACATATATACATATATTATTGTATACCACGTAATGCAAAATTTCAAAAATTAAGATGCGGAACAGACCCACGGTTTAAGAACAAACAGTTACCTTGCGGTTAGATGGTTACAGCCAAAAACTCTTAAAAAAGTTTATTCCAAAAAAGTACTTTTAAATGAAAATCATTAGTTAATAGTGGTTTTGACTGCAAATTTACGATTAAAAGTACTTTTGTTAAAAGTACTTTTGTTAAAAGTACTTTTGTTAAAAGGCTACGTAAATATCTTTTATACTTTACTTATTTATGAAAAGAACTCCCACATTAGGAATTACTCCTGTGTCGCGGGGGACTTAACAAACATATAAAACAACGGACACAAAGAACCTCCAGACTCGGGTGGGAATCGAACCCACGACCTATGGCATAGCAGTCAGGGTCACTAACCACTAGGCCAACAGGCTAGTCTACTACAGAGTAGTATAAAAAAGATATTTACGTAGCCTTTTGGTTTTTGATTCATGAAGAGAAACTGTTGAAGTGTAATATAACACCGATTTTATACAACAATATCTTTAAGTAGAACGAAGCGAACGAAATTATATCGTTTCGTAACACGACACTTCGATAATCACTTTATTTTTACTATAGAAAGTCTACAACCCTAACTTTTAACCTCCAACAAGATAAAATGAACTTTATTACGGGACGTTGAGGTTTATTAGGCAGCATTCGAAGTTTGGTTTCGGAATGTCACGCTTGAAAACATCGGGAAGTTGGTCTTGTTAATCTTCTTTTAATCGTTCTGAACTCACGCGCAGGTCGTAACAGATTATGTTGCGAAACAATTATATTTGATGTCTTGTTATTTTGTTTTGTTAAATTTTATTTTTCACGACTTATACACAACTTGCAATATAAAAACGGTATTTTGAGTGAGACTCACAAAGAACAACAGTACCTGTTATTACAAGAAGAAAGTGCCATGCTATGGACAAGTTCTGAATGTGACATATAAAATTTAGACCAGTTTATTATTTTCAATAAAAAACTGGTAACTGTGGCAACACTTACACATAGAGAATAAAAAACTCAAGAAATAGAACATACTTCATACCATATAAAAAATATTTTCAAGAATTGAAACGTTCTTATTTCAAATTTATCTGTTAAAATTATTAATGAACTTGACATTTTTGATACTGTTGTTCTTTACAAAAGCACCTGTGCCCTACAAAAACATTTATCCGGCCTGATTTTTGTATTCACAAGCTTACGTTTTTTTTTTCAACTTAAAGGATGTAACAGCACTATTGACCACCTGACGGTAAATCCGCTGCACATCCGGACCTCCTCACGACTATCGAGTTTCACCATGGCTTTAACAACTTTAGATCTTTTACAAACTTATAAAAAAAACGTATCTGTAAGAATGATTATGTTAATAGGGATTTACCGAGATAAATTAATATTCTGGGGAACCAACACTAAGCTTAGCTTGTGGTTTAGAACACGGATAAACTAAGATTTTTTTTTGTAAATGACGATATTGGACACAGAAACGCCCAAATGAAACCAAATAGATATATTCATCCATACCAAAAATTGGCACTGAGTGGGTATCGAACCCGGCACCCCGGACAGTCGATAAGGTCGATTTACAGAGATTGCAATGAGTGTATAAGTATTTTAAATATTTATAGGTACCAATTATTATGCTAGGTGGGAGGACACCAACTAGGTGGACACCAACTAGGTGGACACCAACTAGGTGGACACCAACTAGGTGGACACCAACTAGGTGGACACCAACTAGGTGGACACCAACTAGGTGGACACCAACTAGGTGGACACCAACTAGGTGGACACCAACTAGGTGGACACCAACGAGACCAAAACTCGAATCGCAGACTGCGCTCGCTAGGCAGCTGACCGGGACACAAGGATCACAAGTGCGTCAACAATTGTCAACGTTCCACTACTACTCTGTGAAGAGTGACTAAGAAGAATGAATCACATCCTAACTATTTATTTTATGCTAGGTGTTTCCCGCGTCTTCGTTCCCGTGGAAATTTTGATAAAAATTATACCGCAGGAACCGTAAATCACATATTACTTTATTTTTATGCTCTTTATATGCCATCAACCCTCATAAACAGCATGCGTAATACAGCTTCAAATGACTTCACATAATTTTTCACAGCATTGGTCGTTTCTCCATAGATATTATGCATTATAGGAAGTTTGACGCCAGACTCGCATAAAGTCTGTATTTGGCACAGTGCCCGAATGTCTGTCGATAAAACTAGGAGCCATGATAACCCTGTCGTTAGGGGTATCGGCAAAGACGGCTGGTGCGAATAGACATAGTATACAAAATCGTTTTGTTGCACAGATGAGTTTTAAGTTATCTTCCTTTTCTTGCTATAGTAATTATCATTAAAGATTCCAATGTAAACTGTTTATTCTCTTGATTTATGATATATATAAGAAAATAGCCATTTAGAAAATACAACTTTCTTGCTAGGAATGATTCCTGCATTCGTGACTTTACAAACCGCGGCGACCACTTCAACCATTGCGCCACCAGTAAAGTATTAAAATAATACACATCTCACTCACGGCCGTCTGATCCCAAACTAGGCAGAGCCTGTACTATGGTAACCAGACTGCTGATAAACATACTTATATATTACTAAATACATACATATTATAGATAAATTACACCCAGACACAGAACAAATAATCGTACTCATCACACAAATATTTGCCCTGGGTGGGAATCGAACCCACGACCTCTGGCTCAGCAGTCAGGATCACTAAACACTAGACCAACAGGCCAGTCAGTATTGTATGTTATAAGAATTTTAATGACTTAAAAATGACTTAAATCAGACGGTGGTACCTACCGTGGTTTAAGAAACGCGACTATAATTAAGATATAGATGTACTGTATATCTATGTATTGTATATAAAATGTAGTTTATGGTTTATGTATGTATATTTGTTAGTTTATTGATAAATATTGGCATTTATAGTAGGTAAAGTAGGTTAATGTGGAGTATCTGTATATTTTTAATATTTATTAGAAATGACAAATATTTTTTTCTGCGTCTGGGTGTGATTTATCCATAATATGTATGTATTTAGAAATATACAAGTATGTTTATCAGCAGTCTGGACACCATAGTATAGGCTCTGCCTAGCTTGGGATCAGACGGCCGTGTGTGAGTTGTGTGGAGTTATTATTGTTTTATTACTTTTATTTTTGTGTTCTTCCAACTACATTGTAAAAATAGTGTAGTGTAAAGAGTTATCCATTTAATTATCTATCTATAACTGTTTTGTGTGTTCCATGTGTTCAATTTCGAAGACTGTTAAGAACTGACAGTCAAATCGTTTACATATTTTGAGATTAACTGAAACTAATATAGTTTAAACACTTTATTTATTTATTTTATTTTAAGCTTTATGCACATTTGGTACATTGGCGGACTTAATGCCTAAGGCATTCTCTACCAGTCAACCATAAATCGGTTGACACATACGTAAAGAACATTGAACCTTTTTCCTTGTTAAACACAACTCAGTTGTAACTAAAATTGATGTTGTCTGCTGTGAAATTCATTGAGCATCACACAAATATAGAAATAGAGTTTAATATACTCAAATTCTAAAAACAATTTAATGAAATAAAAAAGTTTGATTATCCAAGCACAAATAATAATAATATTCATACTAATATATTTACTTGTGCAAGATGTGAGTACAATATCAATATCCTAATAAATAAACAGTTTCATTAAAAATTCAAATCATTCAACGCACAAATATTTCACACAAAAAAGTTAATCTGTATGTCTGTATGACACAGAACAAAAACTACGTCCTGTTGTTTCCACCTGTCGTCGAGTCAACAACACTATAAAGAAATAGGGATGGGCTCTGTCAAAAAAACCGATATCGATATGTTAAAACCTCAAAATTATTGAGTTTTAATTTATTTTCAACACTAATGTAGTAAAAAACTGTCATGAATTTCTGTAAAAATATATGTTTTCTCGAATTCAATTTGAAAAGAAATATAAGGCTGCCATTACTGATTGAAGATTACACAATAGTCCATTCAAAGTATTCTAAAAGTACGGTACAGTAACATGACAGAATCACAAGTCCAAACACAAAACAAGCAGGTTTAAAAAGTATCTACAATCTAACATTTAACCTTAAACTATCTCATATCTTGTGTACCATTGTAACACTGTAACTAGCTGTACAAGTTACACTTTCACAAAAAAAAAAACACTCAAAATAACCAGTATCGATAAAATCTATATCACGCCATCACTAGTTACAGTCGTTATCATTTTAGGTTTCCGTGTGCGAACGCGAAACAAAAAACCGTTAAAATTTATATAATATTATATAAATACTGTCTTATGACCGTGAAAATAAAGGTTGTATTGCAATGTTACGAGAGATTTGCGAATGGTGTATTCATGTAAATGTGGGGGGGAAGGGAATTTAAAGTAAGCGATTGTTTGTCCGACGCGGAGATTACCGCGGCAAGAAATTGTTTTCTGTAGCCTTGAAAAATAAGTCGGCAAATACGCAAATAAAAATATAGGAACCTATTAAAATGGATATAAATAAGACATCCAAAAATGGTTGAAGTTTGCTTGTTTTTAAACGCTTTCATTTATCTTGGCTTGTGTCTTGAGCATGTCAAAACTAGTAATTGAAGTTTTACCCCCTTCCTGCTGACCGATTGATCTCAAACTTAGTACCTACACTCCTTAAGTTGTCATGACAATACAATTATGTGTATTCAGTATCATTGTAAATTCAAGATGGCCACCGCCATAAAATGTCGTTTTTTTTTACAACCCCCTCAATATATATATCAAATGAAAGGGCTTGACTAGTAGAATACAGTGCACCATGAAAAAAACATGTATTAAGTAAATAAAAAACCAAAACTGAAAGTAAAATTTGTAAAATAAATTTGCCCCCTTAGTAAGTAACCAGATGCACTAAAAACATCCGGGCCCGCAGCAGGCCCGCAGAGGTAGATTTCGTGGTTTTTTATTTTTTTGATAATCTGCCCCCTAGTTTCGGGGAATACGCCCCACTCACGAACTTAACCTTCATTTTTGCCACGTTGATTTGTCGTTCAAATACTCGAATTCGCTTGAAAAAAAATTTTCAATTATTATTTTTTAAGTTTTCTTTCGGAAAATTATTTTCCTGCTGTAGGTGCATATTTCTAATGGCAGCCCTATCGCATCTATGCGATCGGGCTGCTACACACATTGATTAGGCCGATAGGCGTGGGGAAGCCTGTTTTCCCCGGGATAGGGCTTGGCCAGGCGCGGCGTCGATCCGGGGGGGAACTGAAATAGTATGGTCCGGGTCCTCCCCAGAGCAGGGCGCCTGAGACCGGCTGTCGGGGTGGTTTTTAGTGGAAACACCACATACTCCTGGCTCTGTGTCCCCGAGGAGCCGGAGATCCGAAGGGATTTTCCACCACGTCAACAATAAAAAAAAAAAAAAACAATATGTTATGAATTTTCATGTCAATTTAAATGATTTTGTTTTTTAATGCAGACATTTTCAGAAAAATTTCGACATTCCATCACCATCCTTGGTATTAAATATGTAGTTATTATAGTTTCAGTCATGTCAGCCCTCTCTCTTACATAATATTAACTCTATCGGTCAATTTGCAAGTTTAATTTGTTAGTTTCAAAATTAGATTTACGTTATTTACGGGGTCTAATTTACGAACCTAAAATATGATCACACAGTATGTAGATATGTGTTCACCGTGGCCGAGCTTTCGAAAAGTATATTCGGTTATATAATTTGCAAATTCTTACTCGTGAGTATCCGACCTTATCACACGGATTGTTACAAACAAGTCGGAATAATCGCAACATCTCATGAGACCAAGTAAAACAACCGCTTTTACTGACCCAGATTACTTGGCCGATAAACTGTAATTATTATTGTGGATCTTGCATTTATTATTATAGTTATTATTATTGTTAACCTGATCCACGAAAATTTTCGCTAAGTAACCGAATATTAAGATAATGGTTTATGACAAGAAGCTTGTCGTAAAACGCAAGCAGTTCTACTTATGCCCGATTCCTATAATCAAGAAACGATTCGTTTTGCTTACGGACGGTAAAACTACGTTAAATTTTCAACGAAAATTTTACCGTTCGTAAGCAAAACGAATCGTTTCTTGATTATAGGAACCGGGCATTAGTGGCTGAGTACCCATCTTACTGAGGGTTTTGTAATTTTTTTCTCTTAGAAAGATTTCTGTGTCGCGGGAGACGGTTCTAACATTCAAATAATGGATACAGAGAACACCCGCACTCGGGACAATTATTTGTGGTGTTGTCACATTATTTTTTGTCCGGTGTGGGAATCGAACCTACAAACACTCGGCGGACACCCGTGGAGTTAACTTTATTTAATTGTGCAAACCTTACAGGTAAGGTACCGGTCATCAGGGGTAAAGTGAAGTTTGAAACTCATTCGGAATTGAACCAACTGGTGGAGCGCCAATATATTTATAAAATGCATACATAATCGCACCATAATATATTTCGTTATATTATAAATTTCATAGTCTTTATAGTAAACCACATTCTGTTTGTCGAATGCAATTAGTGCTGGTACTGCTGTAATATTGCCAATGTA
Source organism: Callimorpha dominula (assembly GCA_949752705.1). NCBI lineage: Eukaryota > Metazoa > Arthropoda > Insecta > Lepidoptera > Erebidae > Callimorpha > Callimorpha dominula. The sequence continues at coordinate 3,210,363 of OX457007.1, read as the reverse complement.
CTCGACGATCTCAAGAGATGGCGTTAGCAGTCTTCAAATAATGTAAACGCGCTGCACCTGATTGGTGCAAGAAAAAACGGACATACCCTGCTCTCATCGCTTTTCGCTAAGAAGACGCCTTTAATATAAAAATTTTGTTCCGCCACGGACATCAGTTATATTTCTCGTGAAAAGAAGCTGATTTTCCGTTAGTCCTATAGCCGTGTAGTGTTTGGACTCGCTTGTAACCTTTACAAGGTGTATGTGGAGTGCTCCAGTCTACGATCGTGACCGGCCGGTCAATACCTTGCAAGAGACCGTAGAAACCTCGCCGCTGCTCGCTGCCTTCTGGAGGATCGGGACTTGGTCGGTGTTGCAGGTTAGTGCTGGCATGATTGTTTTGATCGATAGAAGTGGTTTACTTCCCTACACCTCGTACGCTAACTGTTGAGCAATCACACCCTGGTCGGGCTATTTACACGCCTGACCACCAACTACAACCAAACGATATTCCGTCTTGAAGGTCTGTGTTGCTTCGAGGGTTACAAATAAAAAAGAAATCTCTGTGAACTCCTGGCAAATTGTGGCAGACTTTTTTAACTTGCTTTAATTAGTTTGACCTATATGTACGTACATGATTCTCACCTTTAGAATCATAAAGGCCTAATTCGAAAAATTGGGAAATTAACTTCATGACATAATTATATTGCCTTTAATCCACCATATTCATCGACTAATGATAAAACAGAAGAGAGAACATGGACCTACAATATACAACGACTTCCTATTGCATGAAAGAATAATACACATCTGAATCTTTAAGTAGATTTCCTCAATAAAACGGATTTTTTAAATTAAGTCTCTATAATTCTAAAGGTGCTATATACTCGATCATTAATCATCATCAATGTAATTTTTACCGACTTCTTGAAAATTATATAAATTTGAAAATTTTTACAAGTAAATAAAAGACCATAAGTTTTCATGTTAAACACAAAAAAAAAATTAAGTCACTTGATAACTAGTTTTTTTTTATTTCTGTTTACGACAAAAAAAAAACTGTACTTAAATCACTAAAAAATAGAAAATTATTTTTAGAACAGAAAGACTTGTTTTACAGCGATAGATAGTCCACTAATTCATTATAAATAAATATTTTTTTACTAAATTTAAAATAAGAATAAGGTGATTAACTAATGAATTGTGTTAGAACATAAAGCTATTCTTATACACGTAAAGCAATCATTATTTTAGTACACTCTAAGTACAAATTTCTTCACACGGAAATCAATCCTGTATCAAAATCAGAAGCCATGAAAGCGACTGGCATCTATCAAGCAGATAGACAAACAGCGCATTCATTAGCGGTCGCTGCACTGCGCATGCTCGAGTGGAAGTTGCTTTTTAGCTCTCAAAATATTGCTGTCCCTTTCGCTAATGACGTTGACATAACAAGGAACTGTTTTGAAAATTTTCTTGCGAATTTTGAAATTCGAAAACCGTTGTCGTTTTGACGGAAAGATTAAAACTTTTAATGGCTCCTATGCAGACTGTCCACGCGGTACATTTTGTTATTACTTGGAATAAACAACAAGCCTTTGATGAATTGGCTTTGGGATTTTAAAAGCAGTGGCGTCTTGAACAGAGCCGTTGTTCGTTTATCGAGTTTCAAATATCACATTAAGTTATCGATACCAGTGGTCGTAAAAGCAGCAATAAATATTTGGACAATCGATTTATAAGAATGTAAAAAACTGTTAACCGTCAATAATTCTTTATAGGCTGCTTTATGGTGGATATTAAAATCAATTTAAGAACGTAAGAACGTACTCTTAGATGATGATTTGACCAAGACTATAATAGTAATAAAAAAAAATATCATAAGAAAGCCTTAATTTATTTGGGTTTAAGAAAACAATTTGGGTATAAGAAATAATTGTCGCTCAGTAGACTACGTCAAGTTTCTGTAAATTAATTTAATATTGATATTAAATAATGAAATGATAATTTTAGGGTACATTGTTTGGCAACTGCACAAATGCAGATAAAAAAATATTTTAACCCTTTTATACAAATGTCTATATAATCATTTGTATTATTACCTTTATAATAGTCACATGTCTAGAGACAACGTTATACAAACGGCGCCAACAATCTAATCTACTAACTCGAAATTTGAGCTAATATGTTTGAAACGTAATGCATTCGAAAAATGCAAGAAAGGGAGGTATTTATTACGAACACGATATCAAAACTGATAACAGAAATTCATACAAGGATATGTACTTATGTTAACTTTATACCTTTGATTTCGCTAAGTTTTCATTAAGTTGTATCGACTCGATATCAGTGTAACCCTGGCCACGATGGTCACGGACTGAGACTGATATCAAAGTAATTTATTTACTTCAAATTCTTAACATGATAAATACCTGTAGTCTTTTGGTTTGTGTTGACGAATCGCAATGGATAAGATTTTGGATGATTTAAAAAAGTGGGCTAAGGAATTTATTTGTTTTTTAATCATTTAGATTTTAAAATATTTTATTACATCTTGCAGTTCTATAGATTAGTTCTATAACTTCAAACTGAGTTTGTGATCACAGACATCTTTGTTCAATGGCACATGGTCACTTAAAAAGCTATATTTACTTATTAGAATTGTAGTAGTATGTCTCCTATTTGGGAACACGGTATATGGGTACTCGAGCATAGTATATTGTTGCAAAGGTCATTACGTTGAAGGTTAGTAAGGGTTGGGAGATGAGGTAACAGATTCATAAAGAATGATGTCATAATAATTCTAGGTCTCAATTCTTAGTATATTGTGTCATAGATTATAAATGCATATTCTACACAATGTTTATTCTTAGGTAACTAAGAGTAAGCACAGGTAGAACATCTACTGCTATTATAAATGAGCATAACGGATGCAGGTTTAGGTACTTATCTTGTAATCGAAAGAAACCTATCTATTAGACTTCTGACTTGTATTATCTTCTACTTATTTTAGAAAAAAAATTATGCAGAAACATTGTCTGCCCCCATGTGGAGTTAATCCAATAATTAAATATAGTTTCCACAGCATAAAAATATGAGAGTTCACTTATATTTTTATGCTGTGGAAACTATATTTAAAAACCATAACAATCAAATCAACAAAAAAATAAACGTAGAAAGGTTTAATAATTATGAGTATCTACAGTTGTGTATGATTGTGTACTCGAAATAGATTCTTACTTAACTGCTTGAACATAATTATTTTTCCTACCATCAATATCCAAAAATAAAAAGTTAATTTTAATAATCTGGAATTTGGTTGAAAGCTTACACAAGACAAGACGTTGCAAGAACGTCTTTCAAACTTCCATATTGTGTGGTCTCTCTTAAGACAAAACAAACTCATCAACTCCCGTGGGTGACACAACAGCCTAAAGGATTACGCCGAGAGAATGGGTCAACATCCACTTGTTTATACTTTACAAACATCGTATACTATACTACAATCACTTATCGTACGATATTTAGTCGGATCTTGGCTTACACGCGTCCACCAGATAAACGCTGGAATGTGATTTGTAATCGTTTATCATTTTTTTTTCAGAAAATGTAATAAGCGTTTATTGGAGGCCTTGCTACGATACGGTATCACTAGTACCATCACTCGGTACACTTCTGATGGTACAAAACTCTGAAGACAATAAAACCACGATCAATCTTCTATGTATGCTGCGGAAACTATTTCATTACACTACATTAATTGATTTCATCAATTTAAATTAAAACGATTTCGGTACGAGATGACTTGTATGGCGGCAGAGTTATGCGTGTTTTAATAGTGGAGTCTCAATTCTTAAATAGTTATTTGTGTTTAAAGATTAGTACCATTTTAGCATTCTATGAATGAGTAATAAACAAACCCATTCCTTTTTTAAACAGTGCAAAGTATGCGTATGCTTTAAATACGTCTACCTTTTTTACCAACTGTCTCTTCCACACAACAACTTGTTCTACATCGTGGGCAAGTATGTGTCCGGGCTATAAATGTGTCAAGTGCGAGAACTATTTGTTGCGCGTCGTCGCCAGAGCGCACTCTATTGTAGCACAGTGGCAATCGTACATTCTTTTTTTATTTATATTTTAATTATTGACTAGCATTTAAATACTACTTGGTAATCAGACATCCATCCATAAATGCGAATGCGAGTTTGTTTGGTTGAACGCTCTAATCTCAGGAACTACTGGTTCAACTACAAAATTATTTTAGTGTTAGATAGCCCATTTATCGAGGAAGGCTATAGGCTATATAACATACCGCTACGACCAATAGGAGCGGAGCATCAATGAAAAAACTTTGCAAAAACGGGGAAAATTTACAAACGCAGACGAAGTTGCGCGGGTCGGCTAGTATTATATATATAGTTAAGTACGTTGTCAGTGGTGTAAATAGTATAGTTCCCGATTGATACCCGAATTGAGAGCTAGTAATCCATAAAGATCAAATATTTATCATTATGTACATATTGTTGACATATTCAATCAGGTATAAAAACCTTATCTGTATTCTGTACATGCCTAATGTTTGTCTTCAGTATGGGCATAATAACCCAGAACATACGGTTCAGTCAAACCGCTTTATTAAAAAGATAACAATAATTTCAGAGACGGTTTCCTGTGCTAAAAAAACCTTAATACTTCTCACCTTAAGTACAAAACAGCCTTACGGGAATTCTACCAGTGGGCGACGATGCGGAGTAATTTTATGACGCGTGCATGTAAACAGTAAGTATTTTTATTTAATTTGTATTTTACGTTATAACTATTTTAATTATTGTAATGTAAGACATTACTTTGATTACAAAGTACAAATACATTCATATCTAAGACAATCAGTGTTCTCATTTCAAACAGACCTTTGGAATGGAATGATTGAATGATCCGGCAGCCTTATTCTGTCATTCTTTATTAATGAATGAATGATGTCATCTACACTAAATAACTATACTAATATAATAAAGTTTAATATAAGAAAACTGAAGAGATTTTTTGTTTGATTGTTTGTTTGTTTAAACGGGCTAACTATGGGTTAGATTTGAAAAATTATCTTTGTATTGGATAGAGTATTCATTAAGGAAGGTTATAGGCTTTGTAACATCATGCTACGACTCTTAGGAGCGGAGCAGTGACCTTAAACGTAAGTGAAACTCGATGAAATGGCTTACTTGATAAAAGCTGATGTCTAGTTAATTTTCTAATTATATAGTATACATTTTGTTTTTTAACCCGTTTTCACGTTGTAGGTCACACAAAATGTAATCATATTAAAAATTATCGTATAAAAAGAGCCTCTGTCTAGTTTGGGATCAGACGGCCGTGTGTTGTGTCTCAAGTTATTGTGTGAATAGAATTGTTTGTACCCCTTTTTAAGAAAATTTCGCCAACGCCAGAATTGACATTTGAAATATAAAACTCATAATTATATAGAAATTTAAAAATTAGGAGAAAGCGGCTATATCAAGCTGATTCAAGCTACACGCGCCCAGCAGAAGTATATGTTAACCTGTCATGCCAAAGAAGTCTATACAATGACAGTTCAAGATATAGTGGCCGATGAAATAAACCAAAAATTTATTATAGTTTTTTAATTTTAATAATTAGTATATTTAATTCGATCACCACGCGATGTCTAGTTGTTATTATACAATATACGTGGCCCTAAGTTATAATGTGTTAACATCACGTAACGTTAGCTTAATCAATGAACTGCGGGATAAAGCTATTTATGAATATATTTTATCAGATTAGAACTAGCTGTAAATATAAACAGACAGTAAGATTTACATATAATTATCTTCAGCAGCCTTAGGGAAATTACATTACCTTGCTTTTATAACTTCCTGTAAAGTACCCGCACGGAAGAGTCTTTGTTTTACTGCGTGTAAAGGAACGATAAAATAGTTTTAATTAACGAAGTAAGGCACAGCTAATTTCTACGCGTATTACATCTATCAGAGTGGGGAACTTCCTCTACCACACCAAAGACCGCGTTTAAACACCCGGTCACTGATACATATATTTGCACCTTTTGACCATCCGTCAAGTATGACATCATTCATTCATTAATATGACAGAATAGGGCCATCAGATCATTCGCTTATTCCTTTGATACTTTAGTTGAGTGCTCTGCTGCCGTCACCGCAATCTATGGGTTTATATGAAATCGCCCTTTGCGGCAGAAAATAAGTCTTTGTTTAATAAAAGAAAATTACTGTGTTGTTTTCATAATCATAAATGTATTTTTTATATTTTAATTCCTATTAAGTATAACTAGGTCTTCATTTAACGTAAAAAAAAACTTAATTAAAGAAATAATCGAAAAATTGCAGTTACTTTTAAAATTTTCCACTGCATCGTTTTGTATTGTTTTTTTTTTTTTTTGTTTTCCACCCCGTCAACAAAAAAAAAAGCAATTACTGTTGCGCAATTTGTATTAGGTTAGATTAGATACTTCGGCAGAGTCAAATGATGACAGATAAAAAATACTGCATGTGATTCACGGTTTAAATATGCAGACTATTTCAATAAATATAAGTAATTATACAAACTATTTTGTACTTTGTCCATCAGAAGACAAAAAGAGCTGAAAGTTCGAGATAAAAAAGATATCTTTTTGCGTTTAAAAAAGTAACAACCTTTGTCTAACCAAGTAAAAAAAATACGATTTTAAATAGTAAATTTGCTTAAAGCACCCTTTACCAAATAGTTGCTTTATCAGTTCCTGTTAAAACCTACTCACAAACATACATAGGTAGATAAGCCAAAAGCATGGCTGAAAATAAAAAATAAAACCCTTAACTGATTCGATATTTATCTTTTTTGTATACAAAAGTATCAATTTAAAATAAATAACTAACGGCACTGCACTTGATAATGTTAAGATATTTGTTTTTGCAACAAAAGTCAGTAGTCAATTAAATAGCCGCTGCTTTTATCTGTACTTGATTCAATACACGAGTACCGATTGCTAGGGTTGCCACCTTTTTATGAAAAAAAAATAATTTTGTTTTTCAATTGCAAAAGTTATGAATGCTCATTGTTAAACGAGCTCTTGCCTGCGGCTTTGCTCGCGTTAATGTATGTCAATACTTTGAATACAAACAGTACTTTGGATAAAAACTACCCTTAGACATTTGCTATACCCGTAAAAACATGTATCTAAAATTTCATGATCATCGGTTGAGAAGTTGAAGCATAAAAGCGTACGAAACGAACAAACCCACATTCGCACTTTTTTATTAATAAGCCATGAAAATATAGTAGTTTCGTACTATACTTTGTTCTATGCTGTTGGTATTTTATGTAAAACAATTGGTTAAAATTTAGTACGATATAAGATATGATTAAAATATATTATCGTAAGGGTCGCAACCCTAACGGCTACGTCTCATTTTGCTTGAGATATTTTGCTTACTATTTCTCACTCTAATGTTTCAATGACGTAACATTGTTCTGTCTAGAATGAAATAAAATCAAATATTATTCAGACTTAAGTGGTACCTATCTAAAGATTTACTTAATACAATTAATAATATGACGTAATGTACGCACACGTACTGCTGACGCTACGAATAGGAACGCGTTATGATAAAGGAAACGTCACCCAAAATGATGGATTTAGCTGTAAGTGTACGGCGGCGTAGGCATTTTCGTTATGATTAATATGTAAGAAATATTCATTTGAAGATATTTTGTTGCTTAATAAGAAAATATATTGATATGGACGATGACAGAAATCAAATTGGGAATTTTTCCAAGATTTGCTCTGTGATTAGGGTTGCCAACCACATTATATTTATTGTATGACGGGCGAGCATTAATAACTTCACTTATAACTTCACAGATCTTACACGGTCGTCTGATCCCAAACTAGGCAGAGCCTGTACTATGGTGACCAGACTGCTGATAAACATACTTATATATTTCTAAATACATACATATTATAGATACATTACACCCAGACACAGAAGAAATGATCATGCTCATCACACAATTATTTGTCTTGGGTGGGAATCGAACCCACGACCTCTGGCTCAACAGTCAGGGTCACTAACTACTAGACCAACAGGCCAGTCAATTATTATAGTCATTAAACTACAACGCTAGAGGACTCAGGGTCGAATCCCGCACAGCGCAAATACTAAGTTTTAGACTTTCGCGTTCCTATAGTGCACCACTGAGCCAGTCAGTTTTTGACCCCGGTCAGTGCAACCTTGTCGAAACGTCAGGCATTCAAAGGTAATGTGATACCTATTGGTCGCGTTAATTCCCGTTAAAACCATTACATGTATAGTACAAAATATTTGTCCTATTGGTCGCGTTAATTCCCGTTAAAACCATTACATGTTTAGTACAAAATATTTGTCCTATTGGTCGCGTTAATTCCCGTTAAAACCATTACATGTTTAGTACAAAATATTTGTCCTATTGGTCGCGTTAATTCCCGTTAAAATCATTATATGTATATAAGTGTAAATATTTGTAAGCATATGAATATGTTTATTTGTTTTATTCTGGATGTTTTTGTTTATTGTTGATGAATGTAATTCCAGAAAAAAAAACTTAGTTAATTCATCTGTGTACTAGAAAACAAAGAACAAGCTAGGCTCATTTTGGGTCAACTTCTTCCTCCTTCAACTTTACTGATATTATATAGCCCTACTAATATTATAAACGTGAAAGTTTGTGGGGATGTATGAATGTGTGTATGTATGGATGTTTGTTACTCTTTCACGCCAAAACTACTGGACCGATTGCGATCAAACTTGGTATGTAGATAGCTGGAGACCTGGATTAACAAATAGGCTACTTTTTATCCCGATATTCGTACGGGATCGGGACTTACGCGGGTGAAACCGATGATATAAACGGATGTATTTCTTGTCTAGATCTGAAATGTGTAATATTTTGTCAGCAGGGAGATACCAAAACTTCTGTAAATAAAGTTATTTTAATTAAACGTAGTTACAGAATTGACCCAAATGCAGACATAATCTATGCTTTAAAATCTTAATTAGTAAAATATCGTGAGCGCATCTCGCTAATTAACAGCTTCCACCAAGTACTTATTTATTATGGAGTTTAATTTGAAATTATTGCGAAATTTCTGGTGAAAGTCGAGACGAGAGTGTGGCCCAATTTTTACTAAGAATGTAAGTTTTGTGCGAAATGTTAATTATCAAGCTATGTTCGAAAGTAATTGTATGAAAGTAATTGTATGAAAGTAATTGTATGAAAGTAATTGTATGAAAGTAATTGTATGAAAGTAATTGTATGAAAGTAATTGTATGAAAGTAATTGTATGAAAGTAATTGTATGAAAGTAATTGTATGAAAAGTTCACAAAGGTTTGCTTTTTATAGATTTTTCGTGACAAAGTGTTTCTTTTCTTTTGTAAAAAATACTTAACTATAAGAAATACTTATAATACATAATTACCTATGTATAATATATAAATAAATTATTTTAAATAATCCCGTATATATATCTCGGAAGTCGTACATAGGTTTATTTGTAACCTTCGTTACAGGGTGCGTCAATATTGTCATCTACCGGCAAGATAATTTACTAATAACAAATTGCCCGATCCGAGAGTTGGAGAAATTGGTTAATTTACCAGGCCTACCGATTTCACGAAAACAATCCCATTTGCAGTGATTACAACGCAGAAACCGAAATTGATTCTACTGTCTTGGCAGATTACAATAGGGTAGATGACTGTCAAGTCAGTATCTTTTTAGTAAACGTCAAAACGGTAGCTTCCGTACATTTTTGTATGAAATAAATTTCACAGTATTTTAAGTTCCTCTATCGCGACACTTGGCGAAATAATTTATTTTGAGCATATGCATCTACCCAATTGCATTTTTAGTAGACTGATTATTGCAACATTCAACAGTTAAATAAATAGGCAAAATAGGTATCATTTCTAGGTATTGTACATTATAGCTAGGTATCTAAATACGAAGTAATGTCACACAAAGTTTGAACTCGCCCCGGTTCGCCTTGACTGCCTTCTGAGAACAGTGCCCGCGGAGGTTCTTACGTCATTTGTTTAGACACGCTTGGCGGTTGTTAGTGTGTGTTAAGCGTGTACCAAGCTAGTAAGTTAAGCTAAATAGCTTACTATCACTTAGGTGATTATATTATAGCTTTGCTTTGAATAGCTCGGTGTATTATTTATAGCTTTTTTGAAGTGAAAACTTCTTTAGCGGCGTTGTGCAATTTTTGGGACACGTGACCCTAATCGAAAATTCGTAAGACAGAGCCGAGTTTCTCATATATAAAAAAATATACGAAATTCAAACATTTATGAGCGGCCAGGAGCGCAGAACTTCCAGTGTACCCCATGCATACATTTAGATATGTTATTAACTAATTAGTTACTACCTACTTTTAATTTTTAACCTAATTATATATATATACAGATGTGTGTGTGTGTGTGTGTTAGTATATGCAAATACATTGTGAAGTTATGTTTTCACTTGTGACGTGCAGTCCTACGACTGATTGTTTTTTTAAGCACAAAGCACGCCTGATGAGCGATTTCTGATGCCTTTAAACAATCGCAACAATTGGATCCCTTCTTATCGCGGTTTATATATATATACATCAAATACCAGTGGAAGGATGTCCAGCCAGGGTCGAGTCTTACTGTCTAACACGGAATAGGACGGGGCGTTAGATATATACGAGGGGTGATCCAAAAGTAATGAGAATGGGTACATTAAAATAACTATATACTTAAAAATAAAATTTATTTTTCTACATAGTCTCCTAATAGGTCAATACATTTAGTCCATCTCTTTTCTAAACCAACGATACCCTTCAAAAAAAAATCTTTATCTTGACTCTCCCAAAATGCCTCTACAGCGGCCATCACTTCGCCGTTATCCTCAAATTTCTGGCCCCGGAGGTGTTCCTTGAGCCGAGGAAACAAATAAAAGTCGCTGGGGGCTAGATCTGGAGAATAGGGTGGGTGTTCAAGCAGCTGGAAGCCAGCTTCTTGAATGGCAGCCATCGCAACTTCAGCTTTGTGTGCAGGTGCATTGTCTTGATGGAACAGAACTTTTGCGCGCAGTTTACCCCGTCTTTTTTCCTTGATGGCCTCTCGCAATCTTTTGATTTGGTCAGCATAGTAGGAGCCTGTTATGGTAGCGCCCTTATCAAGGTATTCAACCATAATTATTCCCTCAGCATCCCAGAAAACAGACGCCATAACCTTGCCGGCAGAGCTTGAAACTTTGAATTTCTTGGGAGTCGGTGAAGATGGCCTTTTCCATGTCATTGACTGTTGTTTGGTTTCGGGATCAAAATGATGAATCCACGTTTCGTCCATAGTCACAAATCGAGCCAAAAAAATATCTTGATCCGCCTGGAACATTTCAAGATTGGTCCTTGAAATGTCGAATCGTTTCTTCTTTTGTTCGTCGGTTAACATTCTCGGGACCCAACGTGCAGAGACCTTTCTCATGTTCATCTCGGTAGTTAAGATCCTTTGAATGCTACCAAATGAAATGCCTGTGTTCTCAGCTAAATGACGAATGGTCACTCTTCGGTCTGCCAAAACCAGATCTTGAACTTTTTTGACGTTTTCTTCAGTGAGGGAGGAGGACGGACGGCCTTCGCGGTGTTCGTCTTCCGTGGATGTTCTTCCCATCTTAAACTCCTTGCACCAGCGTGCAGTTGTAGAATATGGAGGAGCAGAGTCTCCCAATGTTTCCACCAAGTCAGTATGAATGTCTTTGGTGGACATTTTTTTCAAGCACAGGTATTTGATGACGCTTCGCACTTCATGTTTCTCCATTTTGATGTTATCACTCCGACTGCTAGTATTCAAATGAATGTATATTTTAAAAATGACGTCCTATTTATACCATTTTTTGTCAGGGAAGTTGTGAAGGATTAGGGAGTTGAAAAAATATTTTTTTAGAATTTTATTATTACTAGAAATATCCGTTTATCATTACTTTTTGATCACCCCTAGTAATATATCTAACGCCCCGTCCTATTCCGCTTTGCGTTGCAAACCCTATCCACAGCTCCAAGTATTTTGATGTTTTAATTTTAGCGCGCTTTCTTTGGTAGGGACAACCCTACAAGAACACAACAATTATTTTGAGTAATGAAACGATGAATGGGTATAATTCAAAACAATAACATTGTAAATAAGCCCCAAATTCTGTCCGTAAAGGTTGTCCCAGCTGACACTATTTTATCTTTAAAAACAACTATTATCTAGAAACACTTCTTGATAGACAATATTAACATGGCCATTCTGTTGTTCTTCTGAACAAAAGAAAGAGACGACAATAGTCTTAAGAATAGGCAATGAATGGAGTATAATTTCCTTTGCATGATACGATCAGTTCTTTGAGAAAAAAATATTTTGTCATTTTAGCCTTTATGTCTATAGAAATAAGGTTTAGTTTTTATTGCGGTTTAAAACTGCCGACAAATAGGTAGTAAAAATTGACCTTGTAAAGACCTTGAAAAAAACCGCTGTGGACTTTTTATTACTATAAAAGACTTGTTCTTAGAATGCCGCAACAAGTTTAAACATGACTTTTAACTTGAAGTTTTAACTCAGATTGGAACTGAAAAATGCACTATTTTTTTTTTTTTAATAAATGTATAATTAAAAAAAAACTAAATGTAGTTTTAGTTAGAGATAGATTTATTAACTATATTTAATTTGGTTCTGAACTATTTAAAATTAATTTTGCTTTTATTTATTATCCGCTACTTTCATAGTTATTTTCAAAGTAAATTTATATAATCTACATATTTTCGTATTATTTGGTGATCTGATGAGTGAAAACTGAATATTAATGGCAAAGATTCCATTACATTCAAATATTCAAGCCAAACTTACAATACACTGCGTAAAATACAGATATTGGGCGTTTTAATATTTTATCCTCAATTTATTTAAATGTTAAGTTAAATTAAAGTATGTCTTATTAAGGTGCTTAAGAAGTGCAAGGTCACTTACTAGTAATTTATTAGGTATGTTCTAAGTAGCCCCTAAGTTGTATAAACAATCCTCCATAATTATATTATTATCATTCCAAATATGTATTAAAGATATGACGGTATCACTCACAGTATTTCGGGGAAGTCAACGACCCCCTTTGAAAAAAATGTTGAATAGGCCTGGAGGTCGATAAGGGCTTTTGAACATTTTTTTTAAATTATATGCACCTTTTAAGGTTTACAATTAAAATCTCTAAAAATCATGTATCAATCACATAATTAACGCTATTAATAAAGTTTTAAATATATAAAGAAAATTATATCTTTATGAAACTGGAAAAGTTATTGGCAGTTAATTGAATATTTACTACAAGTAGGGAGTATTCAAATTTACCTGCAACTGGGGACAACTTGCGCATCACACACCATCGCGATTTCCACTGAAAAGAAAGAAAATGTATTAATATATAATTAATAACTTCACTATAATTAAGAAGGTAATTACAAGCGATGAATAGTAACTTTTTTAAATAAAATAACCAATTGTCTAAGTAATAAATAATAATCAGACATCTGAGTTAATTAACTGTGCATTTGACTAGATTCAAAGTGATGAAAGTAAACTGTTCATGCCATTTCGTTTGCCAAGCGACGCCTGAGCTACACTTTGTTGCACTAGTGTCGCTGCTTGGTGGTTTATCAATTGCAAAGAACTATAACGAAATATGTGCATATCTAAAAACGAACATAAGAGTGGTACAGAATTAACATATATTTTTTTTGACAAAACAATGGAACGAAGGTTGTTTAAGGTGAAGGGACCGTTTAATTCAAGATGTACATCAATTCTAGATTTTTTTAAACACGTAGTCTGTTTGAGTATGCACCCCTTTGGATTCACTCGGTTCTAAGGTAAAAAAATAATAATATATGTATTTACGTTGAGGCTAACTGCGTTGTCAACTGTCAGACATAAATACTGCTTAAAATTAAGTGAGTGAAATTGTATTTGTAATACTTTACGGTACCTAGCTTATTTAGTTTATACACCAATAACATAAAACTCATAAATCAGTATGTAATAAAGAGAAACTTAAATATTAGAAGGAATAACAAAGAGAACTTTCTACAGTTATAAAGTTTCAGGTTTGTTACCCATTTCCATTACGGAGCTTTCTACCTATCAAAGATCAATCACAACTGAATGAGTAGCCATGAATCTCTCATAGTTATTGCTCGTGTACTTTGATAGCTTTCCGTCGGAACACCGTCTGGCCACATGTTGCCACGCATTGGATTACGACCGATAGAGTGACATATATCTGTCCTGCTCGCACTAAGGCACACTTTCTGTCTATCGCATACGATCGAACGTATTACGCGGACACAAGTAAATAAAATGCGTTTATGTAGGGCGACTATAAATTGCTTTGATGGTGAACTATGACGTAAATAAGATTTATTTTAGTAAGGACGTGAAACGTTTAGGATAAATAGTGGGGTACAGGTATAAGGTTCTGTTTTCGCATTTAGACTAATAGACGGTCCATTTTGCGTTCGGATAAGCTGACTAGTTGAGCCAGCCTAGCTCTTTCCAGAAACACCGAAGCCTCCTGGGGCGTTCACAGGCTTTTAGGAGCGACTTCGCACCCGCGAGGATACTTGCCCGTTGTGTAGCCACTCTCTAGCACTCCAGAATAACGTGGGCGGCAGTTTCTTCCGAGTTGAGACATCCTCTGTATAGAGGACTGTCTGTCGCATTGATGGTGAATAGGTGCCGGTTTAGAGCCAAGTGGCCTCTAATGGTTGCTACAACTATTCTGATGTCAAGTCGGTTAAGACTGAGCAGTCTGCAAGATAAACGAGGTGAGACCTGCCTGCAGCCAGGTGTGTCGGCCCAGCGACCGTTGTGCGTTTTACGAGTCCGTTGCCTTACCCATGAACGAAGTTAATTAAAGGGACTATTTCCCTTAGCAGGTTGGACCTGCCACTGGCGTCACAGATCCCTTCCATGGGTCTGTGACTGTCACCATAAATAGTGGGTTCGATAGTTACTTTTCTTGCCGGAATTGCTCATTATTATTACTGGATGTCTAAATGGTTTTGTTATTAAAAATGGAGGTCCAATTTTAACAAGACTTTAAAATTGTATTATCTACTTTGTTACTTATACATACTTTATGGAGCTACTCCGAAGCTTATATATCTTCAGTATAGTCCCATCAAATAAAAAAAATCGCTAAAATCTGATTGGAAGAAGATTTCGGGTACGAGATACATAATTTTATTAAATAAGTACCTATATTACTTTTATAATTAACTTGAAACTTTCATATATTATTTAGTATTTAGGGTTAGTGTTTATTTTAAACTTTGGGAAATCTATCGTAACCAATAGGACAAAAACAAAATCATAATCTATTAACAATAATAATTTGTTAATTTTATTGGAATGTGTAAGCTGTTTGTTGTAATATAAGGCATAAAGAAAACATGTAAACATAATATAAAATTAAAAGTATTTCTATTATCTTACATGGTACTAGTTTGTTGAATTACTTAACAAATAAAGTTAATTCTGTACAAAAATTATGGACATACTAGCCGATCGAAAAAATTACGAACAACGCTGCGCGCGTTCGTCGTCGCGCCACGGTTGCGAGACAGCAGCGCCCCCGTCTCCCCTCAGTTGCCCAAAGATCGCCGCACACACCACACGTCTGTTAGTTTTCATTTTTCAAAATGGCGGAGATTGATGCCGATACGCTCATTATGTCGATGAAAAGACGCCCCGCGTTGTACAATAGAAATGATCCAAATTACTACAGCCATAAAAAATATAAAGCTAAACTTTGGATTGAGGTGTGCAAGGAAGTGTTCCCGCATTTCGATAGCTTGAAGCCACAGAACAAGGTTGAATACGGTGAGTAAATATTCATACGATTTTAAGTCATATAGTAACTGTACTTATGTC
Source organism: Callimorpha dominula (assembly GCA_949752705.1). Lineage (NCBI taxonomy): Eukaryota > Metazoa > Arthropoda > Insecta > Lepidoptera > Erebidae > Callimorpha > Callimorpha dominula. Next base: position 3,194,379 of record OX457007.1, on the reverse strand, counting down.
TAAAATCGCGTATCAGTCCGTTCTATTGACAGACAATTTTGTGTCTATAGTGTAGTGCAACTGGGTCAATGGGTATTGTGAAATGTGCTTTGCGCCCGGTGGATAAGATTCAAAGTCGTGAATGTAAGTAATTATAACAGTGATCGCTGGCTAGTCGTCTCTTTGACAGGCATTAGTTGCCTTCTGCAACAGATGCAAATGTATACATAATATTATTATACTGATATAGTTTAAGAGTTATTAATGTTATATGCATATTAATTTTAATTTAATGGTTGCTAATCCTGAATTCAATAAAATCCTGAATAAAAAATAACTTGAAAGTTTAATGCAAAGAATAGATTAAGAGTTAATAGTACACGGGGCGACTTTTTCTTGCCGAAGATCCAGGTTAGGTTACATAATTGAATCCTATGAAATCCATTGCCAACGACTTCGACAACTTATGATGGCCGAGTTTTAGTGTTCGTAATGATAAGTGAGATTAAATAAGAGTGTAAATATTCCTACAAAAGCAACTCTAGATTTTTATGTCAAAAATACTTGCGTCACACCATACATTGTTGAAGTCATCAGAGATTTCTAATAATATCCAGCACGCATTATTCAAGAGTAGTCGCTACTCTTGAATAATGCGCGCACTGTCTTCACACGAGTGCAATTAAAACGAGGTGCAATATGAAAAAACCGGACAAGTCTGATTCGCACCGAGGGTTCCGTAAGCAAACAAACTTGTATACGTCCATCTCTGGAATCAATTCTCAAAGACTTTTGGCCGTCTTTTTCGAAAGACAAACTTAACTTTGCGGTTGCGATGTACGGCAAAGTGAACAATCCAACCGCAAAATATAAGTTTGTAATCACAAAAACTAAATCCCCGCGTAAATCCTGATCCCGTAGAAATATCGGGATAAAAAGTAGCCTATATGTTAATCCAGGTCTCCAGCTATCTACATACCAAGTTTCATCGCAATCGGTTCAGTAGCTTTGGCGTGAAAGAGTAAAAAACATCCATACATCCATACATCCTCACAAACTTTCACGTTTATAATATTAGTAGGATTATAATATTAGTAGCAAAACAATAAAATTAACGACTTTCGAATTTTTTCCTTCACTTGTGCTGTCAGATCTTGCTTCTTACCAAATTTCATGATTCTAGGTAAATGGGAAGTGCCTCTCTCTCATTTTTAAAGCGCCCCGTTACCTCTGCATACCCCTTCAGGGATAGAGGCATGAGTGTATGTATGTATGTACCTCTCTATATTCTGGTTCCAAAGGCAACATTATTATTTTTTTATCGTATAAGGGTATAATCGAGCAGACGGGTCACCTGATGGTAAATGACTACCGCTGCCCATGGGCACCTGCAACTCAAGAGTCACAGGTGCGTTGCCAGCCTTTAAGGTGGAAGAGGAGGAAAGGAGGGGGGGAAGGTTTAGGGCCTCCGGTAACCTAACTCACTCGGCGAACAGCAAGGTAACTCTTAAGTAAGGCTTCACTCCCTGTTTTCTGTGAGGCCTACGTATCACTCCTGTCAAGCCGGGCCCATACGTGCTGTGGATCTCCCACGATACGTAATATTATTGTTGGTTTGTTAGGTCTATATTCAGGTCTGACAAACAAGCTCACTTTAATTTAATCAATTACTTCTCTATACACGAACCAATTTATTTCAATTGAGTTTATCGTTCTAGGCAACACCTTGGTACGGCTTCGCGTTGAAATAATTAAGGCAATATAGACTGATGTATTTGCACTAAGTACTCATCACAATCACACAATATACACAATATAGGTGGCACTTGTGAGGCACCAAAAGGATTTTTATTTAGATTTGGTTTTTTTCCAACAAGTTGTTTCATGATGATCAAAATTATCTGTACTACGGTACTCATTGTTTAAGGCAAATCAATCAACCTCATTGTCAAACAAATACTTCCAAAGATTAAAGTCTAAACATTTGCAAGTCGCAAACTTTGAATTGACATGGAACTCTGTACCCATCCCCAAAGTGTCCAAACTGTCTCGATACTGAACGACACGGGTATAATTAATTTCATCAATAAGATATTCAACTAGCGAATTTTAGATCTTTTTACTCCTACGCCAGCTAAGATTGTCCAGTAATCACGTGAGGCTCGAAAGAGGGGGTGGGGGTTCGGCAAAAATCACGAAATTTCGCATTGGGGGAGTGGGTAATGAGATATCACGTGTATTAATTTTTCGTTGATTATATCTGTATTTAAAGATAATATTTTGAAAATCTGAAATATATTTTGAACAAAAAAATACACGGGATTTTGACTAAGGTGGGAGGGAGCTAATCTAAAACCAAATCAAAAAGAAAAACATCACGTGATTACTGGACGACCCCGAAGAAGTTAAAACGGTCGCCCTGGTTGACATCGGTCGATGATCAACACTCAGATAAATTTAGATTGTAGTTGTAAGACGATATGGGCAAGTAGATATAAATGACGGCACGATTGGAGAATCTCACTTCACAGAATTTCGCACCTAAACCACAGATTACTAAGTAGTTACTACGTAACAGATAAATCACTCCCTACAAAAACGTCCATACCTACTGTTGTAATTACCTACTCTTTCCGAGCGCCGACCTCTGCATGCGAAAATGATCTTTAATGTTCCTTAAATACGATTCTTATTGCTCGGCAATAACGCATGGTTGCGTTGCCGTAAGTGAGTTTAGGGTTACCTCTTTTTATGTAATATTAAATATCTATATTTTTATAAAAAAGGCTATGTTAATTAAGTAAAGTTTTATTACACAAAAAATCGGGTGTGTTACCTGACTTAGAAAAGTGTAACACTTAATACCACGTCCCCGTAAGTTTACTAATACGAAACACTTAACGACAAATCGCTTCTCCGAAAAACTTATTGCCGAAGCCACGCGACCTTGCTTATTAACCAAACTTCTTTCATTCAAAAAAATCTTTATTTCAGAAAATTGACCATCAATTATTCGAAATCGTCGATTTAATAAATAATTATTATAATTAAAAATTATAGATCAACACACACAGAGTCACCGCAACACTTCACACACAACTTCTAACGAGAAACATCAACAAACTATTCGAGAAAAGAAATAGCCTATAGCCTTCCTCTATAAATGGATAGTCCATCCAACACAACATTTTAAGAATTTTTCAATTCGAACCAGCCGTTCCTGAGATTAGCGCTTCAACCAAACAAACGAACTCTTCAGTTTTATAATATTAGTATAGATGTGATGTAGTGATAAATCTAAAGAACAATGTTGCATATGTATATTGTTAATGCTCCTTAATTAAAGTTGAGTACCTACATCCAAATCTTTTCCCAATCAAACGCGTGGAATTCACTACACGAGTAGATGCGTCGTTGTTCTTGACGACAATAGTGCCGACAAAATCTAAAAACGAAAAGTTTTGGTCGGCTGGACGCACCGCTAGCGCGGTGGCGTTTTGCTTTTGGAAAAAAAAAATAAGGTACCTAGGTACTAAAGATTTTATTTCTTGTAGTTATGGTATTCTTATAAATATAAACTAATAAAGTATCATTTACTTAAAAATAATAAAAATAAGTTATTTAGTACTTCTACTTACCTAAGTATATATTTTTTTTCTATAAATAGAATCTTAAAACCATTTCAAAATTACGTATTTTCTTTACTATTATAAAAATTTAATAAGAATTGTAAAACATTATTAATTACTTTAATTACAGAATTAACTATTTGTATTCGAAACAAACACTTGATTAATTAAATAAATTGCATAATTTGAATGGTTTACCATTCGAATTATGTAGGTATTTGTATAAAGAAATTGCAAAAAAATCCTTATCTAAAAAACAACTTTATGTGACAGTGAAAACCGTATTAACTCTTATTTATTTGTAACAGAAACCAAAACATCAAAATAGAACAAAATATATTTGAAAACAAAAACAATTACAAATTTTGTTATTTTTTTCTCTTACTGGATCTACGTCCATGTACAGCACATAAACTACCAGAAACCATGTCAATTTGTCTGTATTTAAAGTACACGAAGGTATAAAAATACAATTTCGAATTACGTAAAAATTCAAAAATAAAAGCGTGAGCTCGGTACTCTGTCGGCAACCCACTGCGAGACTGGCGGCCAGTCTCGCAGTGGGTTGCCGACAGCAGTACCAATAAGTAGTAAAAAATAATCGATTATTAAAAAAATCGATTATTTTTTCTATAAACATCGATTTTTCGAATCGATTTTAATATTTCCAAAAATCGATTTATTAGAAATCGATTTTTGGATCACTGTCGATTTATTTTTTCGTCTGCAACCCGCCGGACTGACTGAGTCTGGAGCTTGATGTGAATCACTTATTTATAATACATTAAATTTTAACGCCATCTGTGCATCTACAATGGCAGTACTTCCTTCTTTCTATGCTTTGTACAGAGTAAACAGTTTATTGAAGAACATTCATCACTAAGGGTGATTGATCATTAATAATTGGAAGGAAAGAGAGAAGAAAGAAAAAATGTTCATTTTGGCAACACAAAAAATACAGGTAGGTGACATAAAACAATGTTGCAGCTTCATTGCCAAAAAATATTAATTAATTCAAATAAAAACTTTCAATACTCTAATAAGTCAAAGTATGTAAGGAAACAGATGAAATGTAGTGTTTTTGCTGGTCATTTATATTGATAGTATTGAATGAGTTTTTTAGGTTAGGTTCATTTATTTATGTGTTTTATGACCAACCAGAATAATTATCATCATAACTTTTTTTAAAGTGAAAACGTCTTTAAGGCACGTTGCGCACTTTTGCAATGGGGAAAAAGCACTGAACTCGTGACCGTCACCCTAATAATACATATATAGATCCACTAGAGAGCGCTAATCTAAACATTGAGTTCTATCAGCTCCTTATTAATTAATGTTTAAAAATATATTTAGTTCAATATGACGGGCCTGTTGGTGTAGTGGTTAGTGGCCCTGACTGCTAAGCCAGAGATCGTGGGTTTGATTCCCACCCAGGACAAATAATTGAGTGATGAGCACGATAATTTGTTCTGTGTCTGGGTTTAATTTATCTATAATATGTATGTATTTAGAAATATATAAGTACGTTTATCAGCAGTCTGGTTACCATAGTACAGGCTCTGCCTAGTTTGGGATCAGACGGCCGTGTGTGAGATGTGTGAAGTTATTATGAAAAAAAATAAAGTACTTATTGTGTGCACCATTCATATGGTGAAATAAAAAAATTATCGCGCCTACTATAGGCGTTATAAATTTTCTTAATAGCGAAAACCTTTATTCAAAACTTCGTTGACGCGACACGTCGTTTTAAGTTTTTACTTTTGTCGGCAGTCCCATGACTGTCTACTTTTTTAATTTGTCACTTTTTCAGTTTGTTTGGTTGTGATAAAAGTGATTAATTTCTTACTTTTTCCATGACTTACATGAATATGTTACATACATCGGTAATTTGATTAGGGTCCATAAAAATTGGTTTACCTTAGTTTAGTTCGTTTTAATTTAGAAAAATGTCACAAAATAAGATAGAAGGTATACAAATTTTGTAATTATGGCAGAAATTGACAATATTTTCCCAGCACCAAAAGCAGCTCTTACTTATTCGGAGAGAGGTCGTAAAATACTTGCGGTGGCTTCTTACTGTCGATCTTTAGCGGATTTTTTTTTTTGTTTGAACAAAATTTCAACGTGCAAAAGGTATAAAAAAAAATATTATTTACGGAAAAATTATGTCCATCATTGAAAAATTCGTGCATCAAATAGTTAACTTTTTAACACGATTCTTTAAAAAAAATATTATCCAGATCAATGTTTTTAGTTAAGTAAAAGTTGCCATGGTTGACAATCTATGCAGCTGAACACGCCTAGCGTGTTCTCGGCATTGTATCTAAAACATTTTTTTGTGGAATTTAAAAATTATTGTAGCACAGGAGCCACTTCTTTGGTTAACTTCTGAAATAATTAAGATATACTATTATTTTTAATACATAATACTGCATAATGGCTTAAATATTGCCGAAACATTGTAGACACGCCAGGGGTGTTCTCAGCAGTTGGAGGAAATGTGGAAGAGCACGCCAGGCGTGTCTAAACTAGCTGGCACTAAAAGTGTTAGTTTCTTAGTATTGATTAGACATCAAAGACATTTCAATTTTATTTATTTGTATTGATATTGATAATAGTTTATTATTAAAAAAATTCAACTCATCACACTTACCGTAACATACGCATAAGAAAGAACAGCGGGGCATTCTTACATACAATAAGAAAAAAATCGATTTTTCCACAAAAATCGATTATTTGTAGGAAAAATCGATTTTTCTCTAATCGATTTTTATTGAGCAGAGAAAAATCGATTATTTGTTAATCGATTTTTTTCCCTCAATGTCACATCCCTAGAGACTGCGTATAAGGGCCGCCAGCGGCCATGCGGCCGGTAGTTGTTTAGCGCACGTAAGTACATCGAGTGGCATAGGCCTGCCTAAACCAACGGCAGGTGTCCAGAGCTTCAAGAAGTGTGAAGGCTCCGGTGGACAACAGGATAGATCCATAGAATCTTATTAACCCTATTTGGACAAATGGAAGTAGACTTCTGGAATAGTCTAAACTAAAACTAGCTATCCTTCTTCGCACGGTTTGCAAAGCATATAACTCTACTGACCCGCGCTACTTCGTTTACGTTTGTAAATTTTCCCCGTTTTTGCAACATTTTTCATTGATGCTCCTCTCCTATTGGTAGTAGCGTGATGTTATATAGCCTTCCTCGATAATTCTCGCCTGCGGTATTTCCGGACCGATACGACCTTCAAACCTTCAAGAAAAGAGCGTACTCCTATCTCAAAGGCCGGCAGCGCGCTTCTGACTCTTGAGTTGCAGGTGTCCATGGGCGAAGGTAGTCACTTACCATCAGGTGACCCGTCTGCTCGTTTGCCCCATATAAATAAAAAAAAAAAAAATGTCCAACACAAAAATAATTTTTTTATTCGAACCAGCCGTAAAACTCCCAGACGCCATGATTTTTACCGACATCTTCAACAATCATCGTAATTTTTCAGCTAATTTACACGAAACTTTAATGAATTGTACAGCTAAACCTTCCTCATGAATCACTCCGTCCATAAATGAAAACCGTATGAAAATTCGTTCGTTAGTTTTTCAAGGTCTTGAGTCAACACGATAAAAACATATGGGCAATTTTAGATTTTCGCGAAAACTTGTAAGTACCAAAATTTACCTTAATTTTCAACTTTTTAAATTTTTCGAAATTTTTCCTTTACTTGTGCTGTAAGACCTTGCTTTTAACCAAAATTGACAATTCTAGGTTAACCGGGAAAATAAAAGAGATGCCATATAAGAAATTCATAATAATCCTAAAGGAATGGTTACTTGAGAGATGTTTTTATTCAGTTACAGAGTTCTTGACAGCGCGGCTAAATAATTAAAACAAAAATATTAAATAAAATAAGTATTTGTACACCAATTGCATTGACAGGACATTGAGAATTGTATTACATATCTTAAATGTACTGTAAGACCATTAATGTACCTTTGTCCACGGAGCAGTTGTCTCACAAATAAAGACATTTGAATTTTGAATTTGAATTTCAATGATGAAAAAATTGGAAGGTAAAATTGTATATGGTAATAGGATCTAGCTTTATCAATAAAATATTAATGTACATTCTGGTCTTATGTAAATATTAAGATGACGTCAAAATAACGCTTATTTATCATTTGGGAACCTCCACGGGTCATCACCTCACCGAGGCTACAGGTGAAGTGGTATGTCGAGATCGAACGGACTAAAACCACACGGTGTTCCGTCACAAGTGAATCGATTGCAAGAGACTCGGGTGTACCCTAAGAAGGAAGGTTCCGAAAACCCCGGTGCCCGCCTCTTAAATAGAAGGCAGCCACACATACCATTGCGTGCAGAGGGCCTTGCCCCCTTTTTGGTTTAGAGAGAAGCGCGTGGAAAACGTGACGCCACCGTCTCAGGCCACACTCCAACGCTACACTAGTAACAAACAAACTAACATTCCAATTTATAATATTAGTTAGGATACGAAGTACTTTTCCATATTAAGATTAACAAAAGTCTACCAGAGTTAACAGGACGGAGGCATTTCCTTGGTGTCATAATCACGCACCGAGTGACTTACACCTGGTACAAGTCTATTGTATTTGTCATAGTAACTCAGTCCTCCTCTATTCTCAGAAGTAGACTTTAAAAAGAAATTGATGGTAGTTGACTCCGTTTGACTATAATTTTAGCTAGCTAAGTTAGTCACCATTTCGACCCTGATGGAGTGTTATCGCCGTGAACACTTTCATATTTATTTAGCATACATATTACATTTGATAAGGAGACGTTGCACTCAATTTCTTCGTTGATATCGGCAGTAATTATTATGAAATATTAGGTTATATCAATATACATATATATTTTTGTTAAATAAAACAGAAAGACTATGGATAAGGCTGCAATTTTTTACTGAATTCAATTTCAATCCACGTGCTACGATTTCAGAGTATTTTGAGAATTATAAATATATAACAGTTACAGAACCATTTATTTATCCAAACAACAGTAACACTATGTCTTTTATACGTGTTAACATTAAATATTGAATCCCGTAAAAAGGATCCCAGGTTCAAGTATCAGCGCAATGCTCTTCCAGTCTGTATAACACATTCATTTTCTTTGCTTTTAGGTCACGAGCTTCAAAGACGTTGGAAGAGTCTCCGAACGTGCTTTACCAGAGAACTTAACATGCAGAAGAAAGAGAAGCTTAAGAAAGAACGAAACGAAGGCCCCGTGAAGAAACGAAAGAGGTATGAGTACTTTGACGTAATGTCATTTTTGCTAGGATCAGATAACGGCGACGAAGACATAGAGCAGGAAGTAACCAGGGAATCTGATGATTCACATGACTCAGGAGATCCTTTGGAGAATGTCAAGAACGAAACCATGGTTTACCACTCCGGAAATACAGGAAACAATTCACACAGCTTTGAAGTAGAAGCTGATACTGGTCTTTTAAGGCCAATTTATGAGAACAGAAATGAAAGTTTAGAAGATAAAATCTTGGATATGCTAAAGGAGATTAAGAAGGATGAAGAAGACGAAGATAGGCAGTTTATGTTATCGCTGGTGCCGAGTTTTAGAAAGCTTAATGCTAAGCAGAAGTTTGAAGCCCGCATTGAAATTTTGAGAGTTTTAAAAGATGTAACTTTCAGAGAAAACGACGGTAGTTAAGATATAAGATATGATGTAGTTTAGTATATTGTGTAAAGTAAGATATAAGATATGATGTAGTTTAGTATATTGTGTACAGTAAGATATAAGATATGATGTAGTTTAGTATATTGTGTAAAGTAAGATATAAGATATGATGTAGTTTAGTATATTGTGTAAAGTATATTGTAAAATACATATTTATAGTTGTCTTTTATCAAGCTAGTTTTGAGTCTTCCTCAAGTGTATAATTTGTGCCATAAGACAACATATTTACTAAAATACTACATATCGAGACTGACCTTAAGAAAAACTTCTCCAATAAGTAATAAAATAAAAGTAATTAATTTGAGTCGTTTTATTCACAGTTACAACGAACCATTATTCGCACGACCATAAACTGAAATAATAAAATCCATTATCTAAGAGATGTAATTTTTATGTTGTTTTTCATGACCCAACAACCGTTTGACCTCCGACAGTAACCTTTTATGTTATTGTTTCAGGGTACTATACACATTTAATGTATTTTGATAACCAAACAGCCTATTGGTTGTTTGTACTGCATATAGACAATATAAGCCAATACTGAAATCGTTTCCAATAAAGCTGAACATAAACAATTTTAGTATTGGCACTGTTAACCGTGTATTTCCTTCGTAAGTATTGATTCTAATCAAATGTGGCTTTACGATAACCAAGATAGTAATTCAAAAAATAAGAAACACGACTGCCCTGCTCTAAAACAAAGATGCTTAAAGATAATAGAGAAGAATTCGTTTTTGTTTTACATTCGAAAATAGCGCCACACACATTAATATTTACAATAAAAATTATAGCCCTTGTCTAGGTAGGTATACAATATTTTGTATAGGGTTTCGTCACGGCGCTAGCGAGCACGTGAATTTTAAGCACAATGTTATTTTTCTATTTTGTTTGTCAATGTCTTTTGTCTGTTAATCACGTTATACCAGACTGGATCCGTAGCCCGGGCTAAATACTTTTGACGTTCCCCGGCCATACCACAGACCCTGCCAAAGTGTATTGTAGATGTTTTAATATTAGGCCAGCTGGCGCACAGACCGGCCTAAGCCTGGTGTAAGATGAATTGTCCCTGTTTACATTCACAAACCAGAGGGGCATTGTAGTAAGTTATGTGCAAAAACATTTAGTAAGAGCCAAAGCTACACACGTCATAAATAACAATGAATTTTTAATTACACTCGCCAAGTTTAAACAAACGATCGTTAAGACTTCTACTATATACAATTCGCAGGTAAACCCCTGGGTTACAAAAAAGAGATAAATTGCTTTTGGTTTAAATAATTTAAAAACTCGGTCTGAAATAACACTAGCGAAGGCAAAAATAATCGACTTTCAAGGGTTTCACGGAAAACCATAGCGAAATCAATACAAAATTTTAATTAAAAAGCAACACAATTAAACTTTTGCTAAAAGAGGTCTTTGGTGAACTCGATATTAATTTATTCATGAGATTTCGTGGCGTGAATATGAGGATTTTAAAGTTGATACTAAAGTTTCTTCTCGCTTATAAGCGGTATGGAATAAAGGTTAAAAAGGTACTAGATCTTTATGAAACTTTGCTATCGGCAAATAAATTAGTGAATTCACGATCACGATAAATTAACTTATGGTTTTTACGTTATAAAAATATATCATATTAGAATAAAAAATATCGTAAGTAATTATATAAAGTACACAGAGAAAGGAAGAAGATAAATCTCCCCCGTTATCAAAGAGCGAATCGAAGACTCATACAACTAAAGGTCACAAAGTACAACCAGATTCAGAACAATCATCTATTAATCACACAAATACTAAAGGTCACAAAGTACAACCAGATTCAGAACAATCATCTATTAATCACACAAATAAAGTAATAAATGGGGATCGGACCCACAACTCTGGCAAAGATGCAGTGATAGCCACTTATTTGACTGTTCCTTCCGTGCCATCAACTATGAAATAACCAGCAAACTTCTACGTAACAATATTTACATATACATATGTCCAAAGTAATGTGCCCAATACAACTATAGTCTGTTATACTTACTACTCGTACTAATAGTACGAGTTACGAAGGTACGAAGCTCAGTGATGGTATACAAGCACGTGTTTCTCACTGTCGATTCCTTTTTCTATTTAGCTCTTTCGCTTTGCGCTTTGTATTAAGTTGAAATATTAATGAGTTTGCTATATACATATATGTATAAACTGTTAAACAACAATACAAATCTTGTTCTCTTCATAAGATTTATACGCGGACGAAGCACGCGCTAGCAAAAATCTATTGAGTATCAAGTTTTGATCGTTTGTAATCGGATTCCGTCCGTCCGTCAAAACGTCCGGCTGAAGTCTTTAGAATTTGCATACGAATAAAAAACAGCAAAAATTAATAGAACTATATTATTAAATAGGAAAATGAATAATTCATTGATAATAGTCTGGAACATAAGACACAGCTGTATATAGAATCACTACATATTATAAAACAAAGTCCCCCGCTGCGTCTGTCTGTCTGTTACGATAAAATGAAAAATTACTGAACGGATTTTCGTGCGATTTTCATAAATAGACAGAGTGATCCATGAGGAAGGTTTAGATGTATAATTTGTTAAGGTTTTTTGTAAATTGGTTTAAATATGATGATGATTGTTGAAGATGTCTCTGCTACCCGTGCGAAGCCGGGGCGGGTTGCTAGTAAAAACTAAAACACAGTAATAAAAAAAATTCAAAATATTATTTAAAATACATTAACTAAAAAATCACGCTTCGGTTTTCACGGTTAATTTGCTTTACTGTTCTTTATAAAAAAAAATGGTATGAACCAAATAACAAAGCTATGACCCTAGAAAACGCGGACAGCGTACCCGGCATGTTACGTGAATACGCCACAGGCCGATCGTTTTAATTAACACGATAACAACAGTTACCGTGTCGTATTGTGCTCGTCCAAATTGTTTATTATTATTGGAATAACGTGTAATAATAATAACAGGTCAGTTTGTCACAAAAACAAGTTAAAAATTATTTACTATCTTTGATCACAAAGCAGTAAATATGATTTTTTAAATTTACATGTTCCATATTTAAACTTAGTGGCCAGGTTAGCAATTCAATAGCCTCTGAAAAAAGAAAATATTAAAAACATATATATTTTTTTAATTGCACCAGTATGAAACCATGAAACAATAGAAGTACAAAAAAATTATGAATGAAATGGCAACATTATTTTAGTGTCTAATGCTTCTGTGTAATTGGAGCATTAAGTTTACTCAAGGAGAAGAGAAAAGGCAGAGAAAATTTATGGATCCTGTTGTCGTCTGGTGTAGCGTTCTCAAATGATAATTTATGATTTTCTAGCGGTTCTAATTGTGAAGATTACGGATTCCTCTTAATAGAGAAACACGATGTCTTGCTTGTAATTAAATATTTAACTCCTAGAAACCAAAACAAACTCTTCATTCCTTTTGAAGTGAAAACTTCTTAAGGCAGGTTTCTGCACTTTTGCTATGAGGAAAAAGCACTGAACTCGTGACCGTCACGCTAATAATACATATATAGATCCACTAGAGGGCGCTAATCTAAACATTGAGTTCTGTCAGCTCCTTATTAATTTTATTAATGTCACCAACCGGCTAATGTGTCGTTTTAAGTTCGTCGTTTCGTTTAAGTTTTCACTTCTGTCGGCAGTCCCATGACTGCCTTTTTGTTCTTTAGCGAACAATCGATAAATAAGGGAGAAGAAGGTGGCGGGGATGATGACATAGACAGCAAAAATTCGTGAAAGCAACAAACCGTTGCAGCAATAGTCTCTTTGCGTAACTTTCAGAAATGTCCATATTCAAAGGTTGGCTGAGATGATGATAGTGACGGTCAACCAGAGATTTCGATAACACATTGACTAAAGACCAAAATTGTAATAAAAGGAGTCGGCAGCATGAAGATATTCGTTGTGTTAAATTTTCAACGGTGACTGCACACTATCAGGCAAGCAGACGGTAAACTTATTCATTTACCTTGATGATTTACATGAAATAATAAATAATACCTATCTAACGTGACACTATATGACAATCAGACTACATTTGGAAAGACGATTTAGAACAATATTTGTTTAAGAATATTTGATTGGCCTGTTAACCTAGTCATCCTGGCTGCTGAGCCTAAAGTCGTGCGTTCGATTCTCACTCAGGAAAAACAATTGTGTGACGAGCATGGTCATATTTTCTGTGTCTGGGCTCTGGGTGCAATTCATATATTTAATATTATTTAAGTAATATATAAGTATGTTTATCAGCAGTCTGGTAAGACGGCCGTGTGTGAAGTGTCTCAAGCTATTACCATTATTAGGACTAATAATTCATAATTATGGATTCTTGACATATCATATATAGATATAAATACCTATTATATTAAACTACAAGTAAAATGCTACAATGGACATAAATAAGTTTATCATTGATAAACAGAATAATAAAACAGTGAGTAACAAAACTGAAATTAGGTACAGATTTATTGAATCCATTTTACATGCATTTCCGTAACAAATAACTATGATACCGTTTCCGGATTCTTATATTTAGGTTAGAATGAATGATTCGACCATTTAGTACTACTACGAATTCGATGAGCGTATAAAATTTATTTTCGTTATTTCGTGGTACAGGCTGCTAAAGATAATAATAATAATAACTTCACACATCTCACACACGGCCGCCTGATCCTAAATTAGACAGAGCCTGTACTATGGTAACCAGACTGCTGATAAACATACTTATATATTTCTAAATACATACATATTACAGATAAATTACACCCAGACACAGAACAAATGATCGTGCTCATCACACAATTATTAATACACTAATGTTATAATATAATATTTCTTCGAGAGAGATATCGTCTTCGAGCTTGTACTATTTTATACTAATATCAGGAGTGGCCGGATCGATTAGTAATTTTTTTTGTCTTAAATAGATAGTTTAATGCGGAGGGTTAACGATCACGCTATCGATCAATAGGAGCGGTGCAGTATCAAGAAAATAGTCAATCTGGAGAAAATGTTAGTCAAGTGCGTTCCTTCTGTTCATTGTACAGGTTCGTAAGGTATTTTGTACTATCTAAATTAAATGGTGTGGTATATCAACTAGGATAAATTGAAAAATTAAAAAAACCCTTCAACGATTAGAAATGAGCTTGCTCGTCGAATGGCTGAACGGATTTTTTTAAATTATAGCTAAGAACACTCTCGATCAAATTATCTTACAAACCAAAAAAATCAAAACCGGTCCATCCGTTTAGGAGCTATGATGCCCTAGGCAGACACACAGATATATTAAAATTTGAATTTGAATGTGTTTTTCATATATATTTAATACAGAATATTAGCGAACAATAGCAATTGTTTAGACCAAGTTCAACTAATATAATTAGTCACACATACAGTAGCTACTCGTAAGTTTGATGATATCTATGCTAAAATGAATAATAGATGACTCACGGTAGCCCTTCCTGTGTAGTCTGTCGTTGTATTGCCATGTGTCATATTTATTTATTTACTTTACTGATTTTTTAATTATAATTTAAATTGTAAACTTAAGTACCATAATGAATAAAAATAAGCAGACATTTTCACTGAAATGAGCACTACAGACGTTGTACAGTTCTTTAGCAGCGTTCGCAGAAGTCTGGTAGCATTTGCCCTTTTAAATTGGCAACACTGTCAGACTTCTAGGAGAGAGCCATTAATTACAAAGTACGAATTAGCGACGCGACCAACATGCTACCACACGCAGTAATATTCCCATTCAAATAATCGGAATTTTCTTATGAAAACCTTTACTAAAAGATGAAAGATGCACTGAAGACGTAGGTTTTATAAATATATACCCGAGATCGCCCGGTTCCCGACCGCTTTGATTTTTTTCTTTTATTTCATTGACCAGTATAAATTGAAATGTCATTGTATAGACATCTCGTAATATGCCAGGTCAACATAAATACTGGACGCGGGTAGCTTGATGAGCCGAATTCAGGCATTTCTTTAAATTTATAAAATTTTAGTATTCCGCACTCCTAATATTTAACTTAAAGTGGACTTTGGAAAATTTCGCGAACGAAGGTTTGTGATTTTTTTTTTATAAAAAGTACTAGCAACGTGGATCACTCCTTACTAGAAAGTATTCTTGTTAACCCCTCTCATTAAGCTAAAGGCTTGTGTTAGGAGTGAGTTCACGTCGGTAGTGCACTGGCTGGGGTTCGAACCCGCAACCACTTGATCGCAAGCCCGTAGCCTCAACCATTACGCTAACGCCGCCTAAATTTTCTTAAAAATGTACTTCACGTATGAATATGTAGACTTTTGCTTATACCTACAGACTTTCGCAATATGTATTTGAACGCTCCCAGAGTAGGTAACAGTACTGCAACTGCTCTTAGAAAGTAATAAAGACGTTGCACGTTCGCCATTTCTCAGTACATCAAGTCGATATTAAAATTCCCGCTATAAGTGATAAAACCCTATCAACTCTATCAGTACCTTCTTAGAAACTACTGAACAAACACACCATGAATATCGTTATCGATATGACACATTTCTAGATATCGATAAGCAGACTCTAACTACTTCGCTTTGAATATTATCAGATATCGTTTCATTTGTGATATATGCACTATGATGATACGATACGTGATATATGATAGCTACTAGGCACAGCATTACGCAGCGTGCTTATGAGAACATTATGTAAGTATTTAACGCTACTTACACAGCAGAAACGAGGAGATACGTAGACGGACTGAGGTTACCGACATAGCCGAACGGGGCAGCACATTGAAGTACCAACGAGCAGGGCACATAGCATGCGGAACGGGTGGTCGATGGGGCAGACAAATTCTCGAATTGAGACCACGGACCGGAAAGCGTAGGACGTCCATGAACAAGGTGGACAGACCTAGTAAAGATCGCAGGCCGCCTCAAACCGGTCTTTTTGGAAGTCATTAAGGGAGACCTTACTGGCTAAGCCAGAGGTCGTGGATTCGATTCCCACCCAGGACAAATAATTGTGTGATGAGCATGATCATTTTTTCTGTGGCTGGGTGTATTTATCTATAATATGTATGTATTTAGAAATATATAAGTAGGTTTATCAGCAGTCTGGTTACCATAGTACAGGCTCTGCCTAGTTTGGGATCAGACGGCCGTGTGTGAGACGTGTTTAGTTATTATTATTATATGGAGTTACCTATGTCTAAGTGGACGTCCTAGGGCCCAAATGATGATGCTGATGATGACACAGCACAGTGTTCTTTGCCAATTGTTAAAACTCGTTTGGCACCGTAAAACCGCATGCCCTCACTCCGAAAGCTAACTATTCAGTAGGCAAAATGTGCCTTTGAGGTATTTGAAGACATATATTCATAAAAAACCGTTTCTCTTACAGAAAACGTTCATTTCATAACAGTAATTTTAGATCTAATTTTTAATAAAGTTAGATCCCAGATAAATTCCTTCACTCTGTTATCAGACCTATTAGTGTTTGTTGTAAATATAATTAACAAAAAATAAATTCTCACCTTTTTTCCGTCGCGAAACTTAACAGTGCCCTCGATGATAGAATTGGCGGGACCTGCGTCCGCCATCTTGGAATTCTGACTGTCACGTGATGCGACCGCAGCGCCGCCGTGGCGACATCATGGACTAACACATGTTGCACAATTTGTTAACTACTTAACACCGAATTCACAATTTATAGACACTTATACACCGTCTTCACTATAAATCTGTAACAAAAAAAAACTAGATTAAAAAACTATTTCAAAAATAACTTCTATTAATCTTCAATTTATGATGTAAAATATGAATCTAAAATTTTATGTATAATGTAGAAAGTCATTAGTGATACTCCTAAAGCGATCACTCAATCTACATATTATAATTATGGTAGATTGTAGATAAATGATGTAGAATGAAATATCCGATAAACGCCTGTATGAAAATTACTCTAGCCTTGGTCAAATAGCTTGACAGTCCTCATTTGACCACGGACAGTATTCCAATACAGATACCGTCCGTGGTCAAAGGATGACTGTCAAGATTAACGTTAGGATATTTAAAGGTGTGTGTACATACACAATTCATCGAGTTAATTACCGTTAATGTAATTATATATCATGGAACGCAAAAGTGTGTAAGTTATATATTATAAGTAGAGATCGGATAATCGGATGCATATTTACCTAAAGTAATTTTTTGGATAGCAAATTATGGAAGCGGCTTCTAAGTATATTTTTATTTACGAATGCAGTTGTAGTGTCGCGTCGCTACTTGCGCACAAGCAAGTATAATTTGCCGTCTCACTCGCACTCTTACAAAATGCTTACATTTCCTGGGGTTTAATAGGCCCGATTTGACACTTGTTACAATGTTATAAGGTTGTTTTTGCTTCGTCAAAAATCACTGACAATAAAAGTAGAGAAAAACAAACAATAATACGTTGTAACAGAGCAAGTGTCATTTGTGTCAAACTGGGGTTTATTACATCTCACGGAGTGAGTATAGGTACACTTAAATTTGAATTTCCTGGAATCGCGGGATTCTTTCGATAAAAAAAGTGCTTTCCATAATAGCCAACATCTCAACTTTAGGTAAATATGCATCCGAATATCCGATCTCTAATTATAAGTTACATGCCAAATCTCCAGCAATAGACAAAAAAGCGTATGATGCTCACGCATCGGCGTGATTTATAAACATAATAGGCTTAAGTAATTCATTTATTACATATTTTAAATACCTCTATAACTAAATTTTTTATCTATTTCATGCCTCTAACTAAAAATTGGTTAGAATTATTTTATATCTCTGCAAGTCAAATATTTTCTTACAAAATCCGCATAAGTCGAAGCGTCTCCCTTGAAGTTCAACTTACAGAGGTTCTACTGTATTATATGTATAGAAAAATGTATAAATGAGTTGCGATATTTTATTTTTAATTTCAACGCACGTGTTGGTTCAAGTTGTCATTCTTTTCTTAAACGCACAGTCAAGACAATCTGAATAATAGTACTAAAACCAGTCTTGCCCTCTTAAGTTTTAATAAGAATACGCAGTAATTAATTAATCAATTATCATAAACTGATTGTACTTTAACTACCATTAGTTGGAATACAATACCTTTATGTTTATTGGCAATATGCCGAGAACAATACGAAATGCAAAAGACGCCATAAAGAGACGATGCAAAAAGACATGGGGTCAAACAAGTCACCGAGACGACTTCAAGTCATTGACTAACTCGTGCTCTCGTGCCTACTAAATATCCAACCTCACTGTCTATGGCATGCCTAGACATATACAAAACAATAAAAAAACGGGGCTTTATAGAATCACCCTTTAAAAAAAAAATAGGTAGTTTTTGTTTCTTAAATTTACACGATAAAATACTCACATTGTTGATTGATGAAATAAAAGTAAACTCGTTTTAAAAGTATTGCTTAAACATCGATCTTCTTGTTTTATTTTTTTGGAGAACATCCATCGATGTAAATATCAATAATTAAAAAAACATTAATCTTTCAAACGTTTGCCACATAGCCCGCGGAATAGTATGGGGTATGAAGGGTCTAGTCGATCCAATGACTTGTTATTCCTTCTTCAAAAGTGGATATATATAAGACGAGTAGGTACACCTCTTTTCTGATATGGTATTGCGGTGACAGACTGTAGCTTATCTACAATAATATGTATTTAGAAATATATAAGTATGTTTATCAGCAGTCTGGTACCATAGTACAGACTTTGCCTAGTGTGGGATCAGACGAGATGTGTGTGAGATGTGTGTGGAGTTTCCTACTTTACAAGAACATCTGCGTGAATTACAAAGGTTTTCTCTCTGGCAGCCATAAAAGAACTAATTAACTATCAATGTTTGGTCTGGGTCTCGGCTTTAGAATAAACTAGATTAACCAAAAAACATATAACAATGAAATATGCTAAAAAAATTCATAAAATTCCGGGTTTTTGCATTACTTTGTGTTTAGTGTAAGATTGTTTAGAATCAGACAAAGCTACAAAATCTAGACGTGACGAATGCTTCTTGAAGGTCGAACTGTTGCGTGATAAAGTCATAATTTATTAGAAGGTAATAAGATTGTTAATAGTGGGACATATTTTATAATTACTTATCTCAAAAATGATTAGTTTATAGTCAACGCTTTGCGACACCTAGATAATAACATCCTTGAATGTTACAGTACCTAATCATTTCAGGTGAGGTGAAAGGAAGTTTAAGCAGGCCCGAGACGGTGGCGCGACGTTCCGCGCACGCCTCTCTCATCTGGAGGAGGATAAGACCCCCGTACTGCACGGTGTGGTGCCTGCTGTCAGGCGGCCGAGGTCTGTTGGGTTCTCGAAGGCTGCTGCAGTAGACCCACTTGTGATGGAACACCGTGTGGTTTTAGTCGGTTCGATTCCGACATACCACTACACTGCTAACGGTGCTAACGGCGCTAAACCCCCGCGGGTTATAACCTCACCGGAGTTAGCTCCGGTGAGGTTATGACCCGTGTTGGTTTCACATAGAGAAACATATTCACTCTACTCTTGAAAGTTCCAGGATTAAATTTATGACCTTACCTTTATTCGTACTTAATCCCATTAATATTATAAATGTGAAAGTTTGGATGGATGGACGGATGAATCGATGGATGTTTGTTACTCTTTCACGCAAAAACCATTGAACAGATTGCGATGAAACTTGTTATGTAGATAGCTGGAGACCTGGATTAACGCATAGGCTACTTTTTATCCCGATATTCCCACGGGATTACGCGGATGAAACCGCGAGGCGTTGCTAGTCTGTTATATTTATCGGTTTGCATTCTCAAAAGTCCCTTGCGACATTGCTATCTACGATTCTTGGTAACAGTTAGAACTAAACTCAATAAAATAATAGCTGTGAATTTGGCAGTAGATACTTCCCATCCTGACTTAATTTACATTAACAAGTATATAATATATTGGTAATAAAATGCAAAGAAATCGACACTAAATAATATTATTGCCATAGACAATAGAGTGAATGAACATTTAAGTAGATAAAGAATTATCAACATTGATCAATGACCTCATAAAACGCTCATGCTATTAACTTCGACAGCTACCAGACGTAAAAACGCGTTTCATTTAAAATTCAAATTGACAAAATACTCGTATATTTTAATTTAACAAAACAATAAAAATAAGGTGACAGTTGGACGTGGCGGGCGACGGTTAAGTTTGAAATTAAAAAACTTTCGATATTATCGACAGAGGAAAGGGAATTTTATATATAACAAATTATCTAGAGAACTGTCAAATTTATTTTACCTACCTACTTAAAATAGTTACCTAATCCAGAATACACAGTAGTTGTAAGTAGTCAAATGATTTGAAAAAAAAAAACCGGTGACGCCATAAGTTACCATTTACGCCATCATTTACTTCTAAGGTTTGGATAATACGAACCAATAAAAAAACTGTCAAACGTAGGACTGCACGTCAGAAGTGAAAACATAACTGACACATCTGCCATCTGAGCGTGACGGTCACGCGAGTTCAGTGCTTTTTCCCCGTACCAAAAGTGCCTGAAGCAGTTTTCACTTAAAAAAATCTTAATAAGTAATTGTGAGTTGCCGATCAGAAGTTTCATTTTTGAAGACAGTAATGCACTCTAGTAGTGACATCTATCAAACTGACGTACGTTCGGACGAAATTTTGAATAAAGGTTTTCGCTATTGAGCACTATAGCCGTTATAAATTTTCACCTTAATTACAATTTCGTTTCTGTTTATGTCCCCTTATGAATTGCGCACACAATATGTACCTTATTGAACTAATTATATTTTTAAAGAATAATTAATAAGGAGCTGACAGAACCTAATGTTTAGATTAGCGTCCTCTAGTGGATCTATATATGTATTATTAGCATGACGGTGCAAGTTCAGTGATTTTTCCCCATAGCAAAAGTACACAAACGTGTCTAAAGAAGTTTTCACTTCAAAAAGCTAAATAAAGTTACACCTGGCTTCATCATCAGACTATCGTTACCAAGCCCAATATGTTGGACTTGTCTAATGAATCACATGAGCCCCAACTCAAGCAGTTTACTGGTAGCCACTGAAGTGTTCCACTACTACACTTTAACTATGGAAAACTACTATGTTCTACAGATCTATCGACCCTTTACTCCCTGACATCCGAATCTCAGACGTTAACGGGCAATTATTGGACTGTACGGGACTTCTTTAAAACCCGTTACCACACTACACACCTGCCACAAATCCTTATGTCAATTTATATTATAGAGACGAAAATACGAAGAGAGACGATTGGTATTAAATTCGTACGAGGTACTTGGCCAGAAAACCCAGCCCGGCTACAAGCTCCGTCATGCGCAGTACCAAAGCTGTAGACAAGCCTGTACAAAAGACGGAACACGGTACAGTGACTTTACGTGTAGGCTAGTTCGTGCAAACTGGACTGTGCAAAACTCAAAGTGTTTTGAGAGCTTGTTAATTGGAGCATTATTACAGTTCTATGAACTCGTATATTACTCAATTTTAAGACTTACTGCGTAGGTGTGTTATTGAAAACAAGGTTGCTGGATTGAGGCGCGGCTTGAATGACCGGCCAGACGCTCAAATAAACTCGCAGGCAAAATAGTGCAATCGTCAGCAGAACAACTAAGCCGCGCTTCTGAATCTGCACGATCTGTATTGCCGTCCACAAGCACTCTCTTACCTCGCTTAACTTGTGCAGGCATGGCGTAGCGTGTAGCTGGGCTATTAGAGTCCTTTAATAGCCAGGTGTCCACCTGATGCATGCTAATCTTCTGCCGAAAGCCTACATTAGCATATGGAAGCAGCAAATTTTAAAATTGTTTATCAGTTGTATGAATCACGCATTACCAGTATTCTTCATAAACCACGTGAGTAATGGTAATCTGAATTTACGTCACTGTTTTCAAACACGCAATGAGCAAGGGGCACACTATTTCTCTTAGTAACAATATAAGTCGGCTTGGTGGTAAATAGTTAACTGTGGGTGTACATGTGTATCTTCCACCTCACCACAGGTCACAGCTAACCAATATTTCTTACTCAATGTTGGTATACGTAACTAGCTACTATCAGGACAATTGTAGAAAGTCTCTAGTTTCTACTTTTGTAAAAGAAAGGCCAAAATTCAATTACTTAATCAAAACCGATCAATTGTGAGTCGTGAACATGAAACATAAAGGGTTCGGCACTATCGTACAATATTTAATACTATGTAGGTATTTTTTTTATTATTTGTTGTTGTTGTTATAGCGGCAACAGAAATGCACATTCTGTGAAAATTTTAACTGTCTACCTGTTACAGATCATGAGATACAGCCCGCTGACAGACAGATGGACGGACAGAGGGACAGCGAAGGCTTAGCAATAGGGTCCCGTTGGTACGATTCGAGTAAAAAAGCCCTAATTCATCGCTTTTCTAGCGAAAAGTTAGGGCTTATTGCTAGGCCGTGCTTTCTCAATTTATTAAACAGCAAATATATATCCAAAATGAGCAAAAAAAATATTAATCTACGTGTATCCCCATGTGGTGTGAAATAGGGATCCAATTCAATAACAAACAGTAGAATGGCACCCACGTGAACAATAAAATGTATTGCAGATGTGGATCGGAAGGTCCGGGGATTTCCATCATTAATTTTGTTCTGTAAATATTGCCGTATCGATTAATGTTGGAAATGTACAGGCTGTTTGTTATACGTATTGTAACAATTTATCGCGAAAAATTGCGTACTTATTTTGGAAAATTCGCACGAATTTTCCAAAATAAGTATTTAAAGTTGAAAAAAACATCTTCAACACTATTTTACATAATATTTTCCTTAACTGGCATTAACACTATATTATTAACCAATCTATACATTTTGAATAATATAGTGACTATTATTTGTTCGTTCAGTAATGCCTGGTACGTTTGACATACTTATAAATATGCCATAAAATATATAACATATACTTATATAATCATACTACAAACAACCTGCCCCGGCTTCGCACGGGTAGCAGAGACATCTTCAACAATCATCAACATATTTCAATCAAATTACACAAAATCTTAACAAATTATATACCTAAACCTTCCTCATGAATCACTCTGTCTATTATTAAAAACCGCATGAAAATCCGTTCAGTAGTTTTTCAGTTTATAGCGAACAGACAGACAGACGCAGCGGGGGACTTTGTTGTATAATATGTTGTGCTAAACCTGGCAGAGTGGCGGACGGATATGCAAAATGTTTTGAATAAATTGGGATAAAAGCGCCATACCGTTTAAGCCGTCTTTATTAATACTCTTGCGGTTAATGAATATAGCATTTTTTGTATTGAAAGGCATTTTTAATGATAGAGGAAATTTAAACCCTGCTGTGATTTTGTGTTTAAATGATGGTGACGGCATTAATAATCATTATAATTAAAACAACTGGAACGCAAAAAGATGAAATTTAGCATAAAAATGCAGCCTAGGTGTTACCACAAATCTGCAAAAGTACGTAATAATAAACTAAAAGTATAGAAACATTATAATATATATCTACTTTTACAATGAAATATTTTTCATTGAACAAGTTAGTGTGATGGTTAATTGATCATAAGTATTTTAACTAGAAAGAAAGGAAATATATTTATTCAGAACTCGCAACATTCATAACATAAATAACAAAAAAGAAAAAAAAAACAATAAATCTAAAAGGTTTTTCGTAGATTTGTGCGGGCCTGGATAGGTCACCATCTCAGCAACTGTTGTATCGGTAAAAGCTCAGAGTAAAAAATTTCACTTATTCACATGTGAGGTTAAAAAGGTTTAACTTATCGCTGAGTTTAATCTATGTGCATACTTTCTACATTCAGGTAAATTGTTAAATTGTAAAAAAAATTAAACATTTGCGTGCATCACGCATGTTGATAGCTAGGAAGGAAATAATTTGCTTTTATGGGATCAGCAACGACAAGTGTGCTCGTAAAGCAGACATCGCTGCATCGTGTTGTATGTGTGTTATTATCGTGGTTTTTTATAGTCATGTCAATTTGGGGGAATAGAAATGAGTGTTATATCCATAAATTGTTATACTTAACATAACTTTTCAACTTATTTCTAAAAGTTTGTCGTATTTTAGGATTACAAGCTTTTATATTATGCTATTAACATCTTTCATATTTAATACAACCAAGGCTGCTCACAACCAAAAGGATCTCTTGAATATAAACAGTTTTTGGAATTTATAGGCACTCTTAACATGAACCGTGTCACTCTTAACAGAAACTGAATAATAATAATAATTTTTTTTTTGCTGATCAAAGGTGTAGAATGGTGTTACATTTAGCAGTTTAACATGTCCTCTTTGGTCTACCTTGATGGCATGCTAAATTTAATTTAATTGATTTTTAGGTAAACTTCAATAATAGTGAAACAGTCGACAATTTTTTAAATAAACAATATTAGTAGGCTCCTTGAATCTTTATAATACGTAATGTATAATAAATACAGTTTATCTGTTATTCTAAACTATTTTACAAGTAATCAATAAACATGCAAAGAAAAAAGTCAATAAAAATGTAAAAATTTTCAATCTCATAATTTCTAATTACAAAATAATTCAATTAATAATAGTAATAGCAAATAATAATAAATTATCAAAACTTATAATAGGAATCATACTTAATTATAAAATATTTTAATTGTTATATAATTAGAATACTACTAGGAAGTATATTATTTTCCAGTGAGAAAGTCACTTACTGCATAACAGCATTTATTTGTTAAGAATTCATGCAGGCGTTTCTTAAATAAATTCATATTTAGTTTTTTAAATTCTTGAGGTATCCTGTTTATAGATGCATGTCGTATATGGCGTCATGCAGTATATACTTTTATGCAATAAAGCTGTATTTGCTTTACGTATGCGTAGCCTATTGTGGGTATTTTGCCTTCTATTTCGTTTGACTGTGTCTGCCAAAGTGTCAAAAAGTTCTGGATTAGATGTAATGAAAATATCTGTTTCATATATGTATAGAGATGTTAAAGTTAAGAGACCATGTTTTTCAAAATATAGCTTGCAGCTATCTCTATTATTTAAACTAAAAATGGCCCGAATACATCTTTTCTGGGCTTTAAAACGATATCTTTATTCGTGGAGTTTCCCTAAAACATTATGCCGTATCCATGGAATTCGTCCATGGGCGTATCTAAGATATGACTCAGTAGTACCATGATACGCTGTAAGTAGAGCATCAGTTTTTAGCACCGGCGTAAGTTTGAATAAAGAAGTAAGTTTGAACTACTGATTTTACTACATAATGACTCTGTGTGCGTTTTCCAATTTAATTCCAAAATTTCCAATTTTTTTTTTTTTAATTATACTAATAATTTGCTGTAAAGTAATAAGTATGCCGATGTGTATTGTTAAAGGTTTTAATAGTTTAATTACCTACTACGCCTCTTTTCCTCTTTGCCATCAAAAACAAAAAATATAAATTATCCTTCCAATTTCAAACATGCTGTATGTCTAAATAAGGTCCTATAAATTTATATTCTTGTAACGTTTTCGACAAAATGTTCATATCTACCCTAATATCGTTCATAATATTAATATTAATTTCAATGTTGTATTGGGGGCTGATACCAATGGGACACATAAATGGCTCTTTGCCAACTGACATAATAATGATTTTTACTTCAAAGGTGTAGGTAGTGATTGAAAAAATATTGTTATGTTATCTTGGTATGTACTGTATCTGTAATTGCGATCTCTTTTCGTCGAAAGTTGACGTTTAGCAACGTTTAACACGTACACACGTACATACAACACGTAAGACACGAATGATATACTGTGGGAATCCACAGATGTATATCGTAGCTAGAGGGTACGTACTTCGTACTTTTTTAATGAAGTAAACTTAAAAAAAATGGATTTAATGGAGTAGGTACTTGGTGTGATGGTTGGTGCTGTATGTATATTACATTACGTTATGTAGGGATTTTAGGTAGATTTTCGAAGAAAAGTCTACCTATTGGTTTTGTACCAATTGTCGAGTTTTCCAAAAAATTATTTACAAGAGGTCTAGTTATGATCCCTAGACCCCAAGTAACCGCTTGTATGTATCACAATTTTAGCGGCACGATAGAGGTCGCAATTATGCACTGAATGCTTTCAAACTTGGAAGACAAATCAACAGGGCAAAAAAGAAGGGGGGATAGATTAAAAAACGCGAAATCTTCTGTGTGCCTGCTGTTTGCCCGGTTTTTTTTTTTAATATATACAATTAATAAGCAAGCGTGGACATGCATGTGTAGTTTGGAATACCTACTTAAAGTTTATCCTTACAAGAAGTACAGAAAGCTATTCTTTTAAGAATCTTTGCTGTAATGTTAAAAATTAATAAAAAAAACAGCTACA